>SJYX01011531.1:189433-218216 GCA_006410675.1 Oreotragus oreotragus
AGATCAGTCCTGTGTGTTCATTGGAAAGACTGATGTTGAAGCTGAAACTCCAATACTTTGGCCACCTGATGTGAAGAACTGACTCATTTGAAAATACCCTGATGCTGGGAAAGATTGAAGGCAGGAGGACAAGGGGACGACAGAGGATGAGATTGTTGGATGGCATCACCAACTCAATGGACATGAGTTTGGGTAGGCTCCGGGAGTTGGTGATGGACAGGGAGGCCTGGTGTGCTGCAGTTCATGGGGTTGCAAAGAGTCAGACACAACTGAGCAACTGAACTGAACAGTAAGGAAAACATAAAGTGAAAATAAAATATGAAAAACTTACAACCCATGGTCTTATAATTCTTTTTTTTCCTTTTTATCATTATTATTATTATTTTTACTTTACAATATTGGATTGGTTTTGCCATACATCAACATGAATCTACCACAGGTGTACACGTGTTCCCCATCCTGGACCCCCTCCCACCTCCCTCCCTGTACCATCCCTCTGGGTCATTCTGGAATCAATTTAAAATGTTTGGCCTGATGGATAGCATTAACCAGTTTTATAACAGATGCTCACCCAGAGAAATTCAAATCATGTTAATAAAAAACCTACTTTAGATGTTTCCTTTTCATCACATGGAGCCAGACTGAAGAGCTAAGAAGAATGTCCCATTTCTACGTAATAGCCACTAATGGTAAAGTTTGCAAGTATTTGGGTAAATGTTGTTAAAAACATGGCTTGACTTTAAGACAAGTTTAGATTCATCACCTACATGCACAATTCACAAAGGTTATGCAGAAGACTGAAGGACAGTTGTAGTAGTTGGGATGAGAAACTGGACAGGTAACTTGTATCACTCCCTCAATAAAGGAAGGGAATTAACAGTTTCCCTGCGTATCTCCATGTATACAGGAAGTATAAACTCTATTAGACTTGTTTGTTTTTCTCCTGTTAATCTGTCTTTTCATCCCAGCCAAGAACACAGAAGGGTAGAGGGAAAATTAATTTTTCTCCCTGACAACAGAAACTCATAATGAAAGAAAATGTACAGTGCAATTCAAGTGCAAAATTCTTGGTCAGCCTCCCTGCTTCTTCAGCAGAGGGCACTCTGCAATGAAAAGTGGCCACCTTCCCACTATAGTACCCAAGACTACAGTTGAAGTGAAGTGAAGCTTCCCACCTTCATTGGCCTATCACTGTGAAGCCCCAAAGGCTGGGCTACAGTGGTCAGTGGTGGTGAATATACATCTATTCAGGGTTTGCCTGATGCTCAGCCTCCACCCACACTGTCTTCTTGATCTGTTTTAAGCAGGTGTGTGTAGCAAAATGATCAATCCTAGGAAAGCTGAGAAGTTGCTACAAATTGCTGAAAATACCAGTGTTCTGGCCTTCACACACCTTACTTAAAAACTGATGGTTTCAGAGGGAAAACACCACAGAAATTCAATCTTCCTTTCTGCTCCAAGATAACGCTGAAAGTCAGATAGCCCTTCCTTCTACTTTCTCAGCACCATAATGGGATCATGGTTACCAGGTTCCAGGAGCCTTAGTTGCCTAAACAGGCATCTCAGGAAGCTTGGGAAAAGAAGTGCAGCTTAGCAGCTACCAGCACAGACTGTGGAGTCCGACCTGCGTCCTGCCACTTAGCTGTGTGTGAGCTGTGTCATCTGGTACAAGTTACTCAACCGTGCAATGCCCCGGCTCTCTAGTCTGAAATCAGTACACAGGTGTGAGAAATTAAAGGAGATAATGTATGTTCAGTGTTCAGCTTGTGACATAGTAAACACTCGGCATACTTCCATTAAATCATCATTAATAAGAGTAGTTTCTCTTTGTTAATGCCATCTGCTTCTCATTATTTCATTACTCTCTAACTCTCAGAACAGTCACTTGTTTCGATATTTTAGACTCACAAAAATCAGTTATGTAAACAACTTAACAGTAAAGGCTCTAAAATAAGAAAAAATGGTTCCACTTCTCTCTGTCCCTACAGTCCTACTTTATTGAGATAATATTGCTAAAATATAGCAGTAAAAATTTATAGCTTTTTGTTCCATAAATTCTCCCTGCATTAGTGCATATGGCATGCATACACACACACACACACACACACACACTATACATCTTTTCTTTAACTTAAAAAAAAAACTTCTATCTGACCTCTTTCACGTCTTGCCATGCCCTCCTCCAGAGGATCTTCCCGATCCCAGGAATGAANCTGGGAGGCAGTGAATGGATCACCGGATAATATTGAAAAGACACTATAGGCAGTGAGCTCTCACTTGCTGGACAAATCTGCACATACTGCTGCTAACACTGTGGAGGTGGATTTTGTTGACTGCCTTGAAGGCAAACATGGGGAATGCTCTCCCTGATGCTGTGCAAGTGCACAGAGAGTATTATAAAGATGTTACAAGTGGTGAGCTTTCAGAAAAAAAGCGGTGTGCACTGCCACTGACACCATGGGGTGGACTTTATTGACTGCCTTGAAGGAAAACATGGAGAATGCTCTCTGTGATGCTGCACCAGTGCGCGAACTGCAGAGATGGGCACAGGAACTAGAGCAACAGATGTAGATGCTAGGACAAGAGCTGCATGGCCTTGGGGACCATGGTGTCTCAGACGATGAGATTACAGAATGCTAGGCGACTCACAGAGGGTGCACCTAATCAAACATACAGCCTGATGAAATGGATCAATGCCGCCATCTGCACCATGCAGACCAACGCAGGAGCGTTCCCAAATACCATAAGTAAATGGCATACTTGTGCCAAACCAACCCAAGTGGTGAGAGAATTGGGCATGAGACAGGTGATGTTTAACCTAAATGGAGCCTGGGGCCCAGATGATAAGCCTTTTACCAGTGGTATGCGAGACACCATTTTAACCAGTGCTCCATCTGCCTATTTTGGATCACTACCTGATATACTTACACCCTATGTGGGGCACCTCATCTGGCCAGCTTGAGAAACACAAAAGGGCAGCAGCAGCAGGCTAAAAGGATTAGAACGGTGAAAGCCCCCAAGCGGGGCTGAGCTAGCAAAGGCCCCACCTGGATAACAGCAGTACAAGTGTGGGCTGATTCGCTAGCAGCAGGCCTTGACAGAAACAAAACTGATAAGCAACCTAATGCTGTACTCCTAGAGCTGTGGAAGCAATTGAGCCCGGAGCAGCAGTTTACTAAGTGTGGAAAGTGCCCACAGCATGAGGTACAGGCAGTTCAGATAGAGGACTTTATGCCAAGTGGAGATGTCTCTGCTGATGCTCTGTTCTGTTTTGAATAGGGCTCAAGCCAAGGTACCCACCTAGAGAGCCCAAGCAGAGACTGGAGGCCCCATGTGGAACATGTAATTCACTGGTCGCTGACCAATGTACAAAGAGTAATGGCCCTGGTTGACCCTGGTGCTGAATGCAGCCTGGTACATGGCAAACCAGAACAGTTTCCTGGCCGCAGTACATATATCGATGGCTATGGTGCCCAAAGCGGTGAAGTAGAGGTTGTGTCTTTACCACTGGAAATTGGGCAGCTTCCTGTGTGAGTATACACTGTATATGTGTCCCCAATTCTGGAATATATTTTGGGGATAGATGTCTTGCAAGGTCTTGTGTTGCAGATCTCTGTGGAGGAATTCTGTCTCCAAGTGTGTGTTGTGAAGGCAGTCGTGAGGGGATATGCAAAGAATCCCCCACAGATGTTGCTGACACCCTGGAGGGCAGTAACTGTGAGACAATATCATCTACCAGGTGGCCACAAAGAAATAGGCACCACCATTGCTGAGCTGGTAAAAGTGGATTTGTACATCTTGCACAGAGCCCACTCAACTCCCCGTGTGGTCCATCCAGAAGCCCAATGGCTCTTGGCAGATGACTGCAGACTACAGGGAACTGGATAAAGTGAGGCTGCCTGTGCATGCTGCTGTGCCATCCATCCACGACTTGATGGACCAGTTACCTACAGCGCTGGGCACTTATCAGTAAGTGGCAGACTTAGCAAATGCTTTTTCCTCCAATAGCTATAGCTGCTAAGAGTCAAGACCAATTTGCATCCACTTGGAAGGGTGTCAGTGGATGTTCCAAGTCCTTCCCCAAGGATATCTACATAGCCCAACAATCTGTCATGGGCTGGCTGCAGGAGATTTGGAAAAATGGAACTGCCCTGCATCAATGAAACTCTCATTATATTGATGATGTGCTAATAACCTCTGATTCTTTTGCAGATGTAAAACAGTATACTGTGAAGGCTGTGTCCCATGATGTACATTGTACTGTAAAGGCTATGTACTATGATGTAGACAGTGAACTGTGAAGGCTGTGCACTCCTATTGAGGTAGTGGCTTGGCTACACCAGCGCGTGCATCACACAGGGACAACAACCATGTGGGCAATTGCCAAAGGGTGGGATCTTCCTATTTCTTGGAGAGAAATAGAAGATGCCTACCATGATTGTTCCACATGTGCCTGGGAAGCTCTTCACCCCCACAGGCTGGCAGCCACTGATGGACAGGTGGTGAGGGGGAGAATTTCTTTGATTCGGTGGCAAGTGAACTTTGTAGGGCCTCTGCCACTAGCAGAGAATGCCAGCTTTGCTTTAATAGCTATAGATGCAGCTAAGGTTTGCTGTTTGCCTGGCCATGTAAGGCTGCTGACTAACGCTGTACGCTTAAGGCGTCTGCCTGCCTGACAGCCATGTATGGCCATCCTCTGATTATAGCGGATGATGGCATACCCATTTCACTGGAAAAGAAGTCCAGCACTGGGCACAGAGGCTGGGAATTCAATGGGTATTTCATATCCCTTATCACCCACAGGCAAGGATCTGACTGAGCCATATAATGGTTTGTTAAAACAAGGCTTGAGGCTGTCTATTGATTCCCCCCTTCTTGAAGGGGTAGACCTGACACATATGGGCAGTTTTAGAGGTTCTCATTGGAGAAGGAGATGGCAGCCCACTCCAGTGTTCTTGCCTGTAGAATCCCAGGGATGACGGAGCCTGGTGTGCTGCCATCTATGGGGTCGCACAGAGTTGGACACGACTGAAGCGCCTCAGCAGCTTAGCAGCACAGGTTTTCAAAGAAAAACCACACAGGGGTGGAATCAGCCCGGAGGAGGCTCTTCTGCACTGTGCTGCTGCACCAATACAACTGCAGGTGGTAACAACAGATATTCGCCTAAAACCTGGCTATGGAACCCAAGGTAATATCCTGTTGCCAGCCCCAACAGAGACTGCACAAGGACAGATGGTGGACTGGACTTGGCCATGGAAGATAAAGACACCCCACATGTGGTGGGTAGCTTTCCTAGCCCCATGTGGGCAAGGGCTGCAACATGACTTTCAGGTTGTACCCTGGGTGACAAGCACCTGGTCCCCTCGTGTGCATGTCACTTGGCCAGGACCACAGGGAACTGCCTCAGTATTGAAAGGTGTATTTGTACTCTCCCTGAGGTCTATCATGAGTTCCCCTGTTCTGTGTGGAGCCACAGGATGTGAGAAATCCATGATGTGCAACGCCTAACCGGAGACCCACTGCAAGAACAGTGGGCAGCCTGTCCAATACCTGGCATTGGAGTTTGCTCTGTACTGGGTGTGTAGCCTGCACTCCAGTGGTTTGTTGTTGTAGCTTTCACTGTTGTTGTGGAATATGGGTACAAGCAGCAGCGGTGTTCGCCAGAAAGAAGCCACAGAGGGCCGAGCCTCTGTAAACAGTGGGACAGAAGACCCTGAGGGGTGGATTGTGGAGAAGTTAACTGACAACACAGAGTCAGTCAGTCTCTCCTGTCCCACTCTCTCACGGCCTCATACCTTATGTTCTATCAACAACGATATTGCTGACCTTGGTAGCACTGGGCCTGCGCACCCACTTGGCCATGGGCCACTTTTGTCTGTCCTAGCATATCAGTAGTCTTTGAAGACTCCCTGCGGCGGCTGCTGCTGCCCAGAGAGAATAAACATGTCTGCAGTCCCCACAGCTCTTCAAGTCTTCTTCCATCTTCCCCGGTCACGCCTTATCTACTCTGGTTCAGTGAACAGTGTGAGCGGCAAGACAACTGCTTACCATGAACACGGGATTCCGAAAGTACTTTATATCCATGATTTTCTCCAACTCTCAAGACACTTTCTGTGAGGAGAGCATTATTATCCGCCATTGTTGGAATGAGAAAGCTGAGTCCGCAAGAAGTGCCAGGTTCCAGTGATTATAACCAGCCACCTGGGTTCTATCTTCTAAACCACGCAGCTGCTGCTTCTAAACTTCAGGAATCCTGAGAAGCACCAGCTGAGAGTGACAGAGGTGAGTTTCAGCCCCTAGTTCACCACTTCATATTTGGGGGACCTTTAGGAAGATGAATCACCTGACACTTCATTCTCTCATCTGTAAAATGGGGAAAATAATTAATTTAAAACTTAGAGTGAAATGAAAAAGATTTATATATATAAATATATTAAAAATATATATTGGAATCACTTTGCTGTACATAGGAAACAAACACAATATTGTAAATTAACTATATTTCAATGAAAAAGAATTTTTTAACTTAGGGAGGATGCAAAGGTTAAATGATTAAGTGCCTACTGCTGGGAGGGATTGGGGGCAGGAGGAGAAGGGGATGACAGAGGATGGCATCACTGACTCGATGGACGTGAGTTTGAGTGAACTCCGGGAGTTGGTGATGGACAAGGAGGCCTGGCGTGCTGCGATTCATGGGGTTGCAAAGAGTCGGACACACCTGAGCGACTGAACTGAACTGAACATGCTGATTAATATTATTAATTCCCATAAATGTACAGTACAAATACAAAAATAATTTTGTAAAATGGAGCAGAGGCCATCACTATGAAGGAATAAACATAGGAACACAAAGAGTCAGTACAGTTGTGTTAATCGAGACTATAAGCCTTCCAGAAGCCAAAACAACATACCATACCACTCTCTTTCTCCCAGAATGGATCTTACATCAGTTTCTTAGTGAAAACAGGGTTTTCAGAGTGGAGGAATTCAGCTGGGGCCTTATGTAGAGGAAACTACGGCAAATAGCAGAGTCCATAAAATGAGAGTCACAGAAAAGCCTGAAGCAAATATCAAAGGTTGTTCCTTGTAGCAATCCTAACTGAAAGATAAAGGCCTAACAGAAACTAATTCTAAGGCAGCAATTGAACACATAATTAAGCTAACGCTGATAAAGTGTTTTGAATCTATGGGCACTGCAGTCCATATCAATGTGCTCAGCCTTGTCTGACTCTATGACCCCATGGACTGTAGCCAGCCAGCCTCCTCTGTCCACGAGATTTTCCAGGTAAGAACACTGGAGTGGCTTGTCATTTCCTTCTCCAGGGGATCTTCCAAAACCAGAGATCAATCAGTCTCTAGCGTCTCCTGAATTGGCAGGCAGATTCTTTACCACTGTACTACCTGGGTGACTGTTGTTTTTCAGCCACTCAGTTGTGACTTTTTGCGACCCCCATGGAACACAGCACACCAGGCTTCCCTGTCCTTTACCATCTCCTGGAGCTTACTCAAACTCATGTCCATCAAGCAGGTGATGCCATCCAACCATCTCATCCTCTGTTGTCCCCTTCTCCACTTCCCTTCAGTCTTTCCCAGAATCAAGGTCTTTTCCAATGAGTTAACTCTGAATCAGGTGGCCAAAATATTGGAGCTTCAGCTTCAGCATCAATCCTTCCAATGAATATTCAAGACTGATTTCCTTTAGGATGGACTGGTTTGATCTCCTTGCAGTCCAAGACACTATTAAGAGTGTTCTCCAACACCACAGCTCAAAAGCATCAATTCTTCAGCACTCAGCCTTCTTTATGGTCCAAGTCTCACATTCATACATGACTACTGGAAAAACTATAGCTTTGATTAAATGGACCTTTGTTGGCAAAGTAATGTCTCTGCTTTTTAATATGCTGTTTAGATTTGTCATAGCTTTTCTTCCAAGTAGCAAACATCTTTTAATTTTAGGGCTGCAGTCAAAATCTGCAGTAATTTTGGAACCCAAGAATACAAAGTCAGTCACTGTTTCCATTTTTTCCCCATCTATTTTCCATGAAGTGATGGGACTGGATGCCATGATCTTCCTTTTTTGAATGTTGGGTTTTCAGCCAGATTTTTCACTCTTCTCTTTCACCTTCATCAAGGTGCTCTTTAGTTCCTCTTTGCTTTCTGCCATAAGGGTGGTGTCATCAGCATATCTGAGGTTACTGATATTTCTCCCAGCAATCTTGATTCCAGCTTGTGCTTCGTCCGGCCCAGCAATTCACATAATGTACTCTGCATATAATTAATTAATTAAGCAGAGTGACATATAGAGCCTTGATGTACTCCCTTCACGATTTGGAACCAGTCTGCTGTTCCATGTCTGGTTCTAGCTGTTGCTTCTAGGCATGCATATAGGTTTCACAGGAGGCAGGTAAGGTGGTCTGGGATTCCCATGTCTTTAAAATTTTTCCAGTTTGTTGTGATCCACACAGTAAAAGGCTTTAGGGTATTCAATGAAATAGATGCTTTTCTGGAATTCTTTTGCTTTTCTATAATCCAACAGATATTGGAAATTTGATATCTGCTTCCTCTGCCTTTTCTAAATCTGGCTTGGACATCTGGAAGCTCTTGTTCATGTCCTGTTGAAGCCTAGCTTGGAGAATTTTGAACATTACTTACTTAGTGTGTGAAATGAGAGCAATTGTGCACCTCCTGCATTGGTAGGTGGATTCTTTGCCACTGACCCCTTCTGCTGCTAAGTCACTTCAGTCGTGTCCAAGTCTGTGCGACCCCAGAGATGGCAGCCCACCAGGCTCCCCCATCCCTGGGATTCTCCAGGCAAGAACACTGGAGTCAGTTGCCATTTCCTTCTCCAGTGCATGAGAGTGAAAAGGGAAAGTGAAGTCGCTCAGTCATGTCCGACTCTTAGCGACCTCATGGACTACAGCCTACCAGGCTCCTCCATCCATGGGATTTTCTAAGCAAGAGTAATGGAGTGGGTTGCCATTGCCTTCTCCGACCGCTAGGGAATTCCAAATCACCTCGAGGGTTTGTTAAAACTCTGATTTCAGAGCTCCACCCGCAATGTTTCTGATTCAGTTGTCTCCAGTGGGGCTGTAGGATTTGCATTTTAACAAGTCCTGGGGGAGGAAGATCTCCTGGAGAAGGAAATGGCAACCCACTCCAGTATTCTTGCCTATGAAATCCCATGGACAGAAGATGCCTGGCGGGCTACAGTCCATGGGGTCACAAAAGTCTTGGAAATTACTAGGTGAGTAACAACAACAACGAGGTGATTTGGATATTTGCTCACATGTGACACAAGAGTGCGTAAGACCTGAAATATCTCTGAGAAGTGGTGGGAGTATGTGTGCTTCAGTCATGTCTGACTCTATGCGACCCTATGGACTGTAGCCCACCACTGGTAGCAGCGGTAAATTAAAATTTCAGTGTCTGTAATTCTGGCCATCTCCCAAGACAAAGAAATTGCCCTAAAGAAGAGTCTGGTTCTAAGAAATAGGGCCACCCATTTTGCCTACTAATATGTTAGCCACAAAATACACGTCTCTAAGTTTACCGGTCAAAGGAGCCTGCCAAATGCACTTATGATATCGATCACTTTCCGATTAGAATGTTTGCCAATGATTTTTTCTATTACAGTTAAAATTCAGTCTTTCCTCCCTACACCATAAGTGTGGAGTCACTTTCTTCCAAAGACCACAGTATAGAAAGGGGTAGAAAGGGCAACTTTACAATGAGGAAACAAAATGGCATTTACTTCTGTGGTCTTCTTCCCAAGGATACACAACCTCAGTCTATCCCTAAGATAAATGTCAAACACATCCCAAGTAAGGGACATTCTACACAACACCTGAATAGTATTCCTCAAAACTGTCAAAAGTCATGAAAAACAAGAAAAGTTTGAGAACCTATCATAGTCTAGAGGATACCTGACAACAAAATGTCATGTGATAAACCTGGGTGGGATCTAGGAACAGAAAAAGGGTATCAGATAAAGAAGAGCAAACGAATCTGAACAAAGAATGGACTTCAGTTAACACTAATATATGAATCCTGGTTCGCCCATTGTGAACAAAGTACCACACCAAGATAAGATGTTACAAAAAGGGAAACTGGTGTGGAATATTTGAGAACCCTTTGTAGTATCATAATTTTTCTGAAATCTGAAACTCTTCTAAAATTAAAAGTTCATTTTCAATTTCAGTCTTTCTTCTTGATAAGCAGCAGATATCCAGACCATTTGCACGTCGTTTTCTAATTAATAATGAAAATAGAATCCTCCTCTCCTATGTGTGTGTGCATTAGTCACTAAGCCCTGTCCAACTCTTTGCCACCCCATGGACTGTAACACGCCAGGCTCCTCTGTCCATGGGATTCTCCAGGCAAGAACCTGGAGTGGGTAGCCATTCCCTTCTCCAGGGGATCATCCCGACCTAGAGATCAAACCAGGGTCTGCTGCATTGCACGTGGACTCTTTACCATAGAGGCTCCAGGGAAGCTCCACCCCACTCCCCCGACAAATTCCACGTGTTCCCCACCCCCCAACCATCCACTGTGTGCTCCCCCGCCTGTCCTGAACACCTCGCAAACCAACCACACGCTCCTGCAAAGTTAATCTGGTCCCTTCAGCCAATGGCAAATGGGTGGTAGGTGGGACTTTGTTTGTTCACATGAAATAAAGAAACACAGGCTCAATTAGGGGTAGCATGGCCAATGACTGTGGGGTTGCCCCTGTAAAGTGACTCAGGCATCTTCATGCCTTCCTTTACTCCTCCCATTTCACCCATTCCCTATCCCTGTTTTAGCAAAGCGTTGGCTGCAGTCTGAGAGGAACGGAGATGGCAGCGGCTGACGGTGATGACTCGCTCGACCCTATGTCGATCCTCATAGACGAGCTCCAGAACGAGGATATTCAGCTTCGCGTCAACAGCATCAATAAGCTGTCCACCATTGCGTTGGCCCTTGGAGTAGAAAAGACCCGCAGTGAGCTTCTGCCCCTCATTATAGACATCCTGTACGATGAGGATGAGGTCCTGCTGGCCCTGGCGGAGCAGCTGGGCACCTTCACCCCTCTGGTCGGAGGTCCCGAGTATGTTCACTGCCTGCTGCCACCCCTCGTGCACCTGGTCCCCTCGTGTGCATGTCACTTGGCCAGGACCACAGGGAACTGCCTCAGTATTGAAAGGTGTATTTGTACTCTCCCTGAGGTCTATCATGAGTTCCCCTGTTCTGTGTGGAGCCACAGGATGTGAGAAATCCATGATGTGCAACGCCTAACCGGAGACCCACTGCAAGAACAGTGGGCAGCCTGTCCAATACCTGGCATTGGAGTTTGCTCTGTACTGGGTGTGTAGCCTGCACTCCAGTGGTTTGTTGTTGTAGCTTTCACTGTTGTTGTGGAATATGGGTACAAGCAGCAGCGGTGTTCGCCAGAAAGAAGCCACAGAGGGCCGAGCCTCTGTAAACAGTGGGACAGAAGACCCTGAGGGGTGGATTGTGGAGAAGTTAACTGACAACACAGAGTCAGTCAGTCTCTCCTGTCCCACTCTCTCACGGCCTCATACCTTATGTTCTATCAACAACGATATTGCTGACCTTGGTAGCACTGGGCCTGCGCACCCACTTGGCCATGGGCCACTTTTGTCTGTCCTAGCATATCAGTAGTCTTTGAAGACTCCCTGCGGCGGCTGCTGCTGCCCAGAGAGAATAAACATGTCTGCAGTCCCCACAGCTCTTCAAGTCTTCTTCCATCTTCCCCGGTCACGCCTTATCTACTCTGGTTCAGTGAACAGTGTGAGCGGCAAGACAACTGCTTACCATGAACACGGGATTCCGAAAGTACTTTATATCCATGATTTTCTCCAACTCTCAAGACACTTTCTGTGAGGAGAGCATTATTATCCGCCATTGTTGGAATGAGAAAGCTGAGTCCGCAAGAAGTGCCAGGTTCCAGTGATTATAACCAGCCACCTGGGTTCTATCTTCTAAACCACGCAGCTGCTGCTTCTAAACTTCAGGAATCCTGAGAAGCACCAGCTGAGAGTGACAGAGGTGAGTTTCAGCCCCTAGTTCACCACTTCATATTTGGGGGACCTTTAGGAAGATGAATCACCTGACACTTCATTCTCTCATCTGTAAAATGGGGAAAATAATTAATTTAAAACTTAGAGTGAAATGAAAAAGATTTATATATATAAATATATTAAAAATATATATTGGAATCACTTTGCTGTACATAGGAAACAAACACAATATTGTAAATTAACTATATTTCAATGAAAAAGAATTTTTTAACTTAGGGAGGATGCAAAGGTTAAATGATTAAGTGCCTACTGCTGGGAGGGATTGGGGGCAGGAGGAGAAGGGGATGACAGAGGATGGCATCACTGACTCGATGGACGTGAGTTTGAGTGAACTCCGGGAGTTGGTGATGGACAAGGAGGCCTGGCGTGCTGCGATTCATGGGGTTGCAAAGAGTCGGACACACCTGAGCGACTGAACTGAACTGAACATGCTGATTAATATTATTAATTCCCATAAATGTACAGTACAAATACAAAAATAATTTTGTAAAATGGAGCAGAGGCCATCACTATGAAGGAATAAACATAGGAACACAAAGAGTCAGTACAGTTGTGTTAATCGAGACTATAAGCCTTCCAGAAGCCAAAACAACATACCATACCACTCTCTTTCTCCCAGAATGGATCTTACATCAGTTTCTTAGTGAAAACAGGGTTTTCAGAGTGGAGGAATTCAGCTGGGGCCTTATGTAGAGGAAACTACGGCAAATAGCAGAGTCCATAAAATGAGAGTCACAGAAAAGCCTGAAGCAAATATCAAAGGTTGTTCCTTGTAGCAATCCTAACTGAAAGATAAAGGCCTAACAGAAACTAATTCTAAGGCAGCAATTGAACACATAATTAAGCTAACGCTGATAAAGTGTTTTGAATCTATGGGCACTGCAGTCCATATCAATGTGCTCAGCCTTGTCTGACTCTATGACCCCATGGACTGTAGCCAGCCAGCCTCCTCTGTCCACGAGATTTTCCAGGTAAGAACACTGGAGTGGCTTGTCATTTCCTTCTCCAGGGGATCTTCCAAAACCAGAGATCAATCAGTCTCTAGCGTCTCCTGAATTGGCAGGCAGATTCTTTACCACTGTACTACCTGGGTGACTGTTGTTTTTCAGCCACTCAGTTGTGACTTTTTGCGACCCCCATGGAACACAGCACACCAGGCTTCCCTGTCCTTTACCATCTCCTGGAGCTTACTCAAACTCATGTCCATCAAGCAGGTGATGCCATCCAACCATCTCATCCTCTGTTGTCCCCTTCTCCACTTCCCTTCAGTCTTTCCCAGAATCAAGGTCTTTTCCAATGAGTTAACTCTGAATCAGGTGGCCAAAATATTGGAGCTTCAGCTTCAGCATCAATCCTTCCAATGAATATTCAAGACTGATTTCCTTTAGGATGGACTGGTTTGATCTCCTTGCAGTCCAAGACACTATTAAGAGTGTTCTCCAACACCACAGCTCAAAAGCATCAATTCTTCAGCACTCAGCCTTCTTTATGGTCCAAGTCTCACATTCATACATGACTACTGGAAAAACTATAGCTTTGATTAAATGGACCTTTGTTGGCAAAGTAATGTCTCTGCTTTTTAATATGCTGTTTAGATTTGTCATAGCTTTTCTTCCAAGTAGCAAACATCTTTTAATTTTAGGGCTGCAGTCAAAATCTGCAGTAATTTTGGAACCCAAGAATACAAAGTCAGTCACTGTTTCCATTTTTTCCCCATCTATTTTCCATGAAGTGATGGGACTGGATGCCATGATCTTCCTTTTTTGAATGTTGGGTTTTCAGCCAGATTTTTCACTCTTCTCTTTCACCTTCATCAAGGTGCTCTTTAGTTCCTCTTTGCTTTCTGCCATAAGGGTGGTGTCATCAGCATATCTGAGGTTACTGATATTTCTCCCAGCAATCTTGATTCCAGCTTGTGCTTCGTCCGGCCCAGCAATTCACATAATGTACTCTGCATATAATTAATTAATTAAGCAGAGTGACATATAGAGCCTTGATGTACTCCCTTCACGATTTGGAACCAGTCTGCTGTTCCATGTCTGGTTCTAGCTGTTGCTTCTAGGCATGCATATAGGTTTCACAGGAGGCAGGTAAGGTGGTCTGGGATTCCCATGTCTTTAAAATTTTTCCAGTTTGTTGTGATCCACACAGTAAAAGGCTTTAGGGTATTCAATGAAATAGATGCTTTTCTGGAATTCTTTTGCTTTTCTATAATCCAACAGATATTGGAAATTTGATATCTGCTTCCTCTGCCTTTTCTAAATCTGGCTTGGACATCTGGAAGCTCTTGTTCATGTCCTGTTGAAGCCTAGCTTGGAGAATTTTGAACATTACTTACTTAGTGTGTGAAATGAGAGCAATTGTGCACCTCCTGCATTGGTAGGTGGATTCTTTGCCACTGACCCCTTCTGCTGCTAAGTCACTTCAGTCGTGTCCAAGTCTGTGCGACCCCAGAGATGGCAGCCCACCAGGCTCCCCCATCCCTGGGATTCTCCAGGCAAGAACACTGGAGTCAGTTGCCATTTCCTTCTCCAGTGCATGAGAGTGAAAAGGGAAAGTGAAGTCGCTCAGTCATGTCCGACTCTTAGCGACCTCATGGACTACAGCCTACCAGGCTCCTCCATCCATGGGATTTTCTAAGCAAGAGTAATGGAGTGGGTTGCCATTGCCTTCTCCGACCGCTAGGGAATTCCAAATCACCTCGAGGGTTTGTTAAAACTCTGATTTCAGAGCTCCACCCGCAATGTTTCTGATTCAGTTGTCTCCAGTGGGGCTGTAGGATTTGCATTTTAACAAGTCCTGGGGGAGGAAGATCTCCTGGAGAAGGAAATGGCAACCCACTCCAGTATTCTTGCCTATGAAATCCCATGGACAGAAGATGCCTGGCGGGCTACAGTCCATGGGGTCACAAAAGTCTTGGAAATTACTAGGTGAGTAAACAACAACAACGAGGTGATTTGGATATTTGCTCACGTGTGACACAAGAGTGTGTAAGACCTGAAATATCTCTGAGAAGTGGTGGGAGTATGTGTGCTTCAGTCATGTCTGACTCTGTGCGACCCTATGGACTGTAGCCCACCACTGGTAGCAGCGGTAAATTAAAATTTCAGTGTCTGTAATTCTGGCCATCTCCCAAGACAAAGAAATTGCCCTAAAGAAGAGTCTGGTTCTAAGAAATAGGGCCACCCATTTTGCCTACTAATATGTTAGCCACAAAATACACGTCTCTAAGTTTACCGGTCAAAGGAGCCTGCCAAATGCACTTATGATATCGATCACTTTCCGATTAGAATGTTTGCCAATGATTTTTTCTATTACAGTTAAAATTCAGTCTTTCCTCCCTACACCATAAGTGTGGAGTCACTTTCTTCCAAAGGCCACAGTATAGAAAGGGGTAGAAAGGGCAACTTTACAATGAGGAAACAAAATGGCATTTACTTCTGTGGTCTTCTTCCCAAGGATACACAACCTCAGTCTATCCCTAAGATAAATGTCAAACACATCCCAAGTAAGGGACATTCTACACAACACCTGAATAGTATTCCTCAAAACTGTCAAAAGTCATGAAAAACAAGAAAAGTTTGAGAACCTATCATAGTCTAGAGGAGACCTGACAACAAAATGTCATGTGATAAACCTGGGTGGGATCTAGGAACAGAAAAAGGGTATCAGATAAAGAAGAGCAAACGAATCTGAACAAAGAATGGACTTCAGTTAACACTAATATATGAATCCTGGTTCGCCCATTGTGAACAAAGTACCACACCAAGATAAGATGTTACAAAAAGGGAAACTGGTGTGGAATATTTGAGAACCCCTTGTAGTATCATAATANCAAACGAATCTGAACAAAGAATGGACTTCAGTTAACACTAATATATGAATCCTGGTTCGCCCATTGTGAACAAAGTACCACACCAAGATAAGATGTTACAAAAAGGGAAACTGGTGTGGAATATTTGAGAACCACTTGTAGTATCATAATACTTTTTCTGAAATCTGAAACTCTTCTAAAATTAAAAGTTCATTTTCAATTTCAGTCTTTCTTCTTGATAAGCAGCAGATATCCAGACCATTTGCACATCAAGTTTTCTAATTAATAATGAAAATAGAATCCTCCTCTCCTATGTGTGTGTGCATTAGTCACTAAGTCATGTACGACTCTGCCACCTAATGGACTGTATCTGACACCCCAGAGGCCAGGCTTCTCTGTCCATGGAATTCTCTAGGCAAGAATACTGGAGTGGGTAGCCATTCCCTTCTCCAGGGGATCATCCCGACCCAGATATCAAACCAGGGTCTCCTGTAATGCAGGTGGACTCTTTACCACAGAAGCTCCAGGGAAACCCCACCCCCACTCCACCAACAACCTCTGTGCGTCCCAACCCCCAACCCTCCACTGCGTCATCCCCCATCCCATAATGCACTCTGCCGAACCCCACCACAGGCTCCTGTAAAGTTAACGTGGTCCCTTCAGCCAATAGCAAATGAGTGGTAGGTGGGACTTCGTTTGTTCGGACCAATGAAAAGAAACGCAGGCTCAGGACAGCGTAGCGTGGCCAATGACTATGGAGCGTTCCTGTAACGTGGCTCAGGTATCCCCACGCCCTTCTTGACTCCGCCCATTCCCTAACCGTTCTCGCAAAGCGCCGGCTGCAGTCTGAGAGGAACAAAGATGGCGGCCGCTGACGGCGATAACTCGCTCGACCCCATGTCGATCCTCATTAACGAGCTTCATAACAACGATATTCAGGTTCGTGTCAACAGTATCAATAAGCTGTCCACCATCGCGTTGGCCCTTGGAGTCGAAAAGACCCGCAGAGAGCTTCTGCCCCTCATTGTAGACATCCTGAACAATGAGGACGTGGTCCTCTTGGCCCTGGCGAAGCAGCTGGGCACCTTCACCCCTCTGGTCGGAGGTCCCGAGTATGTTCACTGCCTGCTGCCACCCCTCGAGTTGCTGGCCATGGTGGAGGAGGCCAGAGTGCGGGAGAAGGCAGTGGAGTCCCTGAGGGCCATCTCGCATGAGCACTCACCCTCCCATCTCAAGGAGCACTTTGTGCCACTCGTGAAGCGGCTGGTGGGTGGCAACTTAGTCAACTCCCGCATCTCAGCCTGCAGCCTTTTCTCCGTCTGCTACCCTGGCGTGTCCATCACCATCAAGGCAGAACTTCTACAGTGCTTCCGGGGCCTGTGCTCAGATGACAACGACTTAGTGCGGTATGCAGCAGCCTCCAACCTGGGGGATTTCGCCAAGGTGCTTGAGCTGGATGACATCAAGAGCGAGATCATTCCCATATTTTCCAACCTGGCCTCTGACGAGCAGGATTCGGTGCGGATGCTAATGGCGGATGTGTGCGTGAACATCGGCCAGTTCCTGCCCCAGGATGTCATGGAAGCACTGGTGATGATCACTCTGTGCCAGGCTGCCGAGGACACATCCTGGCACGTCCGTTACACGGTGGCCGACAAGTTCGCAGAGCTCCAGACAGCAGTGGGGCCTGAGATCACCAAGACAAGCCTGGTCCCTGCCTTCCAGAACCTGATGAAAGACTGTGAGGCCGAGGTGAGGGCCGCTGCCTCCTGCAGGCTCAAAGAATTCTGTGAAAATCTCTCCGCTGACTATCGGGAGAATGTGATCCTGACCGAGATCTTACCCTACATCGAGGAGCTGGCCTCAGACATCAACCAGCATGTCAGGTCAGCCCTGGCCTCCGTCATCATGGGCCTCTGCCCCATCCTGGGCAAAGATAACACCATCGAGCACCTCATGCCCCTTTTCCTGGCTCTGCTGAGGGATGAGTGCCCCGATGTGCGGCTGAACGCCATCTCCAGCCTCGATTGCGTGAAAGAGGTGATCGGCATCCAGCAGCTGTCCAAGTTCCTGCTCCCCACCATCATGGAGCTTGTGGAGGATGCCAAGTGGCAGGTGCGTCTGGTTATCATTGAGTACATGCCTCTGCTGGCTGGACAGTTTGGGCTGGAGTTCTTTAATGTGCAGCTCCACCCCTTGTGCATGTCCTGGCTTGTGGATCATGTCTATGCCATCCGCGAGGCGGCCACCAACAACCTGAAGAAGCTGGTGGAGCAGTTTGGGAAGGAGTGGGCCCTTGCCACTACCATCCCCAGGGTCCTGGCCCTGTCTGAGGAACCCAACTACCTGCACCGCATGACTGCGCTCTTCTCCATCAATGTGCTGTCTGAGGTCTGTGGGCAGGACATCACCACCAAGCACATGCTGCCCACAGTGCTGTATATGGCTGAGGACCCCGTCGCCAATGTCCGCTTCAATGTGGCCAAGTCCCTACAGAAGATCGGGTCCATCCTGGACAACAGCACACTGCAGACTAAGGTCAAGCCCATCCTGGAGAAGCTGACCCAGGACCAGGACGTGGACGTCAAGTACTTTGCCCAGGAGGCTCTGACTGTCCTGTCTCTCGCCTGATGCTGGAAGAGGAGCCAACGCCAGCCTCTGGTATCCACTCTCCCCGACTCTCCCGCTCCCTCCCCCCAAGTCCCTCCCTTGTGGAGACAGTGCCCTTGGCTGTCACTCCCTGTGCATGTTCTGACCCCAGGCCCCTCCCCAGCACGGTTGCTGGCCCCAGCCTGGGAATCCAACTTCTCACCATCCACTCCCTCGGGGTTGAGGGTACCCAAGGTGGGTCAGGGCAGAGACCCTAGGAGGAAGGGTTCATGCTGAGTGGGGGGTGATGCTGGCATCCCAGGTTGCAGGCTCCTGTTGCTATAATGAGGACCCCTCCCCCATCAATTCCTCCACCTCCCTTCCTTCCCCCTCAGTCGGTTGTTTGTGTCAGTTGTGCCATTTTTATTTTATTCCTTTTACCCCCTTTGCCAGAGAAACAAAGGTCTAGAAAATTTTTAAAAGATGAAATAGATTCATGGGAAAATACATGTTTCCACCAAAAAAAAAAAAAAAGGGTAGCTCTTTCTACAAATCACAAGGATTCTTACTGTTTTAATACCTTCCAAACTTCCTAATTTGCATCATTATTGTTCTAAAAATATTATGTGAAAAGACTAACCTTTTCATATTTTTCTCCCTTCTCTTTAGCTGGACATGAATATTCACCTTTTTTTAATTTGAATTGAGTTGCTGCCTGTTTTCCCACATCTGCTTAAGTGAGTAATATTCTAAGCCTCAATTAACTGTATCTTGAATTTGCAGATTTGGCAAAGTAAAATGTGAGTGGGGAATTCTATATAGTCTATTAAATAAGAATCAAAAATAGAAGCCTTTTCTGCAGTGCTTGGCTCCAAATTAATTACTTAATTATTTTTTTCATGCACCATGGAGCTTGAGGGAAATTTAGTTCCTGGACCAGGGATGGAACTGGCGCCCTTGGCAATGAAAGCTCAAAGTCTTATCCACTGGACTTCTGGGGAATTCCCCCAAATTAATATTTTAAAAAAAGATCCATGTAAGAAGTGTGTTGTAAAATTATGTTATGCAGCTGATTTAAGGCAGGGAAATACCACTCTAGGTATAAATTGCAGATTTTTAGCATGGCATAACTGGTAAAAAGTAGAAGAAAAAGGACCAGCTTAGGTGGTTTAGGCCACAACAGACAGAACAAGACCCATCAAATTGAATCAGTTGCTTCCTCTTACCCACAAAAAGACATTACTAAGTAAGATTCAGAAGTTCAGGTCTTTATGGAGAGTGGCATAACTTTAGAGTTCTGGTAAGGTCTCTGAGTAGCTAAGCAAATGTGTACATTTTAAAAGTTATANGGTGGTTTAGGCCACAACAGACAGAACAAGACCCATCAAATTGAATCAGTTGCTTCCTCTTACCCACAAAAAGACATTACTAAGTAAGATTCAGAAGTTCAGGTCTTTATGGAGAGTGGCATAACTTTAGAGTTCTGGTAAGGTCTCTGAGTAGCTAAGCAAATGTGTACATTTTAAAAGTTATACTTCAGTTAGAAAGACTATCAGATTGATTTAGGAGACCTCGTTCTACCACTGGTAATGGTAGCTCAGCTGGTAAAGAATCTACCTGGAATGCAAGAGACCCCAGTTTGATTCCTGGGTCTGGAAGATTCCCCTGGAGAAGGGATAGAATACCTACTCCAGTAATCTTGGACTTCTCCATTGGCTCATACGGTAAAGAATGCTTGCAATGTGGGAGACTTGGGTTCGATCCCTGGGTTGGGAAGTTCCCCTGGAGAAAGAAATGGCAACCCACTCCAGTTTTATTGCCTGGACAGTGGAGCTGGCAGGCCACAGTCGATGGGGTCACAAAGAGTCGGACACAACTGAGCGACTAAGCACAGCACTTGATAAACGGGTTTGTTTTCTCCTTCATAAAAAAGTAATCATCATACATTTGAACAGGAGCTCATAGTTCCCAATAGGCTTTTTGTATACTGTATCATTTCATCCTGACAAAAACAATACAATTTATAAGGCATGGATTTTCTTACTTTCACAGATGTGGAAATAGAGTTTAAAAAATTTATCCCATGAGTTGGGTCACACAATGAGAAAGTGGAAAGTAGGAAGTTGACCTCAGGTTTTCTGACTTCCATTCTTTGCTCTTCACACATCACCACAAGGCTATCTAAAGATGCCTTTTTGCTCTAAATTTCCGTTACCCTTTGACTGAAATATGGCTTTGAAATTTCAATTCATAATCTCTCTCCAGCTAACTAAATATGAACGTTCCTACATCTCCACTTCCCAAAAGTCAATATGTTTTTCCATTTTAAAATGAGAAAAAAGATTGGAGATTTTTAAAAGCATAAGAATCAATCATAATTTTAGCATCTTTTATAGATTTAAAGGGCTTTGCCTGCTTTAAAAAAAAAATTGAGGCAATTCTTCAGAGAAGCGTAGGGATTCTTAATAAAGCTGCAGTCTAAACATGGACCAATATGTTATCACAAAACAACATGAGTTATAGGGTCCATGAGCTTGTTTTGTTCCTCAGTCTAAATTGTGGTAGATGATAAATAACACATTCCTACAAAGGTTAAAGTAATGAAGAGCAAATAAGGAGGTTTTTTTTTTTCATAAATCATGTTTAAAAACTACAGTAGACAATATTCCCCCACTTTTGGCATTTTAACTGTGAAATGAGAATCTAAGTGTTGAAAATTAGATTATGAGAAGTGAAAGTAAGATTTTGATAAAATTCTAGCACTGCCACTTCTCTGTATAAGTATCAATTACACAAGTAATGATTTCAAATTATGTTGAGGGGTAATCTAAAAAAGAATTCTAAATATCATCTCAGAAATTAGAGAGGCAGACTGGTCTTTAAAATACTAGATTTATCTCTATCTCCAAGAGATATCCACACTTCTATGCTGATCGCAGCATCATTTGCAATAGTCCAGATATGGAAACAACTCAAATGTCCATCAACACTTGATCAATGGATAGTGAAAATGTGGTACATGTATGGAATATTATTTATTCTGTAAAAAGAAGGAAATTCTGTCATTTGCAACAACACATGAAAGTAGAAGACATTATGGTTAGTGAAATTAGCCAGACAGAGAAAAATACTGCATTATCTCACTCATATGTGGAATCTAAAAAGTGAACTCATAAAAGTAGAAAGTAGGATGGTGGTGGCCAGGGGCTGGTGGTGCGAAGGGTGGGAGGGAATTGGGGCTATTGGTCAAAGGGTACATACTTTCAGTTCAGCAGGATGAATATGTTCTGGAGATCTAATGTACTATATAGTGACTATAGTTAAAAATATAGTATTGCATACTTGAAATTTGCTAAAAGAATAGATCTTAAGTTTTCTTAACGAACACAAATGGTAACTATATGAGTTGATGGATATGTTAATTACCTTGATGGTGGTGATCATTTCACAATGTATACATAACATCAAAACATCATGTTGTAACTTTAAATATATATAATTCTTAGTTGTCAAATATGCTTCATTAAAGCTGCTGCTGCTGCTAAGTCGCTTCAGTCTTGTCCGACTCTGTGCGACCCCATAGATGGCAGCCCACCAGGCTCCGCCATCCCTGGGATTCTCCAGGCAAGAACACTGGAGTGGGTTCATTAAAGCTAGGGAAAATATTGTAGTTCTCCTAAAATAGCTACAAACTTGGAAAACCAAAATTATTTCACTGGTCATATAGAACACACACACATATGTACAACTGCCTCTGTTTTCAAATCCTATTAAAAGTACAGGAGAAAGAGAACATATAAATACATCTATATTCGTGCTAGAAAGTTGAGGAAGGTATCAGAGGACTAAAGCAGTAAGGAAAGACATAAAGCAAGTCAAACTGACACAGAATCTAAACACTATTAAAGAAATTGTAAACTTATCAGGACAAAAGTGAGGAACATGCAAGAAAACGTGGATTTTCTCAGAAGCCTGAAATAATCCCAAACTAGAGCCATGGAGGCTTGGAAAAGGAAGAGGCAGTAAGTAAACAGGTGATTAAAGGAATAGAAAGGAGCTGGACTGATCCCCTAACCACAGAACCATGACTGTGGCATTTGCTACAGACTCTAAAGTATTCTCACCTGGAAAATACTATGGACAGAGGAACCTGGTGTGCTGCAGTCCAGAGGGTAGCAAGGAGTCAGACATGACTGAGTGAGCACACACTAAAGAATTTAGAACAACTCTGCATATAACACTAGAGTTTTGACAAGTACCCTCAGAATGTCCCTTGTGGTAAGAGAAGGAGGACACTGCCATGACTCATGTAAGGCCATTATGAGGGAACAGAAGACTCTGCATCCAAGAAACAAGCTCCCCATACACCCTAAATGAAAGGGCATGCAGCCATATAGCCCCTGCTTCCCTCAGTGAGTGTTGGATTGAGAATCCCTATCGTTAAAACATTTACCCATTGTCAAGGAAATGGGGATTCTCTCCTAGGATGCAGAAACTAAGCTTGAACTAACCAATAAGATCAATCAAGGGCAATTATGTATAAATATGGACAGAACACCAAGAACCCTCATACATTAAGGAAAATCAACAAAATGAAAGAAAACTACCAAACTCAACAACCAGAAAAATTAACTTCACAAGAAACTGTCAGCACAGGAAAAAGAAATACAAGTTTTCAGTGTGGTTTAAATCCATTTAGAAATAACAGGCTTCTATAAAAAAGGAACTTCCCTGAGTGAAATCTGAAAACAGTCCTGGTACAGGGAGAGCAAGGAGAGATCCAAAAAAAAAAAAAAAATGCAGCCACTCCAGAATGGTAGGTGGCAGGGTTAAGCAGCAAGGGAATTACCCAGGAGGGTTGTCTGGGCACCATGAAATGACTAGATCTCCATTCCCACTTGCTGGAATTTTAAGTCTATATAGAGACCTTAATAGGTTCAGTCATGCATGCTGTCCAGCCTCAACACACCTGACTCTCTCAAGGCTGTGTCCTTGAAATGGCTTGGGTGAAAAGACCAGAGGATGGAGCATATATTGCAAGGACAGAGGAGGAGTTTCAGACAGCCTGGGTCAAGCAGCAGTCATGCCCTCTCCAGGTCCGCTTCTAATAAGAAGCAACTGAGACCTTGAAAATGTTAAATATTATGGCCACTTTCAAAAAGTTCAATGGATGGGCTGAGGTCATAATAAAAAAGCAGGAAAATAAAATCAGGAGTTCTCCTGGAGTACTATGCAGAAAAATAAACCTGAAGAGTATGAGAAAAACTAAAAGGCTTAGAAGGGTAGGTAGATTCAGTGGTTCCATTGCACTATTAACAGGGGTTCCAGAGAGAGGAAACAGAATGGAGTTGAGAGAATCTTCCAAGAAATAAGATAAAATTTTCACTGAGCTGAGGAAACATGACTCTTTAGTTGGTAAAATCCACCAAGTGTCCTGTGGTAATGGAGGACATCAGCATAGACAAGTACTGGTAGAACTTCTGAACAACAGTAACAGCTTTCTGAGAGGTAAACCAAGTTAGTTACCAAGAAAGGAGAATTGGACTCATATGTACTTCCTGTCCATACCAGGGGAGGCTAAAAGAAAAGGAGAAAAAAAAGTGTCTAAGTGCTATGAATATGTTGCTCATGGAAATGTAAATTGATCCAAACTTTATATCAAGCAACTTGGCAATAACTATGGAAATTAAGAAAGCACATACACTTTGTGCAGTTGCATTTCTAGGAATATACCCTACAGGTAAATTTGCACAGGTACAAAATGATATCCACAGATGCATACTGACTGTGCTACCAACAGTCAACCCCAACCCACCTTGGCAACTTGTCTCCTCCACCTAATCACCACGCCTATTCCTCTCCGTCTTTAACTCTCTCAATTTCCTCAGAGGTCCAACAGGCTGACCGTAGTACTATTTCTTCCCCCTCCTAACCACCCCAGGATCTTACTTTTCTAAACAATTTTACATTTCTGTACATCTACAAGCAAGGTTTGGGCTTCCTAGGGGGTGCTAGTAGTAAAGAGCCTGCCTGCCAATGCAGGAGATACAAGAGATACAGGTTCAATCCTTGGGTTGGGAAGATGCCCTGGAGAAGGTAATGGCAACCACTCCAGTATTCTTGCCTGGAGAATCCCATGGACAGAGGAGCCTGGTGGGCCACAGTCCATAGGGTCACACATAGTTAGACACAACTGAAGCAAATGAGCATGCATGCACAAGCAAGGTAATGATATATATTGGGAAAGTATTTTTATGCCCAAATACTTCTCATTTCAATATAACCAGTGTATGGGGTGTGGAGAGTTTGGGGGAGAATGGATACATGCATACGTATGGCTGAGTCCCTTCGCTGTTTAACTGAAATTATCACAACATTGTTAATCAGCTATGCTACTGCTGCTGCTAAGTCACTTCAGTTGTGTCCAACTCTGTGCGACCCCATAGATGGCAGCCCACCAGGCTCCCCTGTCCCTGGGATTCTCCAGGCAAGAACACTGGAGTGGGTTGTCATTTCCTTCTCCAATGCATGAGAGTGAAAAGTGGAAGTGAAGTTGCTCAGTCGTGTCCGACTCTTAGCAGCCCGATGGACTGCAGCCTACCTGGCTCCTCCGTCCATGGGATTTTCCAGGCAAGAGTACCAGAGTGGGTTGCCATTGCCTTCTCCGGTTATCAGCTATACCCCAATACAAATAAAAAGGTGTAAAAAAAAAATAAAAGATAATCGGTGCTATTGGAGAATGCCAAATGGGAAGATTCCAGAAGCCAAGTTTTTCTCATTTTGAAGAATGATGTCTTTTTTTCTAACTTTTTGACTTTCTTAAATAATGTCACACATAAGATGTGTCACAATTCTCCCTAGAAGTGTAAGATATAGCTAGTAGTAGTCCATTCAAAGGGAGAAAAGAGCACAACATGAGAAAAGAGACAAGAGACTTTGAAAATTAAGTCTACAAACTATAGGTTGCCTGGAAAGAGTAGGAGGGTCTCCTCTGTGAGCTCAGCATGAGTCTGTTTAAAGCTAATTCAAAACCCTTCCAAATGAGCTTATTAGATTCTAATTTGGTGGCTCAGAACCTAATAAGAATTCAGATCAAACTGTTCTTCTTTCTCAAAGAGAAAGCATTGTCAAAGAGCCAAAATTGGAGTGGGTGTTGGGGGAACTGAGTTATACAGCTTTCACAGTATGATTCACCTCTCCACCAGCAAACCCTCCTCCATCTCAGTAGCATCTTTCAGACATTTTTATTCAAATTCCTTACCACTAAGGGCAATCAGAAGCTGAAGAGATGCTCCTACAGAAGTGACCTCCACAAAAATAAAAGTCAATAATGTGGCCAGCTGACACAGAGGATGTCAGGAAGTGCAAACTGACAATGACAAAGAAAAAGGCAAAACTGTGTGAGACAGGAAAAAAAAAATCACAGGCCAGGATGAAAAATTAGGGCAATTATCTGGATAAGTCCACCTCAAAATGTGCTACCTGATGATTGACATAAATGTGTTTTCTTCTCTGGTCTCCATTTTCACAATAGATGGAACAGTGGAACTGCAATAACAGCTTTCTATTTAAGTTTAAAGGGAATACACCTTCTTTGCTCCTGCTTTACACTTTATATCTGTTGTGAAGGAATGCTTTATAAATATAATGCTAACTAACAGCTTGGCTTAGAAAGAAAATAATATTTGTCTGGATTATCCAGATATCAGTTCCAATTCTTCACTTCAGTTAGACTTCTAGAACTGGGTTAACTGGAGTGACTGATTTAGAAACAACTTAGAGATCACTATAAGTGAGCTAGGACTGGTACTGATTTACCATTTCATCTGAATTTCGAGTTTACACACATACACAGGCAATCACAAGCACATAAACTCACACCCTCACCACGGAAACACACAAACACACGGTCCCCTGTTTAACAGAACTTTGGGAAAGGTTACTTATAGTTAGCAATGTTTAAAATTCTTTCCAAGATAGCTACAATATTGGCAAATTATCCTACTTAACAAAAATGAGGAAGGAGAAGGAAACCACTATTTGTTGAGCAGCTAATTTGCACCATGTTTTACAGTGCACATTACTTTCTTCATTTCATTAACTCTTTATATAACCCTTGTTAGGAAGGCATTGTGAGATGAGAATCCTGAGGAGGCTTAGAAAGGTCTGGTACACCTTGCTCAAAGTCAAACAGCTAAGAAAAGGCAGGCCCAAGAGACCAAACTAAGATTCATCTTGTTCTGAAATCAGACCCACTGACACTCCACAAATTTAGACTTTATTTACCATGAGGCTGGTACATAGGAGTGAGTCACTTAGTGAGTAAGGAAACCTGACAGGGCAATCCCAGAAAGGGAGCTCTTCCTTTGTCAAATATTGTATTTTCTCTTCATTCTCCATAATGGGCCTATTTAGACATATCCACCACCAAGTATAAGATTTGAGTGCAGAAAGAGACCTAAGAAAGCACCTTGGCCAATGCCTGCCTGTGTCCTTCCCTACATTAGTCAGCTATTTGCTGATGCAGCTGTAACCCCAATATTTATCCCTCCATTCCCAGCTACAGGTCACAACAGACAGGAATTCAGACAATGGCAAGGGACATGAAGTCAACAAGACATAATTAAGATGAACACCCATCAAAATAGTTCAGATCTACCAGCCATGATCTGTTTTTTTATTCACTAGTATTTTATCCAGAGAAGAAAACTAACAGTGCTCTAAGTACACCCACAGACTTAATTACAAACACCAAAATTAAATTTTAATCAAAATTGTAGATATATAATAAAATACTCAAAGGAAGTTTATAATGCCATTTTGCCATTATCCCTTATATGCAATAATGAAAAAAGGCAAATTTCACTTTCTCCCACTAATTTTTAAATTAACAGGTAATACCTCTGTCCTGAGTTCTGATTTCAATTCTCTGTACTTGATCCAAATATCATATTTAAACTAGAAAAGGAAACAGCCCTGCTCTAACTCTTGAGGTTAATTAACTACCTTCACAGCCAAGTGGGGAATTGTCCTTTTTGTCAAATACTGTATAAACTCTTTTAGCTATAATTCATACAACAATGCACCAAGATTGGCATTATGGTACATTAAATGCAGACTCAGCTTTGTAGTCCTCTTTTCATTGTCAAGTGAGAAATTTTGAAGATAAATGAACCCTGGGAATTTCAAGATCTAGAATGTGATACCAGCTGGTGCATGGAAGAAATAAATTCTATCAGGCTCCCTGACGTCTCCTGCTGCTGCCTGGAGCTGGGCAGTCTGCAAGGTTCTAAGAGGACCCAGTTTGTCCTTGTCTCTCTCACAGTGTAAGTGGTGGGGGTAGGGGTGAAGGAATGATCTCTTTAACTGTTTAAAGAAAGAAAAAATATATAAGCTGAAAGATACTTTATAGCAAAGCTAATACACTGGATTTTAGAGACTGAGGTGGAATTTTGACGATTGATTCTAGCTATTATAGTTTAATAGATAGGAAGTCTGACATCCTATGATGGCTAGTTTCTAATAACAGAGATGCATCTTTAAAACCAGACTTGTACTTTTAACCCTCTGGATCTCGGTTGACAAAAGTCACAGTTCAACAAGATGTAAAATCAGTATTTCAGAAGTTTGAACTACTTACTGTTCTGTGAAACACTGTAATTCATGTTACATATTTGCAGTAGTGTCTCCAAAGTTCATTTGTGTGAGAAACATGTAATAGCTACCTATTCTGTAGTGAATTCTGTGCTAAATGCTGGAAGTTTATAGTTTTAAATAAGATAAACTCTCTCTTTCAGGGGGCCTTCAATTTCTATAACATAATGGTGAAAACTAAACCACAAATATCCATCTTCCCTTTTACAAAATCATCTGGTGACAACAGAAAAATATGCAATGATTATACTAGTCCCTGAACTTCAAGAATGGTGTGAGATAGAGCTACTATTTAATCAAGGATGGAAATGAGTAAGATTTTTCAGTCTGGAAGGACAATGTCAGGGAGAGGTTATAATTAAAAGGTGTAAAGCTGGGAATAATATGCATAATTTCAATTTAATCATGGTCATCCCCCTTAAAGATCTGGTCCATTTTCGTGCCCTCAACCATAACCTCTCTCTTGGCAACTCTGAGGTAACTTCATTCTCTGTCCTATGCTGAAAAGTTCATCTGTTACTTTTTGTTTGTTTTAATGTATTTATTTTAACTGGAGGATAATTACAATGTTGTGATGGTTTTTGCCATACATCAACATGAATCAGCCATGGGTATTCATGTGTCCCCCCATCCTGAACTCCCCTCCCAC
>SJYX01011531.1:227374-268251 GCA_006410675.1 Oreotragus oreotragus
TGTCTCTTTCAATTCTGGTTTCCTCGGTGTGTATGCCCAGCAGTGGGATTGCTGGGTCATAAGGCAGTTCTATTTCCAGTTTTTTAAGGAATCTCCACACTGTTCTCCATAGTGGCTCTACTAGTTTGCATTCCCACCAACAGTGTAGGAGGGTTCCCTTTTCTCCACATCCTCTCCAGCATTTATTGCTTGTAGACTTTTGGATTGCAGCTATTCTGACTGGCGTGAAATGGTACCTCATTGTGGTTTTGATTTGCATTTCTCTTATAATGAGTGATGTGGAGCATCTTTTCATGTGTTTGTTAGCCATCTGTATGTCTTCTTTGGAGAAATGTCTGTTAGTTCTTTGGCCCATTTTTTGGTTGGGTTGTTTATTTTTCTGGAATTGAGCTGCAGGAGTTGCTTGTATATTTTTGAGATTAGTTGTTTGTCAGTTGCTTTATTTGCTATTATTTTCTCCCATTCTGAAGGCTGTCTTTTCACCTTGCTTATAGTTTCCTTTGTTGTGCAGAAGCTTTTAAGTTTAATTAGGTCCCATTTATTTTTGCTTTTATTTCCAATATTCTGAGAGGTGGGTCATAGAGGATCCTGCTGTGATGTATGTTGGAGAGTGTTTTGCCGATGTTCTCCTCTAGGAGTTTTATAGTTTCTGGTCTTATGTTAAGATATTTAATCCATTTTGAGTTTATTTTTGTGTATGGTGTTAGAAAGTGTCCTAGTTTCATTCTTTTACAAGTGGTTGACCAGTTTTCCCTAACCCTAAGTCCAAACCCTGAGAACACCGGAGAACTCCTGACTCCAAGGAACATTAATTAACAGGAGCTTGTCAAACGCCTCCATACCTACACTGAAACCAAGCACCACCCAAGGGCCAACAAGTTCCAGAGCAAGACATACCACGCAAATTCTCCAACAACACAGGAACACAGCCCTGAGCGCCAATATACAGGTTGCCCAAAGTTACTCCAAAACCACTGACATCTCATAACTCATTACTGGACACTTCATTGCACTCCAGAGAGAAGAAATCCAGCTCCACCCACCAGAACACTGACACAAGCTTCCCTAACCAAGAAACCTTGACAGGCCACCTGTATACCATCTTTTTAAATATCCATAAAAATATTTACAAATGACCATGTTAAGCCATATGAAAATTTTCAAAAAAAATTAAAAAGAACATTTGAATCAAATTCTCTGAAAAGAGTGGAAAGAAAACAATTTTAATTGTGAAAACTTTAAGAGTAGCCTTCTATGAATTCCAACAAATTTATAGATTCTTTCCAACAAAAAAGAACCAGTTTTACTACATGCTACTTTACTAAAAGTTAAATGGAAAAAAATCTTAAGATGCATTGAAAAACTATTTTAAAATCCTCTAGAAATGACTGATAATCAGAGTACTATATCTCAAAACATTGCATTGAGGGCTAAGTGATACCCAAAGAAAAATTTATTGCAATAAAAGTGTTGATTAGAAAAACATAGGCTTCCCTGTGGCTCAGTGGTAAAGAATCTGCCTGCCAACTCAGGAGACCATGAGTTCAATCCCTGATCCAGGAGGATCCTACGTGTCGTGGAGTAACTAAGCCCTTGTGCCACAACTATTGAGCCTGTGCTCCAGAGCCCACAATCTGCAACTACTGAAGCCCACATGCCCTGGAGCCTGTGCTCCCCAACAAGAGAAGCCACTGCAATGAGACGCCCAAGCACTGCAGCTAGAGAGCAGCCCCCGCTTACCACAACTAGAGAAAAGCCCAGGTAGCAATGAAGACCCAGCACAGCCAAAAGTGAATAAAAATTGTATTAAGAAAAGAAAACCAAAAACTTTCATGTAGTTGACCTGAATAACACTGCCAAATAGCTTGACCTGACTTTTATAGGACACTCCATGAAACAGCAGAATAAACATTTTTGTCAAATATACATGGAACATTCACCAAGACAAGCTATCTTCTAGGTTGTAAAACAAATCTTAACAAATTTCAAAAGACTGAAATAATACAAAATATATTCTCTGAAAATAATGTGCTGTGCATAGTTGCTCAGTTGTGTCTGACTCTTTGTGACCCCATGGACTGTAGCCCGCCAGGCTCCTCTGGCCATGCGGATTCTCCAGGCAAGAATACTGGAATGGGTTGCCATGCCCTCCTCCAGGGGAGCTTCCCGACCCTAGGATCAAACCCAGGTATCCTGCATTGCAGGCAGATTCTTTACCATTTGAGGTACCACAGGATTAAACAATTTTATAGAAAGAAAGGATATGCTTCTTATTCATTTCAAAAAAAAAAAAAAAAGCAAAAACAAAATAAGCAAAACAATTAAATCCGTGACAGTTATGGAATTTTTTAAATAGTTATATATTCCAGTGACACAACAGAAGAGTAAACTGAAACACAATTCTGGAACCTGAAAAGCAAATGAACAAGTAGTTACCTATGTAATAGAACTGAGAAAGCTGAATCCTATGTAAGCAATAGAGAACACCAGGGAATAACTTGATTTATACCACAGATCCTCCAAAATTCTTCAAAATGTGTTGTTCCAGCTATTTCTGAAGTAGAGTGATGAAGTAGCTAAGACAAGAACATAAAATCAACATCTGGTGAGGGAGAAAAAAAAAATCTCCCTTCTCATTTCATGCAGCCAAGTAAGCTTCCTTTCCTATCCAGAAGACAGGAGTTTATTCTCTGGAAGGGAAAAAAATACAGGTTCTGTAGACTGCAGGATACTATGCAGAGTTAAGAGAAGGACACTGAAAGTGTGGCATGTTGTGGAAGTCTGCATGCTGAATGTGAAGACTTCTTCCTCTCTTGGCTTTCACAATATGGCAACCAGGATTATACACCACTACCACCCCTTGATCCCCACCCAGCAGGGAAGTGGAAGAGTATTTTTCTAGGAACTCTGACCACTAAGGAAAAATATACTCAATACAATAACACTGTGGAGTTTCTCTACAGAAAGGTCCAGCCAGAAGCTATACTCAACAGGTCTCAGCTATCTGCACAGAAATACCCCAATGAGCATTTTAGTGCTCGACTGTTACGCCCTAGACATTAGAAGACCTCTAAATCTCTCTCTCTCTCTCTCTCTCTCACACACACACACACACACACACTGGGGTGGAGGGAAAGCAAAGCAAAAGTTGGAATGGATGGATTATACAAGAGAAAGAAAGCTTAAAGAAAAACTATTGTTATTTTCCCCATAAGAAAATGAGATGTTGCTTCTAGGAAAGAAGAGAAGGACGCTACAGAAGAAACATTTCAAGAATTAAAAAGAGCTCTTGGAAACAAAAGTTATATGATAGCTGGACACTTCCAAGAGGTCTAACACCCCAATAAGAGAGTTCCAGAAAGAGAGAAGACAAAATGGAGAGGAAGAAATCATCAAAATCATTATCCAAAAATACTTTCCACAACTGAAAGACCTGAGTTTCCAGATTGAAAGGATCCACCAATAGATAAAAATAGATCCTCTTCATGTCACATCATCAGGAAATTTCAGAACACTGAGTAAAGAGAGAATCCTCAAAGATTTCAGAGAGAGAGGGAAAAAACAGGTTCTCATAAAATATCAGAATGACATCAGACTTCTCAGCGGCATCACTGGAGATTAGAAGACAAGGAGGCATTTTATTTTAAAATTCTGAAGAAAAAATGATCTCCAACCAACATCTGTATAGCCAGCTAATTTATTATTGTAAAGATAATTTCTAAAAAGTCACCTTCTCTAGGGAAGTCATTAAGAGAGGTGCTCTACCATAATGAGGTAGTAAACCAAGAGGACAAGAAGACATGGGATCCAGAAAACCAGAAGCCAAAGCAAGAGAGGAGAAAGGAATTCTCAGGAGGCTGGTCAAGTAAGATACTGAGATGACAATAGGAATAGCTTAGAGCCCAGCTCGGTAAGGCAAAAACTGTTCTGAAGGCTACACAGTGATCTCTTCCAGAAGATGACAATGAATGAACACTTGACAAACATGAATATAATGAGAGGAATTTTGAGTTGATTTAGGGATAAGAATATAGAAAATGAAGCAAATGTAGAAAGATAATAGCTCCAAGGCAAATTAAAAAGTTTTCTAGAAAGGAAAGTTAAACTGAGTAATCAACTGTGAATAACATTTCCTTGGTTCTCAACACTGGACAGACATTAGAACCATCTAAGGAGCTTTTAAAACTTCAGATACCCAAACCACATCTGGACCAATTAAATCAATAATAGGCATCAGTATTTATGTTTTAAGCTCCCCAAGTGATTTAAATGGGCAGCCAATATGAAAACCACTAATTTAGTCATAATAATGTAAATGCAAAATATTCATGTAAGCAAAACAACAACAAATCAGGAGCCTGGGAATATGGTTAGAAAATGGGGGGGGGGATGGGTGATAAAGATGAGGAATAGGTGGACAGAAAATTAATTCTTCCTTATATACAAAGGGAAGTCAGTTGATAATGCTTGAAATTGAGACATCAAGAAGTAGCCACAAGCACATATTATATAGAGATATGGAGATAATATCAAATGAATCTTCTAAAACACTTGAGAGTAAGAAATATGAGCAGGGGACTCTGTGTTTCTTNGGGGGGGGGGATGGGTGATAAAGATAGGGAATAGGTGGACAGAAAATTAATTCTTCCTTATATACAAAGGGAAGTCAGTTGATAATGCTTGAAACTGAGACATCAAGAAGTAGCCACAAGCACATATTATATAGAGATATGGAGATAATATCAAATGAATCTTCTAAAACACTTGAGAGTAAGAAATATGAGCAGGGGACTCTGTGTTTCTTATAACATGCCATATAGAACTGCTTGATTCTTTAAACTATGTGCATGTGTGACTTTGACAAAAATGAAAAACAAGTTTTAAAAATAAAAGATAAAATAATAATGTAGAAAATAACCACAAAAAGAAAAAAAACAAGTCTAGTTTTTTCAAAAAGCTAATTAATTAAGTAACAAAAACATAGCTAAGAAAAAGACAACACATACACACTTGGATTCTGAAATGAAAATGTAACTAGAGATAGAGATAATACTAAATAAAATTGTAAAAAAAATATGTATCACTTTATAGCTAATAAACTTGAAAGCAAGATGACCTGAATGATTTTCTAAACTATGTAAGTTAGTTACCGAAATAGGCTTGAGGTAAAAAACATCAAGACACTGATAATCATGAAAGAAATTTAAAAACCTACCATGACAAAACTCACCAGGCAGAGAAGTTTTCACAAAGGAAATATTCCTGTACTTTGTATAAACAGTTCCAGATCATAGGAAAATAAGAAAATCTTCTCAAATTATAATGTAAGCTTAATTTAACCTCATTACTATATCAGACCAATGGTGACAGTAACATGGAAACATACATTACCATATGTAAAATAGATAGCCAATGGGAATTTGCTGTATGACTCAGGGAACCCAAACCAGGGCTCAGTAATAACCTAGAAGGGTAGGGTGGGGAGGGAGGTGAGAGGGATGTTCAAGTGAGAGGGGACATAGATAATCTATGGCTGATTCATGTTGATGTTTGGTAGAAACCAACATAATTCTGTAAAGCAATTATCCCTCAATTAAAAATAGATGTGTATAAGAGACAGGGGTAGGGTGGGGAGGGAGGTGAGAGGGATGTTCAAGTGAGAGGGGACATAGATAATCTATGGCTGATTCATGTTGATGTTTGGTAGAAACCAACATAATTCTGTAAAGCAATTATCCCTCAATTAAAAATAAATAAATAAAAAACATAAGACCGCTATAAGTATCGATAAAAATTCTAAGTAAATATTTGCAAATTGAGTCTGTGATTAAAATAATATATCATCATCAAGTAATAAAAATAGAAACAATTTCTATCCTTTTCACCCATCAGATTAGCAAAATATTAAAAGATTTATTATACTCGGTGTTGGCAGTGGTATGTGGAAATGGAACTCTCTTGCACTACTGCTGGGAGCATAAACTTTATAGTATTTTAAATGAGAAGTTGACAGTTTCAATCTAATCTAAATTTTATTAAGCAGAAGATAGATTTCACCCAACAATTCCACTTCTAAATTATCTATTCTAGAAAAGAACAAATACATATATTCAAGGATACTTACTTTAATATTATTTATAAGAATAGAAAATCAGAAACTATCTAAATGTCCATCAATAGAGGAGTGGTTAACTATCTTATGCTCCATATATATTTTGAAATACTATGTAGCAGTTTTTAAAATGAGACAGATTTCAAAGGAAAAATATGTCAAAACCATAATAAGTGAAGAAAATATGTTGCCCCATTGGTATAGCTTAAAATTTTATTTGTGTTTGTATGTGTATATATGTATATTAAATTATTGAAAGAATTAATTGGATGCATATTAAGCCTTTAAGAATGGTTAAGTGAAGTGAAGTGAAAGTCGCTCAGTCTTGTCCAACTCTTTGCAACCCCATGGATTATACAGTCCATGGAATTCTCCAGGCCAGAATACTGGACTGGGTAGCCTTTCCCTTCTCCAGAGAATCCTCCCAACCCAGGGATTGAATCCAGGTCTCCCACATTGCAGGCAGATTCTTTACCAGCTAAACCAAGAATGATTAAGGATGACCTAATAAGGATCATGAGATTTAAGAGGAGAAGAGTAAGTAAAGAGTGACTTCCAGTTTTCACTCTATATATTTCTGCATTTGAATTTTTCCAATGAAAATATATTCATGTAACTGTGTGATTAAAATGTAAATATTGGGACTTCCATGGTAGTCCAGTGGTTAGGACTCCATGCTTCTAGTGCAGGGAGCACAGGTTCAATCCCTGGTTGGGAACTAGGATCCCACAGGCTATGCATGGTGTGGCCAAACAAAAAATTTAATAAAATTTTAAAAAAGATCACATATGCATGTGGAAATATCCTGAAAAGAAAAAAGAAAAAAATTTTTAATGTAAACAATTATACATTTTGATTTAAGGTGGTATGATCCTGAGCATTTAAAAAAATATTCTAAGGTTTTTACCTGGAGCTGGGTTGTATGGCTGCTCCAACTCAATGAGACAGTTTAAAAATTACCAAACATGGCAAGAAGATTTTGGAAGCAAAAGTCTGAAGTGACTAACAAGCTAATCTCCCATTTCAAAATATGTCACTGTTTCACTACTTAGAAAAAAGATAAATATGTCCTTGGAATATTTCATTTGAATTGAACTATTTCCTCACTCACAGATTTTGACAATCCAGTGAGACACTTGCCTGATGTAAAAATGCTACTGGGTCCAAGCAAGCCTTCCCAGAGTAGATAAGAGGGATTCTTTTTGTTAACCAAACAAGCAACTTACTACATGATTAAAGAGAATATGCAATTGGTCCCAAACTGTTTCCCATTTCTCCTGATAGTAAACAAATCCTGTGACATACATAGAAATTTTAGAAATCAAATAACTGAGTGTGATATAAAATGTTTTACCTTTGAGGTAGCATTAAAGAATAATCAGTTTGATAGAATCAAATCCTGATTTTACTAGCCTCAAAAATCCAACCTTCATATACTAATTTAAGTATCTAAGATTTAATTTCTGTCCTGTGGTCCTAAAAATAAGTAGTTAAATATGAAACTTTTTGGCATAGCTTTGTAATAGAGACATCTCTGTTTTCATCTTGTTTGCAACTTGGTGATATTATTTCCCTCTATTTTTCTATTTCCTTTAGAGGTAGGATAATCAGGCCATGATTTACTTTAATGAAATTCAGAGAACAGAATTCCCACATAAAACACTGCCAACATACCTCTACATACTTAAACTTAAGGATCTTTGTTGCTCACCAGAAATATTACTTGGCTACTCCATGATAACAAATTAGACAGCAAAAGCACTTAGAGCTTTACATTAATGCTTTGCACTTTGCAGACTCCAGGGGCCCATTTAAAGTACTGTAGGACTACTATATATAAAATATGAAACAAACAAGAACCTACTATACAGCACAGGGAACTCTACTTCATACTCTGTAATGACCAATTATGGGAAAAGGATATTAAAAGGGTGAATATATGTGTATATATATAGCTGATTTACTTTGCTGTGTGACAGAAAATAACCTAAGACGGTAAATCAACTATATTCCAATAAAAAAATAATTAAAAAAAAATAAAGTACTGTGTGAAGGTGGGGCAGAAGACAATGAGTTGTTAGGTTACTTCCCTGCAGCCCTCCTCCTGTCACTTAATCACCTTTCCTCTCCTTAAGGCTTATCCACTCCCATGTTCCAAGATAAATCCTGACCTTCATCTTCAGAAATTTAAGTCTATTGCAATGACTTAGGATCAAGTCACTCTACACCTCTGGCTTTGTTTGACAGGGTGCCTAATTATAATTGGTAGGTTTTCAACCATTTTCACAAGGTAAGGTTTCTCTCAGTATCCTTGTTCTAGCAGCTAAGTACCCGACTTGTTCTCTAGTTCCAGAATCCCTGAGAATCTAGAGGCTAAACAAGACAGATCTTGGTGTAGATCTCAGCTCCAGCACTTGAGAGCTCTCTTACTTTGGGCAAGTTTCTTAGTTTCTCCAAACCTCAGTTTAAAATGGCAGGATAACAATACTTAGCACACAGAAAATGTAGCACAGTGTATGTCACAAAGTAGACGCTAGATAAATGTTAACCCCCACCACACACATCTTTTCTGCTGATTTTTCTTTGACAACTGAGCAGTTTATCAGAACCTCTGGAACTGGGAATTTGTCTTGGTGCTCTTTCAAATCTATATGCCAGGCCTAGGGCTAAGCCTCTGAAATAAGTCAGCAACATCTTCTGCCTACTCAAATTTGCAACTTTCCTCAACATTGCCGTCTATGGGACCTGTGCTTCTTGAGACACATGACTGATTTTCTTCTCTCCTGATGCTCTTTCAGAATACTATGCTGCATTCTGCCTCAACAGCTCTGTACCACGGGAACTGAGATTTGTACTCCAGTGCCTGCCCTGAACATTGGGTAATTCAACTGAGAAGTATCTCCAAAATCCTGCTGAGATGACTCCTGGGTCTACCCATGGAATGCCTTCTGAAACTCATATATCACAAGTGTTCCTCACTTTCAGAGCAGAAATAAAAAAATAAAAAGTAGTGGATTGTCTTTGCCCCAGGTCCCTTCCCTGACTTTGAGAGAGCTATTTGGATGAGATGGAATTCTACCATCAAGCTGTTGAAAGACAGCCACTAAATTATTGCCTGATTCCTATTATATACCAGCATTATGCTAAAAATTCTATATTCATTATTGCAAATGCTTACAACAGTGTAAGGTAGCACTGCCCCCTACCCCTTACCAGATGGAAAAATTTAAGATCAAACAATGTTCTCAAGTTGACAAACCAGCAAGGAACAGAGCTGGAAATGTAAACCCTTGTTTGTTTTACTTCAAGGTATCTATAAGGGCTCTTCAAAAATGGTAGATTCCTTTCTCACTCTATCACATTTCCCATCACTACACCATTACCTATAAATTAACAGACTACTTCAAAATGTTTTTTTTTTAATGTTCAAGTTCCCAAAGTAATTTACTCCTTGATCAACAAAAACCAGCCCACGAATCTGTATACATATTCCTTTTGACTAAATGATACTAACAGCTAGCACTTGTCATTTATGTTTGCCACCATTCAGTGTATGTGTATGAACTCACTTAGGCCGGTTACAAGGAGTAACATGTTGCTTGTGCATCATACTCTCTGACTACTCATCACACTTTAGTGTCTGGCTCTATTTCACCTTAAAGATGGGGGACATAAAATTCTTCAAGGTACTGTAGAGGTCACTCTTGTCTGAAAAGGGTATATTTCAGGATAAAGTTAGAATCTTTTTCCAAGAAAATAATCTCTCTTCCCATAACAATAAATATTGTTCTACTCCATTTGGGTAGCATTCTTTAGATTCTGGCAGGAATGTAGCATACCAAAATCAGGGTTTATCACCTAAAGCCTGCAGCAAAGTTATTTTTAAGAATTTATATACTACATGTTCAACAGTTTCTATACATTATAACTTTCTGGTGAGAATAACAATCAATAAAGCATTTAATTTCAAAAAAATCAGGCTCGTTTTGCTTTTCTATTGAATGAGTCAGTGTCTGGCACATGTAAAGTAAAATGAAGAAAATGAGCTTATAAATCACAGTAATCTCCCAGATAATCACTACTCATTTGGTGAAGGGACAATGTGCTCACTACATGAGGCATTCTTATAAAAGACACCAAGCTGCAATTAACGATCTATAGATCTCATTTGCTCTGAATTAGCAAGTGCTCTGATTCTAATAAATTCTCGATACCTAAGGACCTTATTCTGATTATTTTTATCTCGTTTCTTGCCCACAGAGAAAGGAAAATGACTTCTCCTTAAATACCAGCTGAGTGCATTCTTTTCCTCTATTTTTCATATATCTAACTGAGAAATGTATTCCAACCAAATATTGTCAGAATACATTTCATTTTTTAAAAAGATTACAGTATTATTTCTTCCAAGTCTTATAAATAAAACATTTAGCTACTTCGGGAATACCATGATAATGTTTAACAATGTGCATCATACTTAGCTAATGAAAAAAAGTGCTGGAGAAGACTCGAGAGTCCCTTGGAAAGCAAGGAGATCAAACCAATTCTAAAGGAAATCAGTCCTGAATATTTATTGGAAGGATTGATGCTGAAGCTGAAGCTCCAATACTTTGGCCACCTGATGGGAAGAGCCAACTCATTGGAAAAGACCTTGATGCTGGGAAAGATCGAAGGCAAAAGGAGACAAAGGTGGCAGAGGATGAGATGGTTAGACAGTATCGCCGACTCAATGGATACGAATTTGAGCAAACTCTGGGAGATCATAAAGGACAGAGAAGCTTGGCATGCTGCAGTCCATGGGGTTGCAAAGAGCTGGACATGACTTAGTGACTGAAAAACAATGGAAAAAATCCTTAAGTACCTTCTAAATTACATGGGGAAAAAATGAATTGATTTAGCTTTATTTTAAAATATTTAAATTATGCTGCTGCTACTGCTACTGCTGCTAAGTCACTTCAGTCATGTCCGACTCTGTGCGACCCCATAGACAGAAGCCCACCAGGCTCCCCCGTCCCTGGGATTCTCCAGGCAAGAACACTGGAGTGGGTTGCCATTTCCTTCTCCAATGTGTGAAAGTGAAGTCACTCAGTCGTATCTGACTCTTAGCGACCCCATGGACTGCAGCCTACCAGGCTCCTCCGTCCATAGGATTTTCCAGGCAAGAGTACTGGAGTAGGGTGCCATTGCCTTGAAACATATATTCTAATATTTGAAGTAAAATGATTACCTATATGCTAAATGTTACACATAAACCAGAATTTGATTCCCCAAAAGATACCATTGCCTGGGTAGAACATATAATACTAATAATTCATCATTGCTTTTCTTATAACAAAAGAAATATAATTTCACATTCCTGACAGGCATTAAGGATTAATAAATGCAAAGAGGAAAAAATCACCAAAGACTCAGGTTTGAGATACAGAAGAATGAATCTAAAATTTCAGAATCCAAACACTCATTAAGTGAAATCTGAAGAAATTCTAACCCACTGTTAATAGGTTTTGTTTCAGTCAAGGGTCCAGAGATGAGGCACTCAGATTAGAATAATGCAAATTAAGTTTAACAGGTAAATTTTAAAAAAGAATTTAATGTTTATAAAGATTGGGCAAGATGGAGTTACCATCCTGTGAGTATCCCTCCTTATCTTAAGCAAGGCTGAGAGAATCTTATGGCTAAACTAAGGCATAGATCACTTAGTTATATAAAGTGTTAAAGGGAGTGTCTTGAGCAAAGAATGAAACAAGGACATTCTAGGAACAAATGGACTCTCATCTCAAGTAAGCCGGCAGAGCAGAGGTGTCACTTTAAGAGATGCCCCAAAGACTCAGCTCTTGAGGAAGTCTCTAGGTATGTAGATGACGCTAATCTGTGCTCAGCAATGAGGGCCTCTAATCTACCAGATTCTGGCACACAGCTGTGGAATCTGGGGAAAGAGAAATCAGAACATAAGAAGGTAACTCAGTCACAGTCTGGTAAGTGTCTATCGAATCCAAAAAGAGAGAAGGGCCACAATCAGACATCTGAGCTGTGCTACAGGGCAGAAATCCCATTCATGCCACATCAAGAAAACAGATGAGAAGATCAGACCTCAAATGTCAGGAAGGCTGGTATGGAAAAATCCTTCCTCCAGGACCTGTGACATTCAGAATTCTTTGCAGAATTCTGCAGGCAGTGGAACACTGATGGCACTTCTGTTACCATAACCTCCCAGTTGCATTAGAAATGCATCTAACAAGCAAATCAAAAGAATGTATTTTTCTATGATTTTGGTGAGAAGTGAACTCACATTACAGTAAAAGTAATTAAAGCTTTCTGGCTATTTCAGTCTCAAACAAAAAAGGTATTTCTTCCCTGCTTTCTCAAGGAAAACAGTAGTGATAACTGTTTAGTCTTCATGATGAGATGTTGTCATACTGAATATCAACTTGGGTGAGAAGCTATAAAACACAAGGCAGTTTTCTATATCTTCGGGGAATCTCTCTTCTCCATCTAACATGAAAAATAAATGGTCACCTCTTGCTGTCTCTATCATCCTTCCACTCACCTTCCAATTTAGACTTTTCATTTGCTGTCTTCAGAGAAAGACACATAAAGAAACGTGTTAAGAATTATATATTTAAATACATTATCTGAATGTCATACATTACATGTTTATGGTACTTTTTTGCATCTGTTTTCACTGTTTCCTCATTTAAGGATTTTAAAATTTCTCATCACCAGCACCATGCTCTATAAAGATTTGATGTAACATATAAGAATCCATACAGCAAAGTAAGACAAGAAATAAAATTGAGATCAGGTAAAATATAAATTAGAATTGATAGATAAATTCCAGGGAGCAATTCAGGATGCCTATCAGCCACCCATGGGAAATTTCACTATAGTGTAGAGCACAGAGAAGGCAATTTGTCCTTGAACTCACTGGAGGCTAAAGAAAAAGAGGAATCTGGTCTTTTACCTGATTTATAATGCCCAGAATATTTACCTATTGCCCTCTAATTTGGAGTCACTGAGAATACCAGAAATCTGACCTCTGTTCTATATTAGAATAGGTTATCTGAGCTGAAAAAGACTGACGATCATCTAACCCAAAGAGTGCTAGAGGGAGGGATCAAGTGAGTTTTCAGTCCGACAAAGAATAGAAGAGCCAGCTGTAGAACCCTGACACCTTGAGTTCAGTGAATTTTTCAATCAGCAACTTTGCCACCTCTCTCTGTTGTAGAGCAGGATACCAAGAATCTAAGAATCTTCTGTTTGGGCCTCTTTAAATTGAAATGGCTTCCCTGGTAGCTCAGATGGTAAAGCGTCTGCCTGCAATGCAGGAGACCTGGGTTCAATCCCTGGGTTGGGAAGATCCCCTGGAGGATAGGGGATTGCCCTAGGTTCATACTTACAATTAAGAGAAAGTGTAAAGTGAGGAGGTGAGCATTGTATGTATATTTACTACAGCCTTCTTAGAATCAAAAGGGAGACAAAAGAGTTCCCACATCAGGTAAATACAAACTATTTTCATATACCAGTTCCTACTCTATTTAGTAGTGCATCTATGTCTCTCCAGCTTCTCCAGTGAATTCATTGTTCTGGTTAGAAGGAATTATCAGAGATTGGTGTGACAAAAATTCCTAGAACACACATGGAGCTAGGAATCACTAGTATTTCCAACAACCAAAGTAAACAGAGTTCAGAGAATAAAAGGATCACTCAGTAGTGAAATCAGAAGGACTATTTCTTAAAAGTCAGACTAAATCAGCATCTTTTGTTGCTTTTTTGTATTTTTTAATTAATTAATTTTTTAATTGAAGGGTAACTGCTTTACAGAACTTTGTTGTTTTCTGTCAAACATCAACATGAATCAGCCATGTATATCACTAAATCGTGTCTGACTCTTTGCGACCCCATAGACTGTAGCCCACTAGGCTCTTCTGTCCATGGGATTTCTCAGGTAAGAATACTGGAGTGGGTTGCCATTTCCTCCTCCTGGGGATCTTCCTGACCCAGGGATTAAACCCGCATCCCCAGCTTGGCAGTGGATTACTTACCACTGATCTACCAGAGAATCCCAATTGGCATCTGCTGCTGCTGCTAAGTCACTTCAGTCGTGTCCGACTCTGTGTGACCCCATAGACGGCAGCCCACCAGGCTCCCCCATCCCTGGGATTCTCCAGGCAAGAATACTGGAGTGGGTTGCCATTTCCTTCTCCAATGCGTGAAAGAGAAAAGTGAAAGTGAAGTCGCTCAGTCTGTCCGACTGTTAGCGACCCCATGGACTGCAGCCCACCAGGCTACTCCGTCCATTGGATTTTCCAGGCAAGAGTACTGGGGTGGGGTGCCATTGCCTTTCCCAATTGGCATCTATATCTGCCTTTTTAAAAGTTTAAAAACAAGCTCTGGAATGATAAAACTGATCCACAAGTGAGCTAACTGTGGAACAAAGCCCAACACTATCTAAAGGAATACAACTAACCCCAACATTTAGCGTAAACTTCACACTGTCCAGCAGCCAATAAAAAAACTACTAGACGTATGAAGCAGCAGGAAAACTTGACATATAGCCATGAAAAAATTCAGTTGATATATAGAGATCAAGATTCGACAAAGAGGAAGGAATTAACAATTATATGAAAATCACAATGGAAAATATAATTGAGATGTTCCAATTTTCTAAGAAAAACATGAACATAATGAGAGGACAGAAAATATAAAGTCAAATGAAAGTTTTAGGAATGAACAACATATGTGAAATTCACTCAACACAGCAGATTGGATACTACAGAAAAAAAAAATATGAAACTTGAAGACATTAGCAATATAAACTAACCAAACTGAAGCACAAGCAGAAAAAAATCTGGGAAAAAATGAATAGAAACTCAACAACCTATGGAACAATATTAAGTGGTCTAATGTACTTATTGGAGTCACAGAAAGAGAACAGACAGAAGGAAGAATAGAAAAATTACTTGAAAAAATAATGGTTGAAAAATTTCCAAATTACGTAAACTATAAGCCCCCAGAACCAAGAGTATCAATGAATCCCAAGAAGAATAAACAAAAAGAAAACCAGAGAGAGGCATATTATAATCAAATTCTTTAAAAGAGAAAATATTAAATGCAGCCAGAGGAAGGTGGAGACAAGGTGCTTTATGTACAGAGGAACAAGACTAAGAATCATTGCAGAGTTCTCGTTAGAAACCATTAATGCCTAAAGACAATGAATGACATCTTTAAACTAGTCAAAGAAAAAACTGTAATCAATTACAATTAAGAATTGTAATCCCAGTGAAAATATCTTTCAAAACTGAAAATGAAGGAAACTTCTTGTTTCAGCTCCAATATGTAAAGAACTTAGATGTCACACCTGTCCTTACAACAAAAATACACTGAACAAGCTGAAAAATCAAGTTTTTCCTTGGAGCCATCAGAGAATTGAGGTCACAGGGCAAACATCACCTCGAAATCTGGAGAGACAGATGCATCCAGAGAGGCATAGCCAAGATTCCCTGACCTGGCACAGAAGCTGTGGGAGCATAAGCTACTGGGAACACCGAATGGGAAGGCTGACCAGTTGCTGGAGACTGAGAATGCACGAGTGTGAGAGTAAGAAATTTCTGAGGGTCACCTCTTGGGGGGCCCCACCTTCTCACAGGCTTTACCTCCAGGAAACTGACCAGGTTCTCCCAGTGAAGATCTAAGAAACATTCATGACTCTGGCAAGGGAAAGGGAAGAGTAATCTCTAAGAAACATGCCTTCTCCATGATGAAGGTCCACTATCCAGAGGAAAAGACTTTTCCAGAGCTTTATTACAACTGGAGGACGGGAATTTCTCCCACTGCAGCCGCTTACCTAGCATTCCTGTCTCACTGAAGACAGAATTTTTTATAAGAGCTATACCTCTTGGATCAAGAATCTGCCTGTTGGGCAGGGGACATGGGTTCGATCCCTGGTCCAGGAAGATCCCACGTGCTGAGGAGCACCTAAGCCCGTGTACCACAACTACTGAGCCTGTGTTTTAGAGCCCAGGAGCGGCAACTACTGAGCCCGTATGCTGAAACTACTGAAGCCTGCTCATAGAGGAGATGCTCCACAACAAGAGAAGCCAGCACAGTGAGAAGCCCACACACCACAATGAAGAGTAGCCCCTGCTTGCCACAACTGGAGAAAGCCCACACACAGCAACAAAGACCCAGTGCAGCCATCAATAAATAAATACATAATTTGTTGTAAAAAAAAGCTGTACCACTGGACAGATAAATGTGGAATACCTAGGCAGAGGAATGCTACTCAGCAATAAAAAGGAATAAATTGCTGACAAATGCAACAACAAAACAGATAAATCTTAAAAACTTTATGCTGTGCAAAAGAATCTCAATACAAAAGAGTATATACTGTATAATTTCATTTATCTGAAATTAATTTGTTTTAAAAGGCAAATCTAACTTATAGTGATAGAAAGCAGATTAAGTGGTTGTTTCTGGGCACAGATAGATACAGAATCGACTAGGAAAAGCTCAAGAAAACATTCTTGAGTTATGGCAATGTTCTAAATCTCTTGTGTGGTGGATACATGGGTATATATATTTGTCAAAACTCATCAGAAATGAACACTTAAAGTAAGTGTATTCGGGTGCCAAATCTTGTTTTAAACTTTGAAAGTTTTCTAGTCTACATGGTAAGCATATTTCATCTTGCTCCTTCTTGAGCAGAATTAAGAATGTCCCCTTCACCAATACTCACCAGACTTAATCCCCAGACTTGAAACCAGCAACTCTATCATCCCATTTTCTTCTCTTCTGAAAAGAAAAGCAATAGGAATTACACTAATCTTTTGTCATCCCTTACATTTACTGGCCCTTAAATTATTTTCTTATTTACCACCATAAATTAGTATTTATTGAAGATTCATAGAATGCTTTCCAACTCCTCTTTTTCTCATGTCACATGAATATACTTAGTACTGCCATAATGTTATTTTAAATAAGTCAATAAATTAGTTAAATGAAGAAATTATTACAATTTCTTTATTTTTAAAAACTCATCTTTAATTACATATTAAAAAGGCAGCGGAGACACTGTTCTTTGTCATATCTTAAAAATGTATTGTTTTACCTCCAAGTTCAACCTCACAGTCCTTGTGAAATAACCTGGCCCTCATCTTCCAAACCTCTACCACAGAAACTTGCTCAATAATACCTTCTTTCTTGTCTCTAATTAAAAAGAAAACCTTTGCTCATAAAGCCTTCTTCTTCCCCTATGAAATCCAAAACTCTTTCCTAATGTATTCCCTGATGAATTAGGACAGTGACACAAAATGTTCCTTAGCTGAAGAAGCAATTTTCTCCAGTTGTCACTACATTTATCACTGTTCTCTTTTGTTCACTGACTAGTTGTTTAGATGAATACACGTCATATTGGGGTCCAGGAGCATCGGATGCTTTTCTACTACTCAGTTTGCACACGTTACTTCTTAATGAAGATGGTGATAAACAAAATCAACACAGTCATCCTACATCCTAGATGTGGCCACATGCTGCATGCTCTTGACTCAGTCTTGGCTTACCATTAGCTAAATAGATATTAATTTATAAATGCTGATAATCAGCCTTACTACAGAACTGTGTGCAATATCTCTACAGAACACAATATACATCTAGAGCCTAAGAAAAGAAATTAAAGTAACCATTTATTCAGTCTGCCAAGGGACTATGGAACCTTATAATTATCTGGCTTTAGATGGAAGAGATAGATTGCAATTGGATACACATGAGGGCACAGGTTTATGCCTCAGATGACAGACGGCAGAGAAAAGGCTCCAGAGTGCAAGCTTTCTACCAGACCTTTTTAATTTATTTTCCCCAAACACATCAAATTTTAATGCTGCCTCTCTGACCCAGTATGTTAGCTTTTTTATGAACTTATGATTAACTAGTTCCAAAGTAGCAGGAGCTACTTCCATTTAAAACTAAATTTTACCCATAGAAGTTATAACCCCTAAATACTGGGTGAAAGAGACCAAATGAGGAATGAAAGTATTTTAAAAAGATAAACGAGAACAGAAAATTTAGTCTTCCACTATAATTACCAGAGCATCTAGAATTCTATAAGCCAAATCTAGTCAGGTCCAACCCTGGCAGTTCAACCTAAAGACCAGGGTTCAAGAATTAGCCATATCAACTACAGCCCAGCAGCCTGGTCCCCCAAATGAAGATGATCTCTTTCAGACCATACAGTAATTCAGAGCCTTGGATGGAATGGAAACAGTGCTTATAACATGGATATCCCTTCTATTCAAAGACTGTAAGATGTAACACCGTATTCAGGTGCCTAAATTATGTGGGCAGGATCTGGACTTCCAAATATATGGCCAGGATGTGAGCTTGGTTTGGGGCTGTCCCAGAACGAAAAACAGGGCAAGGTTAAGTTTTCAAACATATGCCAGAGACCTCTGGTCAGATAGCTTCAGTCACTGTGAACATTCTTCCTACTCATAATGCATGTTTTGACTACTGAGAGAAGAGTTTGGAAAAAAAGATTTGCTAAAGTTGATGACTATATACTGATTAAAAAACTTCCCCTATGAATATTGGCTAAGGAGCAACTCAAAGGATGCAATATGACACTGGTAAAAGAGGACAAAAGCCCCAGAAAAATTCACCCTCCTCCCAATTTTTATTAATACCTTTGAAGTACATTTTGTATAATAAATTTATGTTTAAACCAAGCTCAGTCCACTCACTCTCATCAATACCATTACAACTCATATCTCAACACTTTACCTTAAAAAAAAAGTCCTTGCACAAGTTAGTAAAAGTTTTAGATTATTTAAGGTCTCTCTCAATAATGGAATGACCTCACAATAAATCTAACGCAGGAACTCTGCGCTTCTTGAATGTCTAACAAACTTTGGTTTTTCTCTTGTAAAAGTTTAGCTCATTTTCTCACATGCTCTACAGGGGAGCTAGGCATGTTGAATGTTCCACAAAAGTAGATTATCCTATATTCTTTTACATGATACTCTTTGCTATCATCTCTATCCTCTTAGAATTTTAGCACTTGTCCTCAGAACTGATTTAGACCTGTATCATTTTCAGATTAATTAATGTATGTGTGTATACATATATATATATANCCTTTCCCAATTGGCATCTATATCTGCCTTTTTAAAAGTTTAAAAACAAGCTCTGGAATGATAAAACTGATCCACAAGTGAGCTAACTGTGGAACAAAGCCCAACACTATCTAAAGGAATACAACTAACCCCAACATTTAGCGTAAACTTCACACTGTCCAGCAGCCAATAAAAAAACTACTAGACGTATGAAGCAGCAGGAAAACTTGACATATAGCCATGAAAAAATTCAGTTGATATATAGAGATCAAGATTCGACAAAGAGGAAGGAATTAACAATTATATGAAAATCACAATGGAAAATATAATTGAGATGTTCCAATTTTCTAAGAAAAACATGAACATAATGAGAGGACAGAAAATATAAAGTCAAATGAAAGTTTTAGGAATGAACAACATATGTGAAATTCACTCAACACAGCAGATTGGATACTACAGAAAAAAAAAATATGAAACTTGAAGACATTAGCAATATAAACTAACCAAACTGAAGCACAAGCAGAAAAAAATCTGGGAAAAAATGAATAGAAACTCAACAACCTATGGAACAATATTAAGTGGTCTAATGTACTTATTGGAGTCACAGAAAGAGAACAGACAGAAGGAAGAATAGAAAAATTACTTGAAAAAATAATGGTTGAAAAATTTCCAAATTACGTAAACTATAAGCCCCCAGAACCAAGAGTATCAATGAATCCCAAGAAGAATAAACAAAAAGAAAACCAGAGAGAGGCATATTATAATCAAATTCTTTAAAAGAGAAAATATTAAATGCAGCCAGAGGAAGGTGGAGACAAGGTGCTTTATGTACAGAGGAACAAGACTAAGAATCATTGCAGAGTTCTCGTTAGAAACCATTAATGCCTAAAGACAATGAATGACATCTTTAAACTAGTCAAAGAAAAAACTGTAATCAATTACAATTAAGAATTGTAATCCCAGTGAAAATATCTTTCAAAACTGAAAATGAAGGAAACTTCTTGTTTCAGCTCCAATATGTAAAGAACTTAGATGTCACACCTGTCCTTACAACAAAAATACACTGAACAAGCTGAAAAATCAAGTTTTTCCTTGGAGCCATCAGAGAATTGAGGTCACAGGGCAAACATCACCTCGAAATCTGGAGAGACAGATGCATCCAGAGAGGCATAGCCAAGATTCCCTGACCTGGCGCAGAAGCTGTGGGAGCATAAGCTACTGGGAACACCGAATGGGAAGGCTGACCAGTTGCTGGAGACTGAGAATGCACGAGTGTGAGAGTAAGAAATTTCTGAGGGTCACCTCTTGGGGGGCCCCACCTTCTCACAGGCTTTACCTCCAGGAAACTGACCAGGTTCTCCCAGTGAAGATCTAAGAAACATTCATGACTCTGGCAAGGGAAAGGGAAGAGTAATCTCTAAGAAACATGCCTTCTCTATGATGAAGGTCCACTATCCAGAGGAAAAGACTTTTCCAGAGCTTTATTACAACTGGAGGACGGGAATTTCTCCCACTGCAGCCGCTTACCTAGCATTCCTGTCTCACTGAAGACAGAATTTTTTATAAGAGCTATACCTCTTGGATCAAGAATCTGCCTGTTGGGCAGGGGACATGGGTTCGATCCCTGGTCCAGGAAGATCCCACGTGCTGAGGAGCACCTAAGCCCGTGTACCACAACTACTGAGCCTGTGTTTTAGAGCCCAGGAGCGGCAACTACTGAGCCCGTATGCTGAAACTACTGAAGCCTGCTCATAGAGGAGATGCTCCACAACAAGAGAAGCCAGCACAGTGAGAAGCCCACACACCACAATGAAGAGTAGCCCCTGCTTGCCACAACTGGAGAAAGCCCACACACAGCAACAAAGACCCAGTGCAGCCATCAATAAATAAATACATAATTTGTTGTAAAAAAAAGCTGTACCACTGGACAGATAAATGTGGAATACCTAGGCAGAGGAATGCTACTCAGCAATAAAAAGGAATAAATTGCTGACAAATGCAACAACAAAACAGATAAATCTTAAAAACTTTATGCTGTGCAAAAGAATCTCAATACAAAAGAGTATATACTGTATAATTTCATTTATCTGAAATTAATTTGTTTTAAAAGGCAAATCTAACTTATAGTGATAGAAAGCAGATTAAGTGGTTGTTTCTGGGCACAGATAGATACAGAATCGACTAGGAAAAGCTCAAGAAAACATTCTTGAGTTATGGCAATGTTCTAAATCTCTTGTGTGGTGGATACATGGGTATATATATTTGTCAAAACTCATCAGAAATGAACACTTAAAGTAAGTGTATTCGGGTGCCAAATCTTGTTTTAAACTTTGAAAGTTTTCTAGTCTACATGGTAAGCATATTTCATCTTGCTCCTTCTTGAGCAGAATTAAGAATGTCCCCTTCACCAATACTCACCAGACTTAATCCCCAGACTTGAAACCAGCAACTCTATCATCCCATTTTCTTCTCTTCTGAAAAGAAAAGCAATAGGAATTACACTAATCTTTTGTCATCCCTTACATTTACTGGCCCTTAAATTATTTTCTTATTTACCACCATAAATTAGTATTTATTGAAGATTCATAGAATGCTTTCCAACTCCTCTTTTTCTCATGTCACATGAATATACTTAGTACTGCCATAATGTTATTTTAAATAAGTCAATAAATTAGTTAAATGAAGAAATTATTACAATTTCTTTATTTTTAAAAACTCATCTTTAATTACATATTAAAAAGGCAGCGGAGACACTGTTCTTTGTCATATCTTAAAAATGTATTGTTTTACCTCCAAGTTCAACCTCACAGTCCTTGTGAAATAACCTGGCCCTCATCTTCCAAACCTCTACCACAGAAACTTGCTCAATAATACCTTCTTTCTTGTCTCTAATTAAAAAGAAAACCTTTGCTCATAAAGCCTTCTTCTTCCCCTATGAAATCCAAAACTCTTTCCTAATGTATTCCCTGATGAATTAGGACAGTGACACAAAATGTTCCTTAGCTGAAGAAGCAATTTTCTCCAGTTGTCACTACATTTATCACTGTTCTCTTTTGTTCACTGACTAGTTGTTTAGATGAATACACGTCATATTGGGGTCCAGGAGCATCGGATGCTTTTCTACTACTCAGTTTGCACACGTTACTTCTTAATGAAGATGGTGATAAACAAAATCAACACAGTCATCCTACATCCTAGATGTGGCCACATGCTGCATGCTCTTGACTCAGTCTTGGCTTACCATTAGCTAAATAGATATTAATTTATAAATGCTGATAATCAGCCTTACTACAGAACTGTGTGCAATATCTCTACAGAACACAATATACATCTAGAGCCTAAGAAAAGAAATTAAAGTAACCATTTATTCAGTCTGCCAAGGGACTATGGAACCTTATAATTATCTGGCTTTAGATGGAAGAGATAGATTGCAATTGGATACACATGAGGGCACAGGTTTATGCCTCAGATGACAGACGGCAGAGAAAAGGCTCCAGAGTGCAAGCTTTCTACCAGACCTTTTTAATTTATTTTCCCCAAACACATCAAATTTTAATGCTGCCTCTCTGACCCAGTATGTTAGCTTTTTTATGAACTTATGATTAACTAGTTCCAAAGTAGCAGGAGCTACTTCCATTTAAAACTAAATTTTACCCATAGAAGTTATAACCCCTAAATACTGGGTGAAAGAGACCAAATGAGGAATGAAAGTATTTTAAAAAGATAAACGAGAACAGAAAATTTAGTCTTCCACTATAATTACCAGAGCATCTAGAATTCTATAAGCCAAATCTAGTCAGGTCCAACCCTGGCAGTTCAACCTAAAGACCAGGGTTCAAGAATTAGCCATATCAACTACAGCCCAGCAGCCTGGTCCCCCAAATGAAGATGATCTCTTTCAGACCATACAGTAATTCAGAGCCTTGGATGGAATGGAAACAGTGCTTATAACATGGATATCCCTTCTATTCAAAGACTGTAAGATGTAACACCGTATTCAGGTGCCTAAATTATGTGGGCAGGATCTGGACTTCCAAATATATGGCCAGGATGTGAGCTTGGTTTGGGGCTGTCCCAGAACGAAAAACAGGGCAAGGTTAAGTTTTCAAACATATGCCAGAGACCTCTGGTCAGATAGCTTCAGTCACTGTGAACATTCTTCCTACTCATAATGCATGTTTTGACTACTGAGAGAAGAGTTTGGAAAAAAAGATTTGCTAAAGTTGATGACAATATACTGATTAAAAAACTTCCCCTATGAATATTGGCTAAGGAGCAACTCAAAGGATGCAATATGACACTGGTAAAAGAGAACAAAAGCCCCAGAAAAATTCACCCTCCTCCCAATTTTTATTAATACCTTTGAAGTACATTTTGTATAATAAATTTATGTTTAAACCAAGCTCAGTCCACTCACTCTCATCAATACCATTACAACTCATATCTCAACACTTTACCTTAAAAAAAAAGTCCTTGCACAAGTTAGTAAAAGTTTTAGATTATTTAAGGTCTCTCTCAATAATGGAATGACCTCACAATAAATCTAACGCAGGAACTCTGCGCTTCTTGAATGTCTAACAAACTTTGGTTTTTCTCTTGTAAAAGTTTAGCTCATTTTCTCACATGCTCTACAGGGGAGCTAGGCATGTTGAATGTTCCACCAAAGTAGATTATCCTATATTCTTTTACATGATACTCTTTGCTATCATCTCTATCCTCTTAGAATTTTAGCACTTGTCCTCAGAACTGATTTAGACCTGTATCATTTTCAGATTAATTAATGTATGTGTGTATACATATATATATATATATTGGAGTATATATGCTGGTGAGTTTCTGGAGGGACAGGGAAAGACCTTGGATATACATCTTTGCAGCTCTCACTGCACCTAAAAGAGCACTAAAGAGTGTTAAATTAATGGGTAGTTCTCTCCCACATAAGCCTGGAATTTGGCAATAGTGACAGAAGGGTCATACTCAAATCCCAGATATGGCAAGTCAGGATCCAAGAAATGAAGTGTAATTCCATCAACAATTACTGAGCACTTACTATTTGTCAGGCAGAAGGACACAAAGATAAGTAAAACATGGCTTCTGTCCTCAAGGATCTCACCATCTAAAAGAAAGAGTAGGGGTAAGCAATTAGATATCATAAGCATAAGGTAGTGTTATAAAGACAATGCTATGGAGCTGGCATCATTATCGGCACCATCATCATCATCATCATCACCACCACCATTTACTAAGTACTTACTATGTACCAGGCTCTATTCTAAGAACTTCAAAAGTGTAACTTTAAATTACACGCCCGTAACAGCTCTATGAGGTAGGTTAATCCAGGGAAAGATCAAGCCATGTGCTGGAGGTCACACAGCTGATAAGTGGTAAAGATGGCTTCGGACCACAGCAGTTTGACTCCAGCAGTACAAACTCATAACCACTAGGCAATAACTTCCTGGAGAGTACCATAAAGTCTGTTACTGGATTAGTATGTAATATCATATGGAAGGATTTTCAGGGAAGATGATATGTATTCTAGTTAATCCAGGAACAAAAGCTGAGTTGACTTTGTGGTCATCTTTTTAGATTCAAGCAAATTTAACTATTTTTTTATTTTGGAATTTTTTAGATAATAAAGAGAGTTCTCATATCCCTCACCCACTTTGTTGTTGTTCTTAGTCACTAAGTCATGTCTGAGTCCTTGTGACCCCATGGACTATAGCCCACTAGGCTCCTCCATCCATGAGATTCTCCAGGCAAGAATCCTGGAGTGGGGTGCCATTTCCTACTTCAGAGGATCTTCCAGATCCAGGGCTTGAACCTGCATCTCCTGCATTAGCAGGTGGATTCTTTATTACTGAGCCACCAGGGAAGCCCATAGGGAAAGAACTGGATTAAAAATCTGGACTTCTCAAACTTGTGACCAAACTTGCATGAGTCTACATGAAATCAGGTATAAAGTAGTACTGATAATTTACCTTTGTCTCAGAGTTATTATTGTAATCAAATACTATGTTTGATAATTCACATATCTTGAGATGACAATTACAGGCCTTATTCCCATAAAACTCATATCAGTTCCTTATATTATATATATTTAATTTTTCATCCGCTATTAGGATGAAACCTGAATCTCCAATAAGAGTCCCTGCCCTAAACCAGTGGTCTGTAAATGTTAAGGATGATCATACTAGAGGCGACACCATTTCACGGAACTAAGTTTCCAGGGAAACAAAGCAAAATAGGGATAAATCCAAAATATGAGAAGCCTATTTCATCTCACTGAAGGCCTGACACTAGAGAGAACCACAGAAAGATGTGAGTCCATCAGGGGTTAACTTCACATATTCACCTAGCTCATCTGATGCCTGATTTGCAAGCCCATGTCAAGGCTCAGGCTCACAAGTAGGGAGCATATCATAGACTTAAAGGCCCCAGCTTTCTTGACTTCAGCATTTGAGGAAGTATAGTTGATGCTGAGGCAACCACAGTAGCATGATTTAACCCCACGTTATTTATAGAAAAAGATCTGTAGGCAGAAATTAGTTTCTGAAAGATAAAGATATTTATTTTAATTTTTTACTTAGATGACTATAGTGTTTAATAAAACTGTTCTTTTTCAAAGTATTTAAAACAAATTAATGCTTATAATTCTTCAGGCTCTGCCCACAGATGACATGCATATTAAGACTTTATCTGCTACAGCGAATGAGTAAATTGCATTTAAATACCAACATTATAGGTCTGTTTGTTCTAAAATCTTCCTCCCAAAGATTCCTCCACCCTCTCGCCTCCCTCTTCCATGCCCAGAAGGTCACTCATTCTTACTGTAGTGCAGATTCATACTTTTGCTTTAGATGTTACTGTTAGTCATTGCATTAGTCATTTTCAACTTCCTTGAAGCAATACTGAAACCTTCTTTGCCAACTCCATTACCTGTTATGACTAGAGCTGAAATCATCCTTCTCTATTCTCCACTGCCAAACTCTCAGCCCAATGACTTCAAGGATGTGTATGTGAATGGGGTATGCCCAGAGGAAAGAAAATAGCAGATAGAAACAACTCACACAGTATATTATAGCATCTCTGCTGAGCATAATCCCTCATCAGGAAGAAATTTTCTTTCCTCTGCACAATTTTCTCAGTGGTTAAGCCACTTTTTTTGCAAAATTAAATCAGAGTTACCAAAAAAAAAAAACACAAGAGGTTCATAGAGCAGCAAGGGATAGGTATTGTAGCCAATAGTAGCTTTTTTTTTTTAAGAAGAAGAAAAAACTCATCTCTGTACCTCTCCTTCCTATGACCCCAGAGCAATATGATTGTTTCAGGGGATATAATTTTACATTTCAATATCTTCCCAACACATGATGGAAAAAACTGCAAAACTGGAGCCTGAAACCAGAAAGCCATGCAGAGCTGTGTGTGTGTTTTGGAGGGAAGGGGGAGCAATGAACAGAAAGGAAGCAGAAACCCATTGTGCTGTTCTGGTCTGCAGCCAAACCACCCTGCTTACTCCTGCTTCTGGTGCCTCAGGGAGTTTGTTTTTCAAGCTTTTTATGGCAAAAAAATGTATTGGGAAATGGGAAAAAAATATTGTCTTCAAAGTGATATTATTTAGTCCTATCCCTGTAATCTATGACATAAAAGATGAAGGCATGCAACTGACTTTTTCAGAAAAATCGTATGTGAACAAGATTTTTGTATGTAATTGCTGTATCCTCTAAAGATCAAACAAACTCAATTCTTTGATGTTAAAATCTGGAGTTAGTGTTTAATTTTTTTCCCCAACAATCAAGTAGGGGTTTCTTGTCCCCACTTGGCACATTTGGAAGTAAAATAAATGACCATTTCTGCAGGCATCTCAGGAATAAGTGTTTTGGCATCACATGCTTCATTAGTCCCTGACAGGACAGTGGAGTGCCGGGGTGGAACACAGAGGGTAGCAGTGAGCAGATGCATTAGAAAAGGTCATGTCTCAATCTGCTGACTCCTGAAAGCTGGGGAGCTTCTTTTTAGGAAACTCCTCAGTCTTAGAAAGCTGAAAGCTTTAAGAAAGTCGGCTTGCCCTTCTGTATGTCAGACTATTTTCTTTTCATGGAAGAGTGAATGAAAAAATGTCATAGCTTAGCCATTAATGCTCTCCAAATAACTTATCAAAACATAATAAAGTTTTAAAGTTAATCATTTGACTTGGTTATGGTCTTTCCAATGGTGGTCTCTTTTGAAAGATGAAAGACTGATTAGGTAGATAGATTTTTAAACCTATATAATAGATGATTCATAGTATCATATGTAATAAATGTATGTAATATATAAACATCTATATCTAACATAATATATAATAATAACATTCATATATACATATATTATTAATTTCAAGCATCTGGCAAGAATTTGACCTCTAGTTTTCTCAAACTTAATGAAAATGAAGATTATTTATACTGAGAACAAATATATATATTGTTAGGAACCCAGTTTACATTCCTGTGATCATGGTATTATATTAGGAATAAGCAATGGCAGCTTTGGGTTTAAATAAATAAAAACAGGATAAGAATAAATGATCCTTACTGACCAAAAAAAGGAAATTCATTGGTTTTTTGTTAAACAACTTTTTGTTAGTCTAGCAGATGCTCCATTTCTAAGTGGGTTGATCCCTTCCAAAGCCACGTAACACTTTTATATTTTATCAATAAGGATGCTGGATGTCAAAGCTCCCAATACCCAATACGTCCTTTTAACTTTTTGTGCTAAAATACTCATGAGTATATCAAGTCCGATTAGACAAATAATTATATATGGCACTTCAAGCAGTTTTAATTCATGACAATACTTTCAGGAATGTGGAAAATTATCAAACCTCAAGGCAGTGACAGAGAATGAGTCATTAACTTTTCACTAAAAACATTTCATCCATTTACCATTTATTATACACCTAAGACATGCCAGCGGGGAAGGCAATGGCACCCCACCCCAGTACTCTTGCCTGGAAAATCCAATGGACGGAGGAGCCTGGTGGGCTGCAGTCCATGGGGTCGCTAACAGTCGGACAGACTGAGCGACTTCACTTTCACTTTTCTCTTTCTTGCATTGGAGAAGGAAATGGCAACCCACTCCAGTGTTCTTGCCTGGAGAATCCCAGGGATGGGGGAGCCTGGTGGGCTTCCGTCTATGGGGTCACACAGAGTCGGACACGACTGAAGTGACTTAGCAGCAGCAGCAAGACATGCCAGACATAGTGACAGGTGAAAAATGTCAGCACTAGGTCTAAACTCTGTCCTTGTATGTTTTGCTTGAACATAATTATTTCTTACGGGTTCAACTGAGGACTTGAAGCTCTGTAAACTCAGGAAAAGTACAAAGTCTCTACTGCTTTTCATTACTTATATCAATAAAAGTTCATAACCATAAATGTTAATTTGTATTTATGAAGAATGGTTAAAATACTGGAATCCCCTTAAATCTACAACCTTCCTTTCTTTTAATAATTCAAGAGGGCGAATCTTCATCAGCATCTCTGCCTTTGTTTTCCTCAAATTGTTCTTGTTGTTCAGTTGCTAAGTCATGTCCTGCTATTTTTGCGATCCTATGGACTGTAGCCCACCAGGCTCCTCGGTCTATGGGATTTCTAGGCAAGAATACTGGAGTGGGTTGCCATTTCTTCTCCAGGGTATCTTCCCAACCCAGGGATCGAACCCACATCTCCTAAATTTGCAGGCTGATTTTTTTTTTTTTTTTTTTTTTTAACCACTGAGCCACCTAAGAAGCCATATAGCTGTGGTATTTTTGCTTAACTCCTCTTCTCTTTTAATCCATTAAAGTTACCAGGAGCTTGGCTATTCACCTTGTGAAATTTTACATAACTGGAAGTAGATACAAATCACAGCTTTCAATCCCAGAACCGAGGAGACAACAGCAGTAGAGGTAAGAATAAGGGATTTTCCTATCTTATTTCTCTAGCCAAGTTCCGAAAGTGCAGTCAGATTGCCTGCTTTCCAGAAATGAGAGCCAAGGGGGCCAGCCAGCTTCTTCACAGGTGCTTTAAAAGGAGCATTTGTTCAGTCTCTGCCTCCTCTCAGAAGTATCTTAAAGCCAAAGAAGGGGCCATAAGAAAATATAGAGAGTTAGGTTCACCTGTTCTGGCAGAAGACTCCATTACGAATGGCTGCATTTTTACTCTTAAGGATCTATCTCAAATAATAGATCTGAAAAGTCTAAACTCTGAAACATTCCCTAAAAAGTCACAAAGAATTGCTGCAACTGTGACATTTTACTAGAAATTATTTTCTACTATTCAGTTTAGCATCTTCTTAGAGATACAAGAATTTTAGCCACCAGTCTCAATGTCAGATTCACTCATATTAACAGCAGTTAATTCTGGATTTTTGCTTGATATGTTATTAAGAATTTGTTTCTATCAATTCTTGTTTTCCTCAATTCATTTTTTTTTACATTTTTGTCACACTTCTCACATTTACTCCTATTATGTCTTCCCTCCAGTAATTACTATAAGCAAGATACACATATATGTATATGTGTGTGTGTATATACATATGTAATAACTTGGCTGTTCAAAATACAGAAAGACTAGATTTTAGGCTTACAGAAATATCAAACACATAAAGCGTTCTCTGTAGAGAAGTTTGAGTTGTGGCTTGGAAGTTTGATGGGGAACTGTTCTCAAATAAAATATAGGCTTGATCTCCAGATTGAGCTGATAATAAAATAAATGAACATGAGATAAATAAGTTACCGGTATCCTCAGATACCTTGGTTTACTCAAGTGATGAAGACCTCACAAGTCATAAAGGCGTAAGTGGTCACAAGAACATTTCAGTTTGGCAAATTCCACTCTCCATTTTTTGGGTGGGGTAGGGATCAGCACTAAACCTTTTTGACATGCCTGAAGAGAAGGATTGAAGTCTAGTTCATTATCTCTTTAGTGCAGAAGTCTGGGAAATGAAGCGCCTAGACCACGGAGACTCAATCCAGCTAGCATTCCTTTTTGTTTTTCAAGCTGCCCTGACAATAATGTGGCAGGGTGAAAAGATCACGAACACTTTATACACATTGTGCTAATTACTGCAAGTACTTAAAGTTGTAATTAGCTTATTATACTGCAGAGATCCTAACATGGCATGTCTTTCAAAAGAATTTCTCTCCAGATCATTAGTGGGAAAGCTAACAACATCTGCTTCAAATAAAATCAACCAATTAGCACAGGCAACTCCACATAGTTTGCAATCAGAGAATTATATTGTGCCAAGTGCTAATTTCAATGTGAATGCTATCTCCTTCTCATATCCCACGCTTTTCTGCCAGCACAGCTGGTGTTTAACACCACTGACTTCAGCGAAGTCTCCCAAAACTTATGTTAATTTGAAATAACCTAATCAGAAGTGTGCAATACAGACTGAGGTTGATCTCAGCTTAATTAAAACTGACCTTGTCATTTCACTGCCTGTAAAACACCATTATCTCACCATTTATCGTTCAACTACCACAAATATTCCATTTATGCGAAAAGCCAGAAAGATGAGTTCCAAACCACTAGAGCTGTTTTCAGAAGTACTGTTAGTGCTGGAGTTTAATGGAAGGAGAGGTCTGCCTGTAAGTACCGGGCAACCATAAAGGTAATTCAGAAGATTCAAAATAACTTGTCAGCCCTACCCATGAAGGCTGCTTCTGCCTACTTCCGTTGGCTCGAATGGCACATTCACTCCAGAGACTGACAGGCATTAGCAGATGTGAAGGCTTTCATTTTAAAATTAATATCTCACCCAGTACCTTTCAGCATGCTGAATCGTTCAATCAATAAGCATGACATGGCAGGTGTGATGTGTACAAGGCACTAAATTCTTCTGCCAAAGGTACTAGAAAACATCTGCTCACATGCGTGTGTGTGCATGTCAATGGATGAACTGCTGAGAAAAATGATTGCAAGTGGAATATGTAATATGCTTGTATTCACCAAGATAAAATTAAAAACAAAGATCATATTTTTATGTGGTATACCTGTCATCAAGTACACTGTGTTTAACCTGCCTTAAGTCTAGAAGCCTGTGCTTTTATATGGACATGGTCGATTGTCTATCAAATTAAGTAGCCACCATTCTGGTTTTCTGCACATTAACATGGTTTAAAACATATCTCCAGGTTCTCCCTCTAGGAGTGCTTTATTTTCATACTATCTTAGTCCTTAAAGTACTTGGCAAGTCCTAAAGCCCTTGGTACTAACACTAAAAAGCTTACCTCTGAAATAATTCCAAAGACTGACACCAGGAAGACTTTTTCTTTGTCCACAGACCACATGCTTAGCCATAACTCAACACGTTTGCTGATGCTTTTATTCCAGCCAAGGAAGCCACCACCTTGCGCTTGTTCTACCCACCCGGCCAAACCCAGTCTGATCACCAGAGCCCATGATGACTTCACTCCATAACACTTATTTGCTAAGTCAACCCTTTTGATACAATCAGATACTGGCTATCTTGATTATTTAATGTTTTATTTCAGCCAAGTTATGGAGGGATAGTCTCATTTCATTTGTAAGAAGACCCTCTGATCTTGTGGAACAGGGGACGTGGTATCAAAATATTTGAATTCTTGGGCTTCCCTGGTGGCTCAGTGGTAAAGAAGCCACCTGCTGATGCAGGAGACACAGATTTGATCCCTGGTCCAGGAAGATCCTACATGCCATGGAGCAACTAAGCCTGTGTCCCAGAACGACTGAGCCTCTGTACCCTTGAACCCATGCACTGCAACGAGAGAAGCCACCACAATGAGAATGCTGTACACCACAACAGAAGGGTAGGCCCTGCTCAGCACAACTAGGGAAAGGCCTGCTCTGCAACAGAGACCCAGTGTAGCCATAAATCAATAAACACCCATGACGGATTCATGTCAATGTATGCCAAAACCAATACAGTACTGTAAAGTAAAATAAAGTAAAAATNCTGCAACGAGAGAAGCCACCACAATGAGAATGCTGTACACCACAACAGAAGGGTAGGCCCTGCTCAGCACAACTAGGGAAAGGCCTGCTCTGCAACAGAGACCCAGTGTAGCCATAAATCAATAAACACCCATGACGGATTCATGTCAATGTATGCCAAAACCAATACAGTACTGTAAAGTAAAATAAAGTAAAAATTAAAATTTTTTTAAATAAATAAATTCATAAATTCATAACTTGGCTCTGTTAACTCTATGACATTGGACAAGTGCAACCTTGAGCAATACACCAAATTGTCCAAGGCCTAGTATAAATTATTTTACAAAGTTAATTTTAATGGTTAAAAGAGATATAATAGATGTGACTGAGTCTAAGAGTCCAACAGATGTCTACTGAGGGAGGTTTAAGGGAGGGAACCAAACATTTGGTGAAATATTGGTTGGAAAAATGTTACGGCCAGCAGGAAAGAAATTTACAAATGAGGAAATAGGAACTGCTGTGTTATAATATTCATATGACTAATGTATGTGCAAACCAGATAGGTTATTTATATTCAAGTCGCTGTTTTTAAAAGTAAAACAAATTATATTCTGTCACAAGACAACAAACAAAATCCATTTTGATTTGATTTTAAGTGGAGGTGTCTCACTCTCTGAACTCAGGAGGTTAGGGCCCTGTAAGGAGATGTTGCTGCACACTTTGCTGCTAAGTGCTACCTTGCCTGATGGAGGGTGAAGAGCTTCTGATTCTTTCCCAAGAGAAGCTGAAATAACTTAGGCCATGAAAATTGTTTAGACAGTGTTGTACCACTCACATGGTCTCTCTCATGATCTCATAATTTGATGGCGAGATACTTCAATTCCAGATTTATGACTGTTACATGATTTCAGTCACTCATTTATCAAAAATGTACTCTTTCCTACCTATATGACCTTGGGCCAGTTACTTCACTTCTTCAAGTTTCAGTCTTTTCCTCTGTAAAATGGGAATACAAGTATCTGCCATTTTGGTTGGAGAGCATATCATATGAAGATAGCTCATGCCAAATATTTAGTGCTTTGCCTGGCACTTAGTAAGTTGTTGTTTAGTCACGAAGTCATGTCTGACTCTTTGTGACTCTATGGCCTGTAGCACCCCAGACTCCTCTGTCCACAGAATTCTCCAGGCAAGAATACTGGAGTGGGTTGCCATTTCCTTCTCCGAGGGATCTTCCCAACCCAGGGATCAAACCCGCATATCTGCATCTCCTGCTTTGGCAGGTGGATTCTTCACCACTGAGCCACCTGGGAAGCCCACTTGGTAAGTACCCTGTAACTAGGAGCTGGGCTTCCCTAGTGGCTCAGACAGTAAAGAATCCACTTGGTAGGTAATCTCATCTACTTCTATCCCTGCTGCTACATAAAAAGGAGTTATTTGTACTTCCTAGGATTCTTTTGAGCACTGCTCCTTTTCAGATACCTGATGTCACCTTCCCTTATGGGTCCCACTCCCAGGCTAAATTCTTCACCCTCTCTTTGGTTTCACAGACAAAGGTGACAAAGGTCACTATTTGTATTGTACCGTTTAGTAGAGTGTACAGGAATAATCTGTTTTGGTCATCATTTTCTTGGCAAAATTTTTAGCTCCTCAAGTGCAGGAATTTTTAACTTATTAACATTTTGGCCCTAGTGTTGATCAAGTTCTGCACATAGGAAGAATCCAAGAATTATTTGATTAAACAAATGAATGAATAAATATACTGATATGGTATATAAAGGCATAAACATTAGAAGCATTATTCTGAAATACCATAGTCCTCTGAAGTTTTAGAATACCAACTTCAGAAATCTGTGAACTTTAAATATCACATAAGGTGTTGGTTTCAAAATTTAGACATTGGGAATTCCCTGGTGATCTAGTGCTTAGGACTCTGGGCTTTCACTGCCATAGGCCTGGTTTCAATCCCTAGACTCAGAACTAAGATCCTACAAGGACACAGAGCAGCAAAACAAACAAACAAACACAAACAACAACGACAAAACTTCAGACATTTCTGGAGCTTATTCCTCTGTTATTATGGTTTCATTAGTGTCCTTTGCAGACCAAATGAATTCAGTCAGAAGGAGCTTATTGAAGTTTTCTGCATTTCTTACCACCAGGGAAATTAAATAAGGGACTTTGTAACTTGAGAACTCTTTTTCCCAAAGGCCCAGGTTTGGTGAGAGTACCTTCTGTAGGGAAGGACAGCTGCTGCTGCTGCTGCTGCTGCTAAGTCACTTCAGTCGTGTCCGACTCTGTGTGACCCCATAGACGGCAGCCCACCAGGCTTCCCCCGTCCCTGGGATTCTCCAGGCAAGAACACTGGAGTGGGTTGCCATTTCCTTCTCCAGTGCATGAAAGAGAGAAGTGAAAGTGAAGGCGCTCAGTCTGTCCGACTGTTAGCGACCCCATGGACTGCAGCCCACCAGGCTACTCCGTCCATTGGATTTTCCAGGCAAGAGTACTGGCGTGGGGTGCCATTGCCTTCCCCAGGACAGGACAGCAGGTGGACAAAATGGAGAGAGAACATGTAGGCAGGGTAGTTTCTTCTCTGTTTTCACTATTACTACTACTATCATATAGGTTACTTTGGAAATCCATATGAAACAGATTCCAAATAAGAAATTAATTTACAATTAAGCCCTCAGACATGGTAGAAAGCTTTCCAATGAAAATCTTCATCATTTCTCAGAGAACCATTCAGATAGAAGTACACCTGCACTCAGAATCAAAGAACCAAAACCAAAACTGTATCCACAGATGCACCATTTATCCAAAATAGATATAAAGTCAAATAGCTTAAGAGTTAAAACATTTTAATTGGTGTTAATGTGACCCTGAGGTCACTGAATCAACAGATAACTGTGTTCTGTATGTTAGGACTAAAACTGTTTTATCATCTCATAATTTTAGCATTGTTAAAATGTGTGTGACTTAACCATATGCTGAGCATTCTGGCTTTCCCAGGATTATCTCAGTTTCATATTTTCTGTTGTTGTATAAATAAACATGTATTTGTCAGACTGTATATATTCCAATTTGGGATGCAAAAATTCTGGTCTCCATATTTAACTGTAAACTCTCAGTTCATTGGAATGTGTATGGAACCAGAAACTCCAGTCTAGGTCACTGGGCTTGTGTTTACGAATGGAAGTATCCAATTGATGCTTCAAAAGAAGTATTGCTGAATCATCTCTGTGTTACTTCACATGGGGACTTATCAAACAAAGAGAGAAAATTCCTAAGAGTGAATGTGGGCCAAATTTGCTTCAGCACAAATTGGTAATCCTAGAAATCTCCCCACTGCCCTTTGTTTTATTAGCTCTTTATCCCTTCTTCTTTGACTGCATGGTAAACCTTCTTACTGCCCATGTTGTAATAACTTCCATTCCTAAAAGCCCAGACAATGGATGATGTTTACTTGCTGTTTGCAAACAACAGAATCCACAGCATTGCCAGCAGATGCCCTTGATTCACTGTGAATGAGGAAGGGAATTATAGCAAATCAGAGTGCGTTTTGTCCAGCTGAGATGGATGCTGATGGAACAGATTCCAGGCAAAATTTCAAAGCACAGAAGTCTATATTCTGGGCCTTTCCTATAGGGCACCCCTCTGAGGCCGACCATTTCCACTGTCCCTCTTTTCAAGATATGCCCACTTCCTGACTCTTTAAAAACCACCTTTTGTTTTCTCAAGACTTGCTAGTTCATCTGATAAAATGAATTGAGACTGATAGCTAATGTCATACTTCCCAGATAATCTTGTATTTGAGTAGGGAACATCTAGAGATTCAATATCTTAACCAAAAACGATGGATTGTGAAAACAAAAAATTCCTTGTACCAAGTTACATTAGTGAAGAACTATTTATCAAGAATTGGAAAAGGTCTGAGATTTTACCCTAGTGGCAAGCTGACAAGTTACTCTGCCATAGTTTCTTGGGTGCTGGCAGAGGACAAGAGATTCCTGGACTTTATTACAGCACAGCCAACAGCGTGAATATCATGCTCGTGTCAATTCTTCTAAGTGTCCCATTGGGTGATACAGAGGAGATCCAATGGATGTTCTCCTGGAGTGGGTGTGAGTCACAGTTGATGAGCCCCAAACTTAGGGAACCTGATTCTTTTATAATGGGCACTCAGCATGTCTACCCTTTGCCTCATTAGGAGAAATTTTTTTATCCTACTAGACAGTGTAAATCTACCTTCTTCTGAAGAGTGTTGTGAGCTCTACCTTCCAAGACTATTTGCCATACAAATATCCTAGGAAAAAGAGTCCAGAACAAAGGCCAGTTACTGTCTGGACTCACAAGCTATGCAAAAATAAGACATCCTTGGGGAATTGTCTCTCAACACTTCTTCAGAAAGACTGTCACCAGCTATCCCAAATGATATCTTGTATGCTGCTGGTTCTCACCTGGAAATAAACATGCATCTTCCTGGGCTTTACCCCAGAGATGCTGATTCGGTAGGGGTGGTGCACAACAAAACAAAATGCATTTCTAAAAGATCCCAAGTGAAACTGATGCTGGTGGTTCCTGGACCACCCTTTCTGCACTAGTGTAGATGACAACTTATTTCACAGGTGTGTAAAAGCAATTGAAATTAGAATCGGAGGAAAAGGTGGTGACAAAACCCACAATCGGAAAGGAGAGGAGATGGTCTACTGTCACTCAGGGGAACAGTATTAGAATTTGGATATCAGGACTAGGTACCTAGCAGTGACTTTGTACCTTTGACTTTCAGCTTGGAGGTAACAAAGTCATTTTGTTTTCCTAGGCTCAGGACTCAGAACTGGGAGGTATGATCCTACATGAGCCCTATCTGAAAGGCAAAGTTCATGCTAAACAAAATGCCTTTGTTCTCATTTGTTTCCTTCTTCTAAACTTCATTTTACTTTGCACTTGAGAAAGTTTCCTGAGTAAGTGATGTTGCATTTTTCCTCCCCCAAAACATTTATTTATTGACATGGTATAGTCAAGACATGCACGTTCATATTCACATTTGTCATAGGCGGTACAATAAATGGGCTTCCCTGGTAGCTCTGATGGTAAAAAATCTGCCTGCAATGTACAATAAATACAATAAAAAAATTTTACTTGAAAAAAATTTCTGTTTATGCTATTCTGATAAAATAGGCCAAATTATAGCTTTATTTTTATAAACAGAGTTTTCATTAACCTCAGAGACAGTTGCAACATTTGAATCTCTAGAGATACCAATAAGTATCTTGTTATTTATCAGATTTTAAATATGACATGGTGTATGTGTAGTATCTATTTAAGTCTCCCTGAGATCAAAATTAAACTTGCCAATTAAAAACATAAATGTAGAGCCTACATTGGAGGAAAAATCATCCTTTTTCAGTCTTTATCCTCTTCAACTCCTCTACTTTACTGGTGTTATTTATGCTCTCTTTGAGGTATCCTACTCAGTTACCATGACATCCAATTTTGTAGGTGTTGGAGGGATAATGATTTCATCATTTTAATAAAATTTATCCATGTTTATTACTTTAAAAAAGCAACAGAGAAACATATCAGAAAGCAAAGAATTAACCCAAATCAAACAGAAATAAACAGTGTTAATATTTGGTGAGCAATATACATTTCTCTCTATGCCTGTAGAAACAGGATAAAGAAATGGATAGGTATATACATAGATGAGAGAAAGAAAGAGAAGTGGGAAAACATAAACAGGGAAACACAGAATGATAGAGACCACCTCATAAAATGGGATAATATTTTAAATGTTGTTTTGAATCAGATGTATTAAAATTCATATGCATTTAAAAGAGAAGAAACTGAAGGAACTTCCAGTTTAAGCTGGCAGATTGAACACATGAGCTTACTTCTAATACATCTTGAAACCTCACTGAAATGAGAGCAAATGGATAAAGGAGAAAAAATATACATATACAAGAAATAAAGAGAATGGGGAAAAAATGACAGCACACGGTTTTGGAGAGGCAAAAGCCAATAGATGAGCAGAAACCAATACCAGCCAGTGAGAAGCACTGAAATATCACAGAACCTGCAGGTGCCTCAGTAGTGACAGGAAAGGTGACCGGGAAGGCAAGGCTTAAACACTGCCTGAAAGTCTACTTAAGAAATAGTTAGAAACTGGAACCTTCATCCACTGTAAATGTAAAATAGTACAGATACTTTGCAAAGCAATCTGACAGTTCCTCAAATGACTAAACACAGAGTTATCACAGGACCCAGCAATTCCACTCCCAAGACAAACAAAAACACATCCACACAAAAACTTGTACAGGAATGTTGATAGCAGCATCATGCCTAACAGCCCCCAGAGTGGAAGCAACCCAAATGTCCATCAACTGCTGAATGAGAAACCAAGATGTGCTCTATCCATACAGTGGTTATATTTGGTCATAAAAAGGAGTGAAGTTCCAACACATGCTACAACATGGATAAACCCTGACAACATCCCAAGTGAATGAAACCAGTCACAAAAAGACCAGACACTGTATGATTTCAGTTATGTGAAATGTCCAGAATAGGCAAACCCATAGAGACATAAAATGGATTAGTGGTTACTAGGGCTGGAAGGGTGAAGGAGAATGGGGAATGACTGCCAGGGGGTACAGGAGTTTCTTTTCTAAAAGTGTTCTAAAATGCACTGTGGCGATGGCTGTACAACTCTGTGAATTCAGTAAAAAAGCCTGAATTTAATACTTTTAAGTGGGTGAGTTGTATCTCAAGAAAACCATGTTTTAAAAACAAGTAGTCAGTTACACAGAAAAGGCAATGGCACCCCACTCCAGTACTCTAGCCTGGAAAATCCCATGGACGGAGGAGCCTGGTAGGCTGCAGTCCATGGGGTTGCTAAGAGTTGGGCACGACTGAGCAACGTCACTTTCACTTTTCACTTTCATGCATTGGAGAAGGAAATGGCAGCCCACTGCAGTACTCTTGTCTGGAGAATCCCAGGGACGGGGGAGCCAGAGTCGGACACAACCGAAGCGACTCAGCAGCAGCAGCAGTCAGTTACCCTCCCAGACGCCCTCCCCAACCTCAGCACAGTCAAGCCACTGGTCCTCCCCTATTTCGTCAAAAGATCAGAGACCTGTTCTCTGGTGAGGGTAAACCTGCAGGCCTCTGAACTGACAGCAGGCCAATTGAGTGACAACAGATGAGTTCAACTTCATGGGCTGAATGCTGAAATTCTCAGCCTTTCCCCCTCAGAAACCAATGTGCTCACAGTTCTAGTAAGAAAGAGAAAACCCAAAATTTGAATTTTGCAGGTAGGGAGACAAAAAGTAGAGAAGCAAAATCTAGTAAGGAATTCTACATAATAATGATGTGCCACTTAGCATGTGGTCTCCCACTTAGTGCTCAATAAATATTTTGTGAATTAATAAATCAATCAATAAATGACTAGAGCTGCTGGAGAAGCAACACGCCACGCACCACTGAGAAGTGATGTGCTGGCATACTAAATCTTTTCTGGAAAGCAATTTGGCAACATGTCTCAGGAACGCCCAAAAAAGTTTCCCCCGTAATTATATTTTTAGTAATCTATCCTTGACCAATCTTCTCAGAAATGGAAGCAAATGCTTATATGCAAAGATCTTCAGCACAGTGTCATTCCATAACCATAAATTTGGGGAAATCTAAATATTCAATAACAGGAATATTATTAAATATATTCAATGTATCTATATATTAAATAAATTCATGGAAATGATTTTGAAGGCCATTTCGCCATTTCATAATAATATGGAAATGTTACCAACGATGGGTGAAAACATTAGGCCACAAACGCTGGGACACAAAAACATCACCAGCTTTGAAATTAACTCTTGTTTAAATCTAACCTTCTCGGCCCCAATCCAGATGCCACACTGTTTTTGCATCTCTCTCTAGCTCTCTCCCTGCTCTAATCATGCATGATCTCTCTGTCCATCTTCTTCTGGATTCCACTAGTAATTTGTATGGCCTTTCTTATTCCACTTAATGAGTATTAGTCTTATCCCTTCTCTTCTTTTTAAGCTTCTGGAAGGCAAGAACTGCATCTTTAGTATCTAGTAAAATGCTTTGCACACAATTAGTACATCTGTCATTTTTCATCAATTCAGTAGACAACTATTATATGTCTACTGAATATCTAGAACTACAAAGGAGAAGTTACAAGAGCATAGACATGGAATCAAGAAACCTGGGTACGGAATTAGGCTGTGCATTACTTTGGACACAATGGTCAGGCCTCAGTTTCCCCAGAGTGAAATAAGAATGCCTTAAGTCGGTATTCCCCAACAAATCTTAAGATGAAGACTCCTGTGCCGGCAATTTATGAAGTGCTCCCAGGAAAGATGGTGGGGGTAAAAGAGGGGGGGGAAAAACAGACAAGGGTGTGACTTCAGGTGAAGTCAGCCTGAGTCTGAGCAGGGGAGCTCTGGATCACACAAATAAAGCCTCAACATGGTCCCTACTTGAGCCAAGGGGCTGGACTTTCATAGTCACACCTGTCAGGCACTGGCCAAGATTCCTTGATGCAGGGCCAGGGCCAGCAGTAGCTATGGTAATGCTCAACTCCAGGCACTTCCAGCTCTGTGTCTGGACAACATGGCTCCAGCAGCCCAAAGCTATGCCTTAAATCACAGAAAGCCTTTGGAAACAAAAGAAGGCAGAAGTTGTGGGAGGGGTGGCACGTGGGTGGAGGTCAGTG
>SJYX01011531.1:269202-286787 GCA_006410675.1 Oreotragus oreotragus
TTGCGGGGGGTCGGCGGGGGAGGCGGGGGTGGAGGGGAGGGGGGCGCACGGGGGGGGGGGGGGGGGACAGCCAAGGGTGTGACTTCAGGTGAAGTCAGCCTGAGTCTGAGCAGGGGAGCTCTGGATCACACAAATAAAGCCTCAACATGGTCCCTACTTGAGCCAAGGGGCTGGACTTTCATAGTCACACCTGTCAGGCACTGGCCAAGATTCCTTGATGCAGGGCCAGGGCCAGCAGTAGCTATGGTAATGCTCAACTCCAGGCACTTCCAGCTCTGTGTCTGGACAACATGGCTCCAGCAGCCCAAAGCTATGCCTTAAATCACAGAAAGCCTTTGGAAACAAAAGAAGGCAGAAGTTGTGGGAGGGGTGGCACGTGGGTGGAGGTCAGTGGCCACTATAGAGGGTAGTGGACTAGGTGACCCCTAAATTGGTTTTCTGAATCAAATTTCAACAATAGTCTAATATATTTACTACAGAAGACACAATCCTTAAATCTATTGGGGGATACAAAATGAATATATATTAAATCACTGAATGCGAAGTCAATGTACATGCAAACATAAACACCATTAAGAAAAAAGGAAAATGCAGAGCTTAATTTGCAAGATATAAGGAGTAAGTCTGTGAGTTAGCCATGAAGGAAATGCCCTGAACAACAAAATGTTTCCTTGGAGTCCAACTTTCTGTCTCCTCTCTTCATATTCTTTCCAAATCTAGGCCCTCAAATCCTCTGCCTTCTACCCCTTATGCTATTATTTCCTCATCTGTTCCCTCCACAAACACAGACATTTATCCCTGTGTGTTTTCTATTTAGTTCTTCTAGCCTGAAATTTTCATCTTTTTCTCTCCAATTTATCTAAATCACAGTTCCACAACAAAACTTCCACAAATACTTCAGTGACTCTCCAGTTCATAAACTGTCTCTAACACCCACCAAATGATTAGAAACAATATGACAGTATATAATTAACATCTAAGTCCTCTGGTACTAAATCTGGCAGCTACAGGCATCTATTCTTTCGCCTTAACTAGACTGTAATCCTCCTAGGAAAATGTATTATATCCCTTCACACTACTTGACACAGTTCTAGACAAACCAAAGAGTAACATATGTGAGAGATGACATCTCTCCCTGATAAAAATAATAACTACCAAATCTATTACATAAGATAAACTTCACTTCATAAAATACATGAAGACAATGCTGAATCATTGTCCTCATCAGTAAACTGCATCACCAGTTTATGGATGCATTCTCACATGTGACTTCAGGATAATAAAGGAGAAAGTGAGAAAAAAAAAACCTCAAAAACATTTAAAATACATATGTTTAAATACATCCTCAGGCTGATTCATTTAGGTGTTTATTTGTCTGAGGATCATGATTCATTATTGTGATAAGCAGGATTCTATGTAGAGACTTACAGCTCTTAAGAAAAACAGCAAACAAGGCAGCCTTGGGAAGTAAGAATAAGAGCACAGCAATGTCAAGTTTTTCTGATACAGGAGATGTCTGGTTATAACATAATGACTATGTTCTATGATCTAGATATCAATATTCAATTTTTTCATATGCTATCTAGAGTCAGTCTTAGGAGAGATTTAAATTGCCACTTTATAGAATACTGCCCCAAATGAGAAAAATAACCATGCTTCCTAGGATTGTGGCTTTCACGCTTACTTATTTCATGGAAATATATCCATTAGGCTGGTCAAAAGTTTCCTGTGGGTATTTCCATAAGGTGTTATGGATGAACAAACCTTTTAGTCAACCCAATAAAAACAGAAAGAAAACATTTGAGGAAGAAGACAAAAATGAATTAAGCAGGATACACAGACTGGATTATCTGTGGTTCACTTCCGCTGTGTCAGAGACACTCACCCACCTTCCTCCATGATTCCAACGTCTGCTTCATAACCGTCCCACTTCGGAGTTGATTAGGTCACCAGGGGAGAGCCCTCAGGATGGGAATTAGCGCCCTTATGAAACAGGCTTCATTGAATTAGCTTGGCCCTTCTGCCATGTGAGGTCTCAGTAAGAAGACAGTCATCAAGGAGGAAGCTGGCTCTCACCAGACATCAGATCTGCCAGCATGATCTTGGACTTCCCAGCCTCCAGAACTGTAAGAAACAAATGTTTGTTGTTTCTATCAGTCAGCCACTTTATGGTCTTTTTTGTAGCAGCAGCCCAAAATGACTAAGACACCTCCTATCAATGCTATAAACGCTAATCCCGCCAGCAAATTTCTTTCTTCTTATGAGGGCCTAACTTGCTTTATGTCTCTTACAATCAAGAACCCTGAAAGGCTCGAAGCCCAATCCAAACTTAACATCTGCCTTCAACACATGTAGACCCGTCACCTTCCAAATCATTCACACTCAAAACCAGCATCACTTTAACAACTTCATCTGCCTCATCACCCTGTTATTTCTACTGCTTTAACATGTCACATGACTGTCTGAAATAAATGCATACCTCTGTGAAATCACAACAGATGAACCTGTTTAAATCCTACTCATCCTTCAAGAACTAGTTCAAAGTCAGCTCTTGTCTTATCCCTGGCTCCTATGCCTACCCAAGTATAACCACTCTCCCCTCTCAACTGTTATTGCATAACTGACCTATTTTCCTGCCCGTATGAGTACATTCAACTAATATTTATTGTGAACCTACTCCATGTCAGATATTGTTATAAGGTCTAGAAATACACCAATAAACCATACAGACATTAATCTTTGCCAGTAGGGAGACAGAATATAAACAATAAGTAAAATGTAGAGTAAGTTAAAGAGTGAGAGGCGTTGGGGAGAAGCAGTAAACAAAGAAGGGGTTAGTCAATGTCATGACGTATGCTACTCAGAGAAGATGGGCACGCAAGGCTCACAGACAAGGTGGCATCTGAGAAAAGACCAGAAGCAGGCGAAGGAGTGGGCCAAGACGGTATCTCAGCATCACTCAAGACAGAGAAAGCAGAAAGCACAAAGTCCCCAAGTTTGAAGCAGGTGACATTTTTTGTGGAAAACATAGAAAGAAAGACAGGGCAAGGGGAGAGGAGAAGCAAGAAAGGCTGAGAGAGTGATGAGGGTCCGGATGCTGGAGGCCTTCTCAATCCTGGTAGGACCTGGGCTTTTCTCTGAATGAGACGGGAAGCCACTGAAGAGATTTAAGCAAACATGGTCTAACTTCCTTTTAGCAGACACGTTCTAGGTGGAGAATGCACCTTAGGGGTAGGGCTGAGCAGAAGCTGTGAGACAAATTAAGAGGTTGTCCTTTGGCAAGATGCTGGCAGAGACACTGTAGACTTTTCAGCTCCTTGCACTCCTCTTGAGAATACAAAAATTAAGTAGGATAACACAAGAAAAAATAATTCAAATGAATCTCCACAAATCCAGAATACAAGGTGGATGCAAGAGGAATGTGGGGGCAGCAGCTCTGTGCTACAGGAGGGAAGACAGACGGGAGTCTGGTCATCCTGAGAGCCAGGGAATCCAGAAACCACAGGCACAGCATCACCGCACAGAGAATGTGTCCCTTCTGGGACTGGAAGGCTCAGCAGGCTCATCTGAGAAAAATGATGGTGACAGGAAGAGGCTTCTCAGACCCCCATCTGAGGTGCATGTGGGAGCACTGCAGGGAGACTGACCGCACAGGTTCAGAGAAAGGAGAGTCCCACACTGAGGACATACCTCAGGGCAAGGACTTTGAGGGGGAAGAGAGCCCAGACTTGGGAGAGTGGGTGGGATGGGAAGCCAAAAGAGGCCCTTCTCAGAATTAACTGGAGAGATGGCTACCGCGAGAGACCAGGAATGTTAATATTTCAAAGGAACACCAGAGAAGGAGCCCAGAGCTCTGCAGCATGGAGAACTGTTCTGGTCTAACGGGCAGGAACTTATTTCACTTCAACGTGAGTAGCAGAAAAGGAGGTCATTCAATGCTACAGGTAAGACTCCACTTTTTAAAACATTTCGTTCTTTTCATGAGAATAAGGGGGATGTAAATGTTCTATGCTCTGGCAATGGAGCTATTAATATAACACAGCTATCAAAAGTGGAGGAAGAAGGGGAGACTGTGACAACAGCAGAACAAGCTTGCTGATTGCCTTATAAGGGTCAAAGGAGATTATTCTGTAACAGACATTTACAGACAGAGTGAGGAGCAAGAAGAAGTCACCAGCTAACTCACTGTCACTAGTGGTAGAGAACCCATAGACAGTAGTCAAGAAGCTCTGTCCCTCCAGCATATGGAGGCTGGAAACTATTTGCATTAGAACCCTAGAGTCTCTGCAGAATGACAAGAACAACCATGGAAGAGTGGGTGGCACTTCCAGACAAGGAGCCACGTTCCCCAACACTTGAACAACTTGGATCAGTTCCTTACTTTCTCTGAGCTTCAGTTTCCTCATCTCCACAATGCCCCTAATAATAAGTATTTTATAAGATCACTGTAAGCACTGGCATGCTAAGTCATCCCCGACCCACACAAGAGGTCCTGGTTCCCCCTTCTCTCACTCTTCCATCCCTGACCCACACCATTCTTTAGACATCAAGATAAATCCTCTGGCCCCCTCTGGAGATCAAATACAATAAAATCATTATACACTGCTGGGCTACTTCTTGGTCTGTCCTTGGAACTTAAAACAGCTAGCACTCACTCCCTAAAAACTTACTTTTTTGAAAATCTAACTTCATATTTTCAATAAGACTTTCTATCTAGAATATACATTAATAATGTTTTCAATAGCTTTTCACAGTTCCTGCCCTCCTGTTTTGTCATAGACCATTAAGCAGTTGTTACATTCCATTTGTGGATGGAGTTGTCTTTGCTTTGCTTTTACTATGCCATATTGGTGTATAAACCATGTGGGAAAACTCCCAGATGAAAGGCCCTTCATCAGTGCAAGACATTAGTATTCTATCTTTTGAGAAGAAGAGTTTACTCTCTAGGCATATGGAATTGAATCTAATTAAGGGCATTTGCATCATTTAGTTCTAGCAAAAGTGAGACTGTCATTCTGTCATATTAATTTTATCTCTGTCACCTTAGTATTTAACAGCTAGGTCTAAAATCCTGGGATGCTTGGCCATGAAGGAGAACAGCGAGGAAGGAGTTGTGAACAGTAGCCTCATTCAATTCATACTTGTTGGAAGTCTGAGGGGGTCCCTGAATAGAGCTCTGGGGTTCATACAGCCACAGGGGCCCCAAATCACTGTTTTCCACAACGGGGTGCAGCCCCAGGAGACAAGAAAAGCACACTCAGTAGACAAATATACAAAACAGGCTGGTTAAGTGCAGTCAGAGTGACTCCTCTCTGGCCAAAAAGTGAAGCGCGAGAATCACAAACCTGTCAGTCAGCAAATACGCATTACCTATGGCTTGAAAAAAAGTAAATTGTGTGAAAAAATATTTATCCTTACAGGAGCTGAAAATAAGCCAGTCAAATTTCCATGACGCCACACCATGTTACCCCACCCTGACTTAAAACCTTACCAGTTGACCTAAAGGTTAAAATCAAAATCCTCGGTAGGACTGAGATCAAGGATTTCAAACTCAGGCCCTGTATTAGAACCAATGACAGTTAGCAGGACACAAGGCCCAAAGTGCAAGGATTCCACAGGCTCAGTTCTACTTGATTTATTGTTGTCAGGACGATAGTATTGTCAGGACTTCTGACTGATGAAGAGAAGCCAGAAAGCTGGATTTTAACATCTGATTTTTAAATAATTCAAACTTAAAATACTATGTAAACCAACATTCTACAGAACAAACAAAAGCAAATCTGTACTAAAGACCAGCATTTTGTAACTTCTTCACAGGCCCAGAACTAGAGAGAAATAAGGAGAGATAATACATTACATATACTTATATGTTTATTATCATAGTGCTGTGTGCTCAGTTGTGGCTTTGCACCCCATGAACTATATCCCACCAGGTGAAAGGCCCTTCATCAATGCAAGACATTAGTATTCTATCTTTTGAGAAGAAGAGTTTACTCTCTAGGCATATGGAATTGAATCTAATTAAGGGCATTTGCATCATTTAGTTCTAGCAAAAGCGAGACTGTCATTCTGTCATATTAATTTTATCTCTGTCACCTTAGTATTTAACAGCTAGGTCTAAAATCCTGGGATGCTTGGCCATGAAGGAGAACAGCGAGGAAGGAGTTGTGAACAGTAGCCTCATTCAATTCATACTTGTTGGAAGTCTGAGGGGGTCCCTGAATAGAGCTCTGGGGTTCATACAGCCACAGGGGCCCCAAATCACTGTTTTCCACAACGGGGTGCAGCCCCAGGAGACAAGAAAAGCACACTCAGTAGACAAATATACAAAACAGGCTGGTTAAGTGCAGTCAGAGTGACTCCTCTCTGGCCAAAAAGTGAAGCGCGAGAATCACAAACCTGTCAGTCAGCAAATACGCATTACCTATGGCTTGAAAAAAAGTAAATTGTGTGAAAAAATATTTATCCTTACAGGAGCTGAAAATAAGCCAGTCAAATTTCCATGACGCCACACCATGTTACCCCACCCTGACTTAAAACCTTACCAGTTGACCTAAAGGTTAAAATCAAAATCCTCGGTAGGACTGAGATCAAGGATTTCAAACTCAGGCCCTGTATTAGAACCAATGACAGTTAGCAGGACACAAGGCCCAAAGTGCAAGGATTCCACAGGCTCAGTTCTACTTGATTTATTGTTGTCAGGACGATAGTATTGTCAGGACTTCTGACTGATGAAGAGAAGCCAGAAAGCTGGATTTTAACATCTGATTTTTAAATAATTCAAACTTAAAATACTATGTAAACCAACATTCTACAGAACAAACAAAAGCAAATCTGTACTAAAGACCAGCATTTTGTAACTTCTTCACAGGCCCAGAACTAGAGAGAAATAAGGAGAGATAATACATTACATATACTTATATGTTTATTATCATAGTGCTGTGTGCTCAGTTGTGGCTTTGCACCCCATGAACTATATCCCACCAGGCTTCCCTGTCCATGGAATTTTCCAGGCAAGAATACTGGAGTGGATTTCCATTTCCTACTCCAAGGGACTGTCCTGACCCAGGGATTGACCCTAGGTCTCTTGCGTCTCCTGTACTGGAAGGTGGATTCTTTATCACTTCGACCACATGGGAAGCCCCATATTACATATAACCATATATAACTATATACAACTATAACTATACAGTTATATATGGTTATATGATTTTATTATATATTAGTTACACAACTATTTATAGATATATAGATACACAGTGACACACAGAAGAATATAAATAATGGGAGAAACTTCAAACTAAGATAAGATTTAACCATAAAAGTTTGCATCATATAGCTACTTTCTATATTTTTAATCATCTGGGCAGGAACTGAGCTGAAGTATCACTTGGTACTGATTATAAAAAGAACACCTTACTAAGCAAATTTACAATATCAACAAGACTATAAATTAAATCTTAACTTCTTCAGATTAATTGATTCCAGAAACTTACGAGTATATACTAACACAAGGCAATTATGTATGAGCCAAGATAAAAACTGATTCTGCATTAAATTAAAACATAGATTGCTGGTTTTGTTCTATGTACAGAATATATCAATATTCTCAATTGTCATGATTTTGAAAATAGCAGCAATTCAAACATTTCATTAATTTACACAGACACTTCTAGAAATCAGTTAAAAATAGAGGCTTCTAGCTAACATGATTTTCCTACTTTCAACTTATACTTATTATGCTTAAAATACAAAATTGTTTTGAGTAACTTTGGTTTTGCTTCTAAAGATTGGAAAACTGTGCTTCAATCTGATAGATCAGTATATCCTTTCACTAGTTTCTTGCATGACACATAAACTAGCTTCAAGGAAATTCTGGAAAATAATATTCAAAAATGTTTGAGCAATGGTAACATTCATGTAATAAGTACCTTCTCCCAGAGTAAAACTTTTGAACAATAAAGTTATTTGGATATCTAAAATATAGAATATTTTAAAACATCTTCATTTCAGTTCAGTCACTCAGTCATGTCCAACTCTTTTGAGACCCCATGGACTGAAGCACGCCAGGCATCCCTGTCCATCACCAACTCCTGGAGTTTACCCAAACTCATGTCCATTGAGTCAATGATGCCATCCAACCATCTCATCCTCTGTCATCCCCGTCTCCTCCTGCCTTCAATCTTTCCCAGCATCAGGGTCTTTACCAATGAATCGGCTCTTCACATCAGGTAGCCAAAGTACTGGAGCTTCAGCATTAGCATCAGTCCTTCCAATGAATCTTTAGGACTGACTTCCTTTTGAATTGACTGGTTTGATCTCCTTACAGTCCAAGAGACTCTCAAGAGTCTTCTCCAACACCACAGTTCAAAAGCATCAATTCTTCAGTGCTCAGCTTTCTTTATAGTCCAACCTTCACATCCATACATGATTACTGGAAAAACTGTAGCCTTGACTAGGCAGACCTTTGTTGGCAAAGTAATGTCCCTGCTTTTTAATATGCTATCAAGGTTGGTCGTAATTTTTCTCCCAAGGAGTAAGCATCTTTTAATTTCATGGCTGCAGTCACCATCTGCAGTGATTCTGGAGCCCTCTTTGGAACTCTGCATTCAAATGGGTATATCTTTCCTTTTCTCCTTTGCCTTTTCCTTCTCTTCTTTTCATAGCTATTTGTAAGGTCTCCTCAGACAACCATTTTGCCTTTTTGCGTTTTTTGTTTTTGTTTTTTTCCAGCAGTAGGCACTGGAGCAGTGTCTGTGTGGTGCTGGAGTGACTTTGAGGAGATATCTTACATCCAAGGGCAAAGGAGCAGCCCCATCAAGACAGTAGGAGGGGTGAAATTGCATTTAGAATCAATCCCTAAACTCACCAGAGATGCTCAGAGGGCTCAAACAAACCCTGTCTGCACCAGGACCCAGAGACCCCACAGACACTGAGCCAGAACTGTGTTTGAGTGTCTCCTGTGAGGGTACAGGTCAGCAGTGGACAGGCGCAGTGGCTCTGGGTGCTGCAGACCTGCATATGGCATAAGCCCTCTTGGAGGAGGTCACCATTAACCCCACCACAGAGCCGCCAGAACTTACATAGGACTGGGGAAACAGACTCTTGGAGGGTACAAACAGCACCTTATGTGTACCAGGACCCAGGAAAAGGAGCAGTGACCCCACAAGAAACTGACCTAGACTTGCCTGTGAGTGTCCAGGATCTCTGGTGTAGGTGTGGGTTGGAGGTGGCCTGCTTCAGGGTTGGGGGCACTGAGTGTAGCCATGCATGCATGGGACATTTGGAAGGAGATCTCCATTATCTTCATTACCTCCACCATAGTTTGGCACCAGGTTAATAACAGGGAGGGAACACAGCTCTACCTATCAACAGAAAATTGGGACTAAAGATTTACTGAGCATGGCCCCACCCATGAGAAGACGACCCAGTTTCCCCCTCAAGCAGTCTCTCCCATCAGGAAGCTTTCATAAGCCTCTTAGCCTTCTCCAGCAGAGGGCAGACAGACTGAAAGCCACAATCACAGAAAACTAATCAATCTGATCACATGGACCTTGTCTAACTCAGTGAAACTATGAGCCATGCCATGTAGGGCCACCCAAGATGGAGGGGTCATGGTGGAGAGTTCTGACATAACGTGGTCCACTGGAGAAGGGAATGGCCAACCACTTCAGTATTCTTGCCTTGAGAACCCCATGAACAATACGAAAAGCCAAAAAGATAGGACACTGAAAGATGAACTTCCCAGGTCAGTAGGTGCCCAATATGCTACTGGAGATTAATGGAGAAATAACTCAGAAAGAATGAAGAGACAGAGACAAAGCAAAAACACCACCCAGTTGTGGATATGACTGGTGATGGAAGCAAGGTCTGATGCTGTAAAGAGCAATATTTCATATGAACCTGGAATGTTAGGTCCATGAATCAACGCAAATCGAAAGTGATCAAACAGGAGTGAATATTGACATTCTAGGAATCAGCAAACTAAACTGGACTGGAACGTGTGAATTTAACTCAGATGACCATTATGTCTACTAGTGTGGGCAAGACTCCCTTAGAAGAAATGGAGTAGCCATCATAGTCAACAAAAGAGTCTGAAACATGGTACTTGGATGAAATCTCAAAAATGATAGAATGATCTGTTTGTTTCCAAGGCAAACCATTCAATATCACGGTAATTCAAGTCTATGCCCCAACCAGTAATGCTTAAGAAGCTGAAGTTGAACAGTTCTATGAAGACCTACAAGACCTTGTAGAACTAACACCCAAAAAAGATGTCCTTTTCATTATAGGGGACTGGAATGCAGAAGTAGGAAGTCAAGAGATACCTGGAGTAACAGGCAAATTTGGCCTTGGAGTACAGAATGAAGCAGGGCAAAGGCTAACAGTTTTGCCAAGAGAACACATTGGTCATAGCAAACGCCCGCTTCCAACAACACAAGACTCTATACATGGACATCACTAGATGGTCAATACTGAAATCAGATTGATTATATTCTTTGCAAGCAAAGATGGAGAAGCTCTATACAGTCAGCAGAAACAAGACTGGGAGCTGACTGTGGCTCACATCATGAACTCCTTATTGACAAATTCAGACTTAAATTGAAGAAAGCAGGGAAAACCACTAAACCGTTCAGGTATGACCTAAATCAAATCCCTTTCAATTATACAGTGGAAGTGAGAAATAGATTCAAGGGATTAAATCTGATAGGCAGAGTGCCTGAAGAACTATGGAGGGAGGTTCCTGACATTGTACAGGAAAGTGGATTATTGAATTCAAATTAATCTTATACAGCTTTATATAGGTGTAACTCTTCTGTAACTTTAGGGGGCCCATGAAATTCATGACTATAGGGTAAATAAAAAATCAGAAGAAACTGAGTCAAGAATATCTACAAAATATCAGAATTCCCAGAAGTAAATAATCTCTCATCTTACAGTTGTGTGTATATACACACACTCACACTATGGCTCAGATGGTAAAGAATCTGCCTGTAATGCAGGAGACCCAGGTTTGATCCCTGGGTCATGAAAATACCCTGGAGAAGGGACTGGCAACCCACTCCAGTATTCTCACCTGGAGAAGAGAGGACAGAGGGGCCTGGCAGGCTACAGTCCATGGGCTCACAAAGAGTCAGACATGACTGAGTGACTAACACTTTCACTACTATTTTTAAACATTTTGATTAAAACATGATTCAGATCCTTTTATAATTCTCTATTCTCCTCTCAAATAATTTTAGAATGTAGCTCTTCCATTTATTCATTAGACTTTAATATTAATTATGATGGGACATCTTTTATTTTGTTAAATAGATACAAAAGTCAGTAAATTTGGAAATAACTTTAGGTTATTCCAATCTTAACCAGAATTAGAATGATAGCACACAATTTATGGGCTTATCCTCACATTATCAATCAATGTAGCATAGCCATCTACTCTGCCACATAGTTTATAAGACAACAAAAAAACTCTTTCTTAAAGTTGTAAGTTCTTGCTTTATGCTAAATGAAATAAACCAGTCACATAAAGACAAATACAATTTGTCTTTATACAAAGACAAGTATAATTCTATATATGGGAGGTGTCTAAAGTAGTCAAATTCATAGAAATATAGAGTGGTGGCTACCAGGGGCTGGGAAAAAGGGAAAAGAAGGAGTTGTCCTTTAATGGGTAAAGAATTTCAGATGTGAAAGATGAAAAAGCTCTTAATACCTCTTTTATAACAATGTGGATATACTTAACACTACCGAACTGTCAGCTTAAAAACAGTTTAGATGATACGCTTGTTTCTCTCTTAACTGAGTAAATATTTTGTCTTTTACTGAAAGAAATGGTTGACTTGTTTTTTCAAGTGGCAAGTTCATCACATCAAGGATATAATTTTATCATAGTCGGACACGACTGAGCGACTGAACTGAACTGAACTGAATCCTTTAGGAAGGCAGTTAAGTTTTCTAATGATATTCCAATCAAAAAAGTAATATCCCCCCAAAATACTGTCAGTTAACTGACAGTTAACAGACTAGGATATCAGTATCTTCTATTAATTTCAAACTTCCAAGAACAACTGGTAATATTAAGTCACTTTTCTCATTTGAAAACAAATGTTAAAGGCACAGTTGTAATAAGACAGGGTAAATCATTTCTAGCCCTTGTTTACAGGGGCTGCAAACAAGCCTCTAAGAATAGATTAATATTGCCTGAATTACACACTTTGTCTTCATATTAAGTGATAATCAGAAGGCCTATAAGAAATAATAATTAAATCATAAGTAAATAATTCAACTGACATCAAAGCCCTTTGAAAGTATATTAAAAAATTGGTATTATTAAAAGGTCTGCTAGAAAATGCTAGTACCATTATAGGGAAAACTTTCTACTATTACTTAATCTTTGACAAATTAATGCATTTCTGGGAAACTGTAATAGCTTTTGTATTGGTCTTAGATCCTTATTTTCTACTCCTCTGTCTTCCTATCAGGTACTGCTTTACCCAGGGTTGAAAAAAGTTAAAAAGCATTTTAGAATATTGGAAGGAGTTTTTCTATGAGAACAGCAGTATATCTGATGTAAGCTGGTTTTTTTCTTTAAAAGAACAGAAATACAGTGAAGGAATGGTAACTAACATAAATAAGTTTTTTTTCATGTATTCCCCAAAATCTATATGGATCAAAAAGAAGAAAACAAAACCTCTCAAAACTTCCATGCTTTTATCATAACCAGAAGACAAAAAATACCAGAACAAAACAAAACAGAAACAAATTATAAGTAGAAAAATAAATGGGCTTCCCTAGTGGCTCAGATGGTAAAGAATCTGCCTGCAATGAGGGAGACCTGGGTTCGATCCCTGGGTCAGGAAGATCCCCCTGGAGAAAGGAATGGCTACCCACTCCAGTATTCTTGCCTGGGAAATCCTATGAACAGAGGAAACTGGTGGGCTACAGTCCATGGGGTTGCAGAAGAGTCAGACACGACTGAGAAACTACACAACTATAGAAAAATAAATACCAATTTCTAATAGAACTATCTTTCAAGCTCTCTCCTCCAGCATTAGCAGAATCTAGGGTGACCCAGAAAAACTGTGCAGGAGAAGAAGACAACAAAGGACATAAGACTGAAATAAAATCATCCTCGGGGGGGTGGTCCTAAGACGGCGGAGTAATAGGACCGGGAGACCACTTTCTCCCCCACAAATCCATCGAAAGAATATATGAATGCTGAGTAAATTCCACAAAACAACTTCTGAATGCTGGCAGAGGACATCAGGCACCCAGAAAGGCAGCCCATTGTCTTTGAAAGGAGGTAGGAAAAATATCGGAGAAGGCAATGGCACCCCACTCCAGTGCTCTTGCCTGGAGAATCCCATGGACAGAGGAGCCTGGTGGGCTGCAGTCCATGGGGTCACTAAGAGTTGGACACGACTGAGTGACTTCACTTTCACTTTTCACTTTCCTGCATTGGAGAAGGAAATGGCAACCCACTCCAGTGTTCTTGCCTGGAGAATCCCAGGAATGGGGGAGCCTGGTGGACTGCCGTCTCTGGGGTCACACAGAGTCAGACATGACTGAAGCGACTTAGCAGCAGCAGCAGCAGGAAAAAATATAAAAGATAAAAAGAGACAAGAGATAGGGACAGAGATCTGCCCCAGGAAGGGAGTCTTAAAAAAGAGAGAAGTTTCCAAACACCAGGAAGCACTCTGAGTTCAGTTGTGAGCCTTGGAACCTCAGAGGGCAACAAAACCAGGAGGAAAAATAAATAGATAATTAAAACCCTCAGATTATGTGCCTAACAGCAACTCCCAGCGGAGAATCAGCGCAGACGCTCACATCCGCAACTAGCAAGCCTGGACTGGACAGGGAGGCCCTGGACTGGGCCTGAATGCCCCGAGGGCTGTCTCTTATACACATCTGAATGTGTATAAGAGAGAGTTCAGATTATGTGCCTAACAGCAACTCCCAGCAGAGAAGCAGCGCAGACGCTCACATCCGCAACTAGCAAGCCTGGACTGGACAGGGAGGCCCGGGCTGCCTTGCTCAGGGTAAGGACTGGGCCTGAATGCCCCGAGGGCAATCTGAGGGAACTAACTTGAGATAGCAACCCAGACTATGGGATAGCTATCCCACGAAAAGCCCGCTCACAGAACAAAGGACTGAGCAGCGCTAGCCGGCTGTGGACTGGCCCATCCCCCACCGGAGACAGACAGGCAGGCAGCCAGAGCCAGAAGGGGGCAATTGTGGCCCCAGAGAGGCATCATCTACCAACAGCAAGCAGGTTTCATTGCTAACCAAGATTTGGGATTCTGGACGGTCGACATCCGCCAGGAGGGTCGCAGCCACAGATCAGCTCCCCAGAAGAGACATATGGCACACCTGAGAAGGTGCACCAGTTGTACACCCAGAAAACTGGAGGAGGTGATAAGACACAGCCCCCAACTGGGGGCAACTGCACTCGCCAAGCACCTGGTCACCTGAGCTGCTCAGACCTAGGAAGGGCACAAAACGCAGGCCCAACCAAGTCTGCACCTTTGTGGAGTGCCCAAGAACCTGAACTGGAGTGGCTTAGACCTGGGAAGTGCCTGCAACCCAGGGCCCAGCTCAGACAGTTCCCAGCAGAGCAACCTAGAGCCTGAACAGTGTAGACTAGGAAAGCAGTGAGCGAGGGCAAACCCAGTGTGGCCGACACACTGCAAGCACTCCCCACACACGCCAGTGATATTTATTTGCAGTGTTCCTCCCTCCCCACAGCAGGACTGAAGAAGTAAGCCTAAAAAAGTGACCACCACTGCCCCCTTGTGTCAGGGCAGAAATTAGACACTGAAGAGACCAGTAAACAGAAGCTAAAATAAACAGAGGGAACCACTTTGGAATTGACAGGTGCAATAGATTAAAACCCTGCAGTTAGCACCAACTACATAGGAAAGGGCCTATAGATCTTGAGAAGTAGAAGCCGGATCAAGGAACTATCTGAAAATGAACTAACCCCACACTGTCCACAACAACACCAGAGAAAGTCCTCGATATATTTTTACTATTATCATTAATTGTTTTTTATTTTTAAGTCCTCTATTACTCCTTTAATTTCCATTTTATAACCTACTATTACCTTGCAAAAAAAGACCCTGTTTTTAAAAGCAAACTTCATATATATATTTTATAATTTTTGTGACTTTGGGGTTTTTTTTAATATTGTATTTTTGAGAATCTAATCTCTATTCTAGATTTTTAATCTTTGCTTTTTGGTATTTGTTATCAATTTTGCACCTTTAAGAACCCAATCTTCAGTACCCATTTTGACCTGGGAGCAAGATTACTGGCTGGATTGCTCTCTCCCCCTTTGGACTCTCTCTTTTCTCCACCAGGTCGCCTCTATCTCCTCCCTCCCCCTTCTCTTCTCTACCCAACTCTGTGAATCTCTTTGTGTGTTCTGGGCCTTGGAGAACACTTAGGGAACTGATTACTGGCTAGATCTGTCTCTCTCCTTTTGATTCTCCCTTTTATCCTCCTGGCCCCCTCTGTCTCCCTTCTCCCTCTTCTCTTCTCTGTGTAAATCCATGAACATTTCTGAGGGATCCAGACTGTGGAGAGCACATAGGGAAATGTTTACAGGCTAGCTTGCTCTCTCCCCTTTTATTCCCCCTCTTCTCCTCCTGATCACCTTTATCTCCCTCCTCCCTCTTCTCTTCTCCATGTAACTCTGTGTACCTCTCCAGGTGTCCCTCACTGTGGAGAAACTTTTCATCATTAATCTAGATGTTTTACCATCAGTGCTGTATAGATGGAGAAGTCTTGAGGCTACTGTAAGAAAAGACTGAAAATCAGAGGCAGGAGGCTTAAGTCCAAATCCTGAGAACACCAGAGAACTCCTGACTCCAGGGAACATTAATCAATAGGTGCTCATCAAATGCCTCCATACCTACACTGAAACCAAGCACCACCCAAGGGCCAGCAAGTTCTAGAGGAAGACATACCAGGCAAATTCTCCAGCAACACAGGAACACACCCCTGAACTTCAACATACAGGCTACCCAAAGTCACACCAAACCCATTGACATCCCAAAACTCATGACTGGACACTTCAGAGCACTCCAGAGAGAAGAAATCCAGCTCCACCCACCAGAACACCGACATAAGCTTCCCCAACCAGGAAATCTTGACAAGCCACCCGTCCAACCCCACCCACAGAGAGGAACCTCCACGACAAAGAGGAACCACAAACTGCCAGAATACAGAAAGGCCACTCCAAACACAGCAATATAAACAAGATGAAAAGGCAGAGAAATACCCAGCAGCTAAAGGAACAGGATAAATGCCCACCAAACCAAACAAAAAAGGAAGAGATAGGGGATCTGCCTGATAAAGAATTCCAAATAATGATAGTGAAAATGATCCAAAATCTTGAAAACAAAATGGAGTTACAGATAAACAGCCTGGAGACAAGGACTGGGAAGATGCAAGAAAGGTTTAACAAGGACCTAGAAGAAATAAAACAGAGTCAATGTATAATGAATAATGCAATAAATGAGATAAACAACACTCCGGAGGGAACCGACAGTAGAATAACAGAGGCAGAAGATAGGATAAGTGAAGTAGAAGATAGAATGGTAGAAATAAATGAATCAGAGAGGAAAAAAGAAAAAAAGAATTAAAGAAATGAGGACAATCTCAGAGACCTCTGGGACAATGTTAAACACCCCAACATTCGAATCATAGGAGTCCCAGAAGAAGAAGATGAAAAGAAAGACCATGAGAAAATACTTGAGGAGATAATAGTTGAAAACTTCCCTAAAATAGGGAAGGACATAGTCACCCAAGTCCAAGAAACCCAGAGAGTCCCAAACAGGATAAACCCAAGGCAAAACACCCCAAAGATCAAACACAAATAACAAAGATCAAACACAAAGAACAAATATTAAAAGCAGCAAGGGAAAAACAACAAATAATACACAAGGGGATTCCCATAAGGATAATAGCTGATCTTTCAATAGGAACTCTTCAGGCCAAAAGGGAATGGCAGGACATATTTAAAGGATGAAAGAAAATAACCTATAGCCCAGATTATTGTACCCAGCAAGGATCTCATTCAAATATGAAGGAGAAATCAAAAGCTTTACAACAAGCAAAAGCTGAGAGAATTCAGCACCATCAAAAAATGCTAAAGGATCTTCTCTAGACAGGAAACACAGAAAGGGTATATAAACTCAAACCCAAAACAATAAAGTAAATGGCAACGGGATCACATTTATCAATAATTACCTTAAACGTAAATGGGTTGAATGCCCCAACCAAAAGACAAAGACTGGCTGAATGGATACAAAAACAAGACCCCTATATATGTTGTCTGCAAGAGACCCACCTCAAAACAAGGGACAAATACAGACTGAAAGTGAAGGGCTGGAAAAAGATATTCCATGCAAATAGAGACCAAAAGAAAGCAGGAGTATTAATACTCATATCAGATAAAATAGACTTTAAAACAAAGACTGTGAAAAGAGACAAAGAAGGACACTACATAATGATCAAAGGATCAATCCAAGAAGAAGATATAACAATTATAAATATATATGCACCCAACATAGGAGCAC
>SJYX01011533.1:10370-29796 GCA_006410675.1 Oreotragus oreotragus
ACTTTGGCCACCTCATGCGAAGAGTTGACTCATTGGAAAAGACTCTGATGCTGGGAGGGATTGGGGGCAGGAGGAGAAGGGGACGACTGAGGATGAGATGGCTGGATCGCATCACGGACTCGATGGACGTGAGTCTGAGAGAACTCCGAGAGATGGTGATGAACAGGGAGGCCTGGCATTCTGCGATTCATGGGGTCGCAGAGTCGGACATGACTGAGCGACTGAACTGAAATGAAAGGGTAACAAGAGAACATGCTGGTCATGGCAAACACCCTTGCCAACAATCCAAGAAACAACTCTATACATGAACATCAGCAGATGATCAATACCAAAATCAGAATTAATTATATTCTTTGCAGTTGAAGATGAAGAAGCTCTATACAGTCAACAAAAGCAAGACTAGGAGCTGACTGTGGCTCAGATCATTGGCTCCTTATTGCAAAATTTAGGCTTAACTTGAAGAAGGCAGGGAAAACCACTAAATCATTCAGGTATCACCTAAGTCAAATCCCTTATGACTATATAATGGAAGTGAAGAATAGATTCAAGGGATTAGATCTGATAGACAGAGTGCCTAAAGAGCCATGGATGGAAGTTCATAATTTGTACAGGAGGCAGTGACCAAAACCATCCCCAAATGCAGGAAGGTAAAGTGGTTGTCTGAGGAAGCTTTTAAATAGCTGAGGAAAGAAGAGAAGTGAAAGGCAAAGGAGAAAAGGAAAGATATACTCAACTGGATGCAGAGTTCTAGAGAACAGCAAGGAGAGATAAGGCTTTCATAAGCGAACAACGCAAAGAAATAGAGGAAAATAATAGGATGGGAAAGACTAGAGGTCTCTTTAAGAAAATTGGAGATATCAAGGGAACATTTCATGCAAGGATGGGCACAGTAAAGGACAGAAGTGGTAAAGACCTAATAGAAGCAGAAGATATTAAGTAGAGGTGGCAATAACACATAGAAGAACTATACAAAAAAAAGATCTTAATGACCTGGATAACCATGATGGTATGGTCACTCACCTAGAGCCAGAGATCCTGAAGTGTGAAGTCAAGTGGGCCTTAGGAAGCATTACTACAACAGAGTTAGTGGAGGGGATGGAATTCCAGTTGAGTGATTTACAATTCTAAAACCCTAAATAATCCTATTTAAAATCCTAAAAGATGATGTTGTCAAAGTGCTGCACTCAATATTTCAGCAAAATTGGAAAACTGAGCAGTGGCCACAGGACTAGGAAAGGTCAAATTTCATTCCAACCCCAAAGAAGGGCAATTCCAAAGAATGTTCAAACTATTGCACAATAGTACTCATTTCACATGCTAGCAAGTATGCTCAAAATCCTTCAAGCAAGGTTTTAGTGGTACGTGAACCAAGAACTTCCAGATGTACAAGCTGGGCTTAGAAAAGGCAGAGGAAACAGATCAGATTGCCAATATTTGCTGTGTCATAGAGAAAGCAAGGAAATTCCAAAAAACATCTACTTCTGCTTCATTGACTATGCAAAAGCCTTTGACTGTGTGGATCACAACAAACTGTGGAAAATTCAAAAGATGGGACTATAAGATCCTCTTACCTGCCTCCTGAGAAACCTGTATGCAGGTCAAGAAGCAATAGTNTCTACTTCTGCTTCATTGACTATGCAAAAGCCTTTGACTGTGTGGATCACAACAAACTGTGGAAAATTCAAAAGATGGGACTATAAGATCCTCTTACCTGCCTCCTGAGAAACCTGTATGCAGGTCAAGAAGCAATAGTTAGAACCGGACATGGAACAGACTGGTTCCAAATTGGGAAAGGAGTATGTCAAGGCTATATGTTGTCACCCTGTTTATTTAACTTATATGCAGAGTACATCAGGCAAAATGCCAGGCTAGGTGAATCACAAGCTGGAATCAAGACTGCCAGGAGAAATATCAATAACCTCAGATACGCAGAAAACAACACTAATGACAGAAAGTGAAGAGGAACCAAAGAGCTCCTTGATGAGGGTGAAAGAGGAGAGTGAAAAAGCTGGCTTGAAACTCAATATTAAAAAAAGAAATGGAGATCACGGCATCCGGTCCCATCACTTCATAGCAAATAGATGGGGAGACAATGGAAACAGTGACAGACTTTATTTTCTTGGGCTCCAAAATCACTGATGACAGTAACTGCAGCCACAAAATTAAAAGACACTTGCTTCTTGGAAGAAAGCTATGACAAACCTAGACAGCATATTAAAAAGCAGAGACATTACTTTGCCAATAAAGGTCTGTATAGTTAAAGCTGTGTTTTTTCCAGCAGTCATGTATGTACATGAGAGTTGGAACATGAAGAAGGCTGAGCACTGAAGAATTGATGCTTTTAAACTATGGTATTGGAGAAGACTCTTGAAAGTTCCTTGGACTGCAAGGAGTTCAAACCAGTCAATCCTCAAGGAAATCAGTTCTGAATATTCACTGGAAGGACAGATGTTGTAGCTGAAGTTCCAGTACTCTGGCCACCTAATTACAAGGGCTGACTCATTGGAAAAGACCCTGATGCTGGGAAAGATTGAAGGCAAAAGAAGAGGGAGGCAGATGATGAGACATTTAGTGTCACTGACTCAATGCACATGAGTTTGAACAAACTCTAGGAGACAGTGGAGGACAGTTGCAAAGAGCTGGACATGACTGAATGACTGAACAACAACATAAAGAGTGAAATGACCCCCTTCCCAGCCTCCTCCACCCACACCCCCGACTTGCTTCCCCTCCCAGCTGCACTTCAAGGGGCTGTACTTGTCTGTCTTTGCTTGGTTCTCTTAGACTTCTTACTCACCTGGGAAATGCCCGATTGTCATTTAGGACACTTACTATATCATCTGAGTAAGTGTTAGTCACTCAGTCATGTCTGACTGTTTCCAGTGCCATGGACTGTAGCCCACCAGGCTTCTCTGTCCATGAGATTCTCCAGACAAGAATACTAGGGTGGGTTTCCATTCCCTTCTCCAAGGAATCTTCCCAACCTAGGGACTGAACCTGGGTGTTCTGCTTTGCAGGCATATTCTTTATCATCTGAGCTACCAGGGAAGCCCCATATCGTCTACAGTATAGACAGTATCTGGTCTGTTGTAAACAACCAGTCCTCATTAGCTCAACCAAATGGAATTCCTCAGGGCACTGGAGAGGCCACTGAAATTACAGGATGTTAGTCTCTCTCTCCCTCTCTATAAATATATGTATATATACACAAACATACATACATACACACACACACCATAGCTATAAATATAGATACAGATGCCGAGAGCAAACATGGTGTGTATATGTATGTGTGTGTATATATGTAGAAAGACAGAGAGTATACATACTTATTGTAGTTTTAATGGCCTCTCCAGTGCCCTGAGGAATTCTATTTGGTTCAACTAATGAGGACTGGTTGTTTACAACAGACCAGATGCTGTGCTCAGAATTCAAAGGTAGTTATAAAAGTGATCCCTTGTTAATCTCTCCCTCACATAAGCCTCCTAATACAGAACCTTATAACTCTCAGTATGTTTCAGACTCACTGCTGCTGCTGCTAAGTCGCTTCAGTCGTGTCCAACTCTATGCNTCAAGGCTATGGTTTTTCCTGTGGTCATGTATGGATGTGAAAGTTGGACTGTGAAGAAAGCTGAGCGCCGAAGAATCGATGCTTTTGAACTGTGGTGTTGGAGAAGACTCTTGAGGGTCCCTTGGACTGCAAGGAGATCCAACCAGTCCATTCTGAAGGAGATCAACCCTGGGATTTCTTTGGAAGGAATGACGCTAAAGCTGAAACTCCAGTACTTTGGCCACCTCATGCGAAGAGTTGACTCATTGGCAAAGACTCTGATGCTGGGAGGGATTGGGGGCAGGAGGAGAAGGGGACGACTGAGGATGAGATGGCTGGATGGCATCACGGACTCGATGGACGTGAGTCTGAGTGAACTCCGGGAGATGGTGATGAACAGGGAGGCCTGGCGTGCTGCGATTCATGGGGTCGCAAAGAGTCGGACACGACTGAGCGACTGAACTGAACTGAACTACTGACCTCCATTGAGGCCATCTCTCCTTCTTTTCTGCCTTGGCCCGAACTGTGCCTCCCATTTGCCATGTCCCTGTGTCTGACTGGCCTGCCGTGGTAATTACCCGAGTGTGAGTCTGTGCCACCAACACTGAGAGCTTCTGTATCGCGGGAGTGTGCGTGGCTCCTGTCGTGCCCTTATTGCCGTGCGTGGGTAGACTGGGTTTATCACAGCAGTGTGGCTGAGTGCTGCCAGGCTTGTATGAGATGTCCACCTTAACTGCCTTACAGAGGTGCTGTGAGGATGAAATGATGAGCAGGAACACTGTGCCACGTTTCTATAGCATTTTAAAATTGTGAAATGAAAATATACCCTGCCATATCAATAAACAAGAAATGTCACAACCATCAGCAATTTCTAGCCTCCAAATGTGAATGAGGGCTCCCAAAGCTAGGTGCATATGAAACAAATGAATTCAGGGAACCCAGAAGTTTGCATCTTCCTACAGAGAGAACACTAAATTCCTTAACTTGATATCTGACCTTTGATGTGCAGATTGCCTGCTCCCTTGTGGCTCAGCTGGAAAAGAATCTGCTGCAATGTGGGCCGACCTGGGTTCAATCCCTGGGTTGGGAAGATCCCCTGGAGAAGGGAAAAGCTACCTACTCATTCTAGGCTGGAGAATTTCACGGACCACACAGTCTAAGGGGTCACAAAGAGTGGGACACAACTGAGCGACTTTCACTTTCACTTTTGTTGCAGACTTGTATATAGCCTGACTCCTCCTCCAGCCTCCTTGGAACAGTTTTCTCAGAGTTCCTGAGATCCTGTCTCCTGGGCTAGACATCCTAACATTCCCACCAAATAACTCTCTGTTTTCAGGTTGTGACTGTATTTTTTGGTCAATAAAATTTATAAAGGGCTTGACCATATAACATCTGTTTTTGGCATCCTAACAGCTGAATGACGTGTTTTATTACTTGTACTATTATTACTGTATAGATGAGGAGACTTAAAACTTAAATGATTAACTTGAAGTAACTCAACTAATCAAGGGAGTAACTTTATTAACCTAGGTCTTTGTCCTTTTAAAAAAGTTGCAAGGTTTATTGTAAGCATATTACAAATGTAAGACAGCATTGTTAATATTATAGAAAGCTCTGGAAGGAAATCTATGCATTTGTAATTTCCTAGCTTATTTTTTGGTCAGGTTTTCCTAAGTAATTACATTATTTCCTACTTTTTTTACCATTATAGATGTAGCTGAAGTTGATAGCAAACCCAGGAGAAAGTCACAGCTTTACAGACCAGCTGGTAAACGAATGTCTGAAAGACTCAGATTACAAGTTCTGTGACTGAAATCGGTGTAATGTCTGCTTAATGCTCTCAGTGTATGGACTGAGCCTGCTCCTGATTTACTCTGTGATCAATACTTTCTCCAGCAGATTTTACAAAGTCCTCACCTTTCCTGTCCTAAGATACCACCATTGAGTAATCAGCAGACTAGGGCATGAGCTGTGAACTACGCCTACAAGGGCAGGGGTGAAATTTCACTGAGCTAATTTCCTCTTTCTTATCACCCTGGTGACCACTTGCTCAGGGTAGGAGTTGATCCCATAATCAAGCTCTTTAAGTTCATTTAACTACCAAAGCCTGGCATGCTACACTCCATGGCATTGCAAAGAATCAGACATGACCAGGCTTCTGGACAACTGTCAAACAGTGTAATAGCAGCTACTTCGTGGCATTGATGTGAGAATTTATAAAATAGTGTGTGCAGAGTGGTTTACAAAATAAATAATAATTATTTTAATAGAGACATTACTACAAGGAAATCACACCCAGATCTTTGCCTTTAAGCATAGAAGAAGCTTAGTCAAGAATCAAGTCATAGTTATTTACATTTTATATTCTGACAGTCAGACACTTAAACGGAGTTGGGGGGAGGAGAGGTTAGCTAATTAAATAAACACTTTTACTAAGAAATATTCTTAAATCAAGGGCTTCCCTGATGGCCTAATGCAGGAGATAGGTTCAGTCCCTGGGTTGGAAAGGTCCCCCAGAGAAGGAAATGACAAGCCACTCCAGTATTCCTGCCTGGGAAATCCCATGAACAGAGGAGCCTGGTGGGCTATATAGTCCACGGGGTCGACAAAGAATCGAACATGACTTAGTGATTAAACAACAATTCTTAATCCAAAGGGACCTAACTTTGAAATTTCTTATCTAAGCTTTGTGTGTTTGTTACTGCTTTCTTTGGAGAATGAATAAATTAATTTCTCTTATCACTTGGCAAAGGAAGTCTTTGTTGGTGCTGTTTATGCACAAGAGGCAAGCTTACAGTCTGTACTTAAAAGAGATAAAATTCATAGGCCTGGGATTTCCCTGGTGGTCCAGAGGTTAAGAATCCACCTTGCCTTGCAAAGGGACATGATTTCGATCCCCCGCTGGAGAATTAAAATCCCACATGCCACAGCCAACTAAGCCTGAGATGGCAACTACTGAGTCCATGAGCTACAGCTAGAGAGAAGACCATGTACCACAACAAAAGATCCCACGTGCTGCAACTAAGACCCAATGCATTCAAAAATAAAACAATAAAAAGAAAAATCCATAGGCTTCTGTAAGTTAAGAGGCAAGAAGCTAACATACTATTATTACTATTGTTATTAACATCTATTTATTTAACATACAATATATGCCAGGTTCTGAACTAATTTTTTTATGTATACCATTCATTCATTCATTCATTTAATGAGTGTCAGGAATTATAGTCAAATAAATCACTGAGAAGCCAGAGTCTGATCTCTGCATAATAACATGCCTAGTTTTAAAAAATATCACAAATCATGATTTTTCTGAGCCTCGTATTCCTTGTCTGTATGTTGGGGATAAAAAAAACTGTTTTTCTCTCCAGGACTACTATGAAGATGAAAAGAGACAATAAACATAAATCTTATGAATAATTAACAATTTCAAAAATATGAATGTTAAGACTAGCACTGAAATTCTTGGTTTCAGTGTTTGTATTGTTCATTTATTTGTTTTCTAGATTCTGAAACATCTTTTATGTGAGCTAAGATTCTATTAGTCTGCTTTCCAGAGAAAAGCCAAACTAAACTGATTTAACTGGAAAATACTTATTTTTGCCAAATAACAAAAAATATGGGAGTAGGTAGTCTAAGGCTCAATGTTTCTATTAGGGACCAGGTTAACTCTATCTTCTTGCCACTCTTAAGCTCAGAGTTTGGTTTCTTTCTTCATGATCATACAATGGCTGCATCAGTTCTGGGATTGCATCTACATTCCAGGCAGATATATTTCTGAAATTTTATCAGATACTTCAGGAAAAGAAGCTCTTTCCAGATATATTTAGAATTCAAGATACAAATTATAAATTCCACCACAGGGGAAGAAAAAAAGGTCAATTTATTAATAAACAAAAAGAATGAGATCCTTTACTCATATCACACTCATAATTCACATTTATATTGCATACCCAAAGGTTAAAAGGAAAATTAACATTAAAAGGAAATTAAATGGATATGTACCTGGAACCAAATTCACTCACAGAAATAAGAGGGAACTGGAGGGCTTCATTACTCATATGATCAGAGCAGGAGCAGGGAAAGAATAAAATAACATAAAGATAAGGAGATTAAACTAGAGTAGAAAAGCAGTTTCTTTGAGGAGAATATGTTAGTCAGGGTTCTCCAGAGAAACAGAACCAGTTGTAATCCAAGAAAGAGTTGATGCTATAACTCAAGTTCAAAGATCAGCAGCTGGTAGAATTCCTCCTCAAGGGATGTCAGATTTTTTTTCTTAAGGTCTTCTACTAATGGGATTAGGCCCACCACACTATGGAGGATAACCTGCTTTACTGCATGCCCACCGATTTAAATGTTATTGTTGTTTAGCTGCTAAATTATGCCTGACCCTTTTGTGACCCCATGGATTATAACCCACCAGGCTCCTCTGTCTGTGGAATTTCCCAGGCAAGAATATGGGAGTGAGTTGCCATTTCCTTCCCAGGGATCTTCCCAGTACAGGGATCAAACCCATGTCTCCTTTTAGCAGGTGGATTCCTTACCACTGAGCCACCAGGGAAGCAATTTAAATATTAATCTCATCTAAAAACACCTACAGAGCAACATCCAGATATGTTTGACCATACATTTATATACTGTAGCCTAGACAAGCTGACACATTAAAACAAACCATTACAGGGACTACTGAGATCTTAAAAAAATATAGCCAGGCAGATATGAAATGCAGATATTAGTGATTTTTCTTTCCAGCGTGTCAGGATCCAGGAAACTATTGGGAGGCACCCTCCTAAAACTCAGAAAGTCCATATTAAAAAATAAACAATCTCTTGAATTTCAGGAGAGTTATAGAAAACTGGACAGAATTGAGAGAGTAAGAATAGTATGATCACAAAACATGCAAACGTTATTATAGTAGAGTGTTCAAATAATGGCCTCCATGAGTCATTCCTCCTTCTGTTCATTCTCATTTGTTATGTCATTTTACTATGCCTTCCATGCAAAGATGGAGCTCATTTCCTCACTCCTTAAACCTGGAATTATCTAGTAACTCTTTTGACCAACAGAACACAGCAGAATTAATGCTATACAATTTCCAGGGATTGCATCTCTTGCTTTCATTCTCTTTCCACTACTCTGAGACCACCATGCTGCAAAGAAATCCAGGCATGTGGAAAGAGAGGTCCTATTATCCCAGCTGTGGCTGCTGAGTCCAGTCCCCACTGATCCACCAGCTACATGTAGCCTCATGAGTGAGCCCAGGCAAAAACTAGCAGAAAGACAAGCCAACACAAAGAATCATAAAAAGTAATAATTCTAGTATAGAAAGGTTCCTGTTGTTCTCAGCCACTAAGTATCAAGGTAGTTTGTCATACAACTGTAGATAACTAAAACATAACTGCAATTCATTTATTTTTATGGCTGTCTGGTTGAATAACTTCACAATTTTAAAAAATTCATTTATCTTTTTTTCCTTATTTTACTGAAGTGTACTTGATTTACAATATTATGTTAGTCTGGTATACACCAAAGCGATTCAGTTTCATATATATATGTATATATTTTTTCATTATGGTTTATTACAGGATATTGAATATAGTTCCCTGTGCTATACAGCAGGACATTGCTGTTTTCCCATTATATATGTATTAGTTTGCAGCTATGAATCCCAAACTCGCAATCCATCCCTCCCCCTTGGCAACTACAAGTCTGTTCTTTATGTCTGTGAATCTGTTTCTTTTTTGTAGATAAGTTCATTTGTGCCATATTTTAGGTTCCACATGTGAGTGATATCATATATCTCTTTCTGAGTTACTTCACTTATTAGGATAATCTCTAGGTACATCTATATTGCTGCAAATGGCATTATTACACTCTTTCATGGCTGAGTAATATTCCATTGTGTATATATACCACTTTTTCTTTATCCATTCATCTGTGGATGGACATTTAGGTTGCTTCCACGTACTGGTTCTCAGTTTATCACTGTTAAGAAAAATGCCACTTATGAACATTTATATACATTTATGGGATTCCCTCATAGTTCAGTTGATAAAGAATCTGCCTGCAATGCAGGAGACCTGGGTTCCATTCCTGGGTTGAGAAGATCCCCTGGAGAAGGAAATGGCAACCCACTCTAGTATTCTTGCCTGGGAAACCCATGGACAGAGGAGCCTGGCAGTCTTTAGCCCATGGGGTCACAAGAGTTGGACACTACTTAGGGACTAAAACCACCATCTACATTTATATGAACAGTTGCACAAATACAAGAATTTCTCTGGAAAATATGCTTAGGAGTAGAATAGCAGATGAAGAATTACGAATCAATGAGAAAAAAGGTAAACAACTTATTAGGAAAAATATAACCAAACATATCACAAAAGGGGAAAAAATGTCCCACAAACATATAAAATGGGTTTCCAGTTCATTAGTTAATAAGGGAATGCATTTCTTAAGGAACCCAGGACACTTCTTTGTCATTTTAAAGTGGATTGATGACGTTGGTTTTATGCGTTGCAGTGCATGGAATCCACATCACAACTCTAGTGGGGTTGATTTAATTGTCCCCTACTTATACACAGGCTTCCCAGATAGTGCCATTTCCTTCTCCAGCCAGATGGTGCTAGTGGTAAATAATCTGCCTGCCAATGCAGGAGATACAAGAGACACAGGTTCGATCCCTGGGTCAGGAAGATTCCCTAGAGGAGGAAATGGCAACCCACTCCAGTATTCTTGCCTAGATAATCCCATGGACAGAGGAGCCTGGTTGGCCACAGTCCATGGGGTCGCAAAGGGTTGGACACTTTGAGCATGCACTCAACAAGGATATTGGTAAAACAAAATGTATGTCTCATAATTATTTACCTATTAAATTTCTCTCTTAAAGATTCAAAAATAAAAAAATCTGAAAATGAAATAGTGATAGTACAATACATGACACTGATGCAGGTGCAGGGGAAGGCAACTAATTCTGCAGGTAAGAATACAAATGAATACGTTTTTAGAGAGGGATTTGACAACATACGCCAAAAGCTCTTTAAATGTGTATAGTCTGGGTCAAGGATTTGACTTTTGGGAATTTATTAGCCAACTGCAGAGATATTTGCATTAGAAATGTTGATTACTGCATGCTTGACCATGTGCCCTTCTAAAGTATCTGCCTCACCTATAGTTCTTCCTGAGCGGTGAGGCCAACTTTTATACCACATGAACCTGACCTCACCCTGCCAGAGGTGAACAGACTGAATGGTCAGGCATAAATTGATGAGCACAGACAACAGCGAATCAAGAGACTAGAGCTGTTGGTTACAGAGACAGAACCAAAACGAGGGTTAAGCGTTCCCACAGTGCATTAATCTAGGCAGAGACAGTCATCACATAACAGAGACAAGAGTTATTAGGAAGGACGCTGGTAGTAAAAAGAAGAGAATGTAATAGAGGTGCAGAGAAAAGCAACTGTCCTAGGGCTGCCTTAAATGGCCACAGCTTTCTGGGTCCAGCACCAGCCCACATGTATCACTGCAATGAAGCACTGTTTCACTGAGGAGCCTTGAGCAAGAGTATTTCTTGAAACCAAGATGGTTCTCCCTAAAATGACCCCAAATGAAATAGTGTGTAAGGACATAAAATTGTGATACTGAAGCATACTGATTAAACGACAAGTTCATGATACGTTTTTTGTCTCCTCTATGTGATATGTGGTCTGTACCTTTTGTGCAAGTACTTCTGGAAAACAAAATCAGTAGGAAACTTTGATTATCATAGGATCAAGCTATGTTTTCTGATCTAATCCCGCCAGGAATATACAACACTTGAAGTCACCCAAAGTAAGTTAATAAAAGTAAAAGAAAAAGTAGCACATTCAGAAAAGTATATCTAAATATTTGCATTTCTTCCTTGATATTTAGATATACAGTATGTGATAAACAGACATAGATCAAAAAGAATGCACATCAAACTATTGACTGTGACCACCTCTGAATGGTGATACGATTAACATTTTTTAATTCTATGTGTTCTTTGTCTCAAATGAAATAGATAATTTTAGAAATAAATAATGTGAACTTGTGAATATTTGTGCCATTGGATAACACCCCCGTATGTTTCTTCCAGGGGAAAGGCCAGTTCCATGGGACTAGTTTGAGGATGCTGATTCATGGTCGAATGTTTCACACTTACTCTCATAAATGAGCACTTCACAAGGTCACAAATACAAGGTAAGGGTTAGCCCTGAATTTGGACATTGGGAAGCTGTTGACAGTTTTAACTGAGCTCCTGGCTAAGCCACTTCAGTACCAGCATAGTTAGAACTCCTAATCATTCTATGTGCAAATGCCCTGCTTTGCTCGTGAAATTTAGGAGGAAATGCTATAGACTGTTATTGGCAAAGTGAGTTATTTGATGTATTATTCAACATCAAAAAGTTGTGAAAAAATTAGCAGCTGAGTTTATTTTTGTAATACTGTTTTGAATTAAAATTCTCTGATAAACTTGTCATTAAGGTTTTAGAAGATGATTGTTTCATGTTAGTTTATTATTACAGACTAGTAATGGCTTTAAAATAGATTCTCTTTATAATGTACAGCAAATAGGATTTTAATAATCAAGAAATTGTTACTTTTATGCCACATTAATCACTAAATTGAGCCAGGAAATAACAGAGTTGAATCAGATGAAAATATTAAATCTTTAGCAGGAGGCTGGATAAAACCATTTGATCATTGGAGGTTTACCTATGAATTAACTCATTGTGAAATGATAATAAATTATTTCATTATTCCCCATCTGTTAGAAATTCAATTAAATGCCTTTTAGTTTCTATAACCATGAAACTCCTGCCATCCTTCCACTCTCAGTATTATCTCGACTGCATATTGGTGCCACTTGAAGGTAAACTATGGTCATCTAGAGAAGGGAAATAGCATGAATTCTATTTTAGATCCATGCCATAGCAACATTTCACTCATCTTATCAGTGATATAAAGCAGTGTGTCCCCTAAATCCCCAGGCACACTTGGCCCTCCACACTCAGCATCCCTCTGACACTTGGGAGCTCTCTCTGCACTTACTTGCAGTGCTACCATGATGTGCTTACCTGCCTACTTCTTCACAGAATGATGAGTTCTTTAAAGTCAGGTCAGTTCAGTTGCTGAGTCATGTCCGACTCTTTGCAACCCCATGAACCACAGCACGACAGGCCTCCCTGTCCATCACCAACTCCTGGAGTCCACCCAAACCCATGTCCATTGAGTTGGTGATGCCATCCAACCATCTCATCCTCTGTTATCCCCTTCTCCTGCCCTCAATCTTTCCCAGCATCAAGGTCTTTTCCAATGAGTCAGCTCTTGCCCTCAGATGGCTAAAGTATTGGAGTTACAGCTTCACCCTCAGTCCTTCCAGTGAATACCCAGGACTGATCTCCTTTAGGATGGACTGGTTGGATCTCTTTGCAGTACAAGGGACTCTCAAGAGTCTTCTCCAACAGATCAAAACCATCAATTCTTTGGCACTCAGCTTTCTTTATAGTCCAACTCTCACATCCATACATGACCACTGGAAAAACCATAGCCTTGACTAGAAGGACCTTTGTTGGCAAAGTAATGTCTGCTTTTGAATATGCTATCTAGGTTGGTCATAACTTTCCTTCCAAGAAGTAAGCATCTTTTAATTTCATGGCTGCAGTCACCATCTACAGTAATTTTGGAGCCCCAAAAAATAAAGTCAGCCACTGTTTCCACTGTTCCCCATCTATTTCCCATGAAGTGATGGGACCAGACGCCATGATCTTTGCTTTCTGAATGTTGAACTTTAAGCCAACTTTTTCACTCTCCTCTTTCACTTTTCTCAAGAGGCTCTTTAGTTCTTCTTCACTTTCTGCCATAAGGGTGGTGTCATCTGCATATCTGAGGTTATTGATATTTCTCCCAGCAATCTTGATTCCAGCTTGTGCTTCTTCCAGCCCAGCATTTATTATGATGTACTCTGCATAGACGTTAAATAAGCAGGGTGACAATATACAGTCTTGACATACTCCTTTCCTGATTTGGAACCAGTCTGTTCCATGTCCAGTTCTAACTGTTGCTTCCTGACCTACATACAGGTTTCTGAAGAGGCAGATCAGGTGGTCTGGTATTCCCATTTCTTTCAGAATTTTCCACAGTTTCTTGTGATCCACAGAGTCAAAGGCTTTGGCAGAGTCAATAAAGCAGAAATAGATGTTTTTCTGGAACTCTCTTGCATTTTCCATGATCCAGCAGATGTTGACAATTTGATCTCTGGTTCCTCTGCCTTTTCTAAAACCAGCTTGAACATCTGGAAGTTCACGGTTCACGTATTACTGAAGCCTGTCTTGGAGAATTTTGAGCATTACTTTACTAGTGTGTGAGATGAGTGCAATTGTGTGGTAGTCGGAGCATTCTTTGGCATTGCCTTTCTTTGGGATTGGAATGAAAACTGACCTTTTCCAGTTCTGCGGCCACTGCTGAGTTTGCCAAATTTGCTGGCATATTGAGTGCAGCACTTTCACAGCATCATCTTTCAGGATTTGAAATAGCTCAGCTAGAATTCCATCACCTCCACTAGCTTTGTTTATAGTGATGCTTCCTAAGGCCCACTTGACTTCGCATTCCAGGATGTCTGGCTCTAGGTGAGTGATCACACCATCATGATTTAAAGTCAAAGACAATATCTAATTTACTATGATGTAATGGGACAAAAAACATTTAAACCAAAGCTGACTATACCAACTTGTATCCATTAGGAAAAACGTCATAGTTCTATTAGACAGAAAGGACTTATGATGTGCTCTATTCTTTTTCTCAGGCCTCCCTGGTGGCTCAGTGATAAAGAATTCACCTGCCAAGCAGGAAACCTGGATTTGATCTTGAGGTCAAGAAGATCCTTTGGAGAAGTAAATGACAATCCATTCCCTGGGGGAAATCCCATGGACAGGGGAGCTTGGTGGGCTACAGTCCATGGGGTCACAAAAGAATCAGACTTGACTTAGTGATCAACCAACAACAATTCTCTTTCTCAGAGATTCTTGGAGAGAGAGAAAAGACAAGACTAAAATTGCAAGACTGCATCCAGTTCTTTTGTGCTCTTTCATAGTGGGAACTAGAGTATACAACCATTGTTTAGTAGAATGCCTTAGATGCATCTCCACATATTCAGAAGTAAATCCAAAGCAGAGGAACAGGAAATACTATAAATCACTCTACATAACACAGTAAAGAGAACTGAGTTTCCCAGGGTTGCTCAAGGGTGAAGGTGGGGTTATCCCACTAAATCAAAAGCTGGAGATTCTGGAGAATATATCTCAAACTCTCTGTGGTGAGGGACAGGGTTTGGGTTTTTTTTAAGTTTTTTCTTGTTGGAGTGTGGTATTTTTTGGAAGGGGGTAGTTTTTGATCATCCCTCTTTAATTGTTGTAAATGCTTGCTCTCAATTCCAAGATTTACCTCACAGTGAATTCACAGTGAATTGATGAGTCCACCACTTTGAGCAGCACTGGTTTAGAAGGTGGGGAGGTTGAAGGACTCTCAAAGACAATATTGTCTAATGTTCAATTTTAAGCTGTCATACCCCTTAGGGCTTCCCTGGTGGTTCAGATTGCAAAGAATCTGCCTGCAATGCAGGAGATGCAAGTTCGATCCCTGGATCAAGGAGATCCTCTGGAGAAGGAAATGGCTACCTACTCCAGTATTCTTGCCTGCAGAATTCCATAACAGAGGAACCTGGTGAGCTACGGTCCATGGGGTCACAAAGAGTCAAATATGACTGAGCAACTAACACTTTCACTTCACTTTCACTTTCCATGTGCCATTTATGTCACCAGAATATTAAATGCTTTGCACAAATGGATTTTGTGTTGGTCATACTTGGGGATTGAGGGATTTTGGAAAGCAAGAAAGGGAGACAATTTTATGTCTTGTCAGCATAGAGCAGATAAGAGATGGGAATAGATGGTGATACATAAAATTTCAATGAGACTGAAAACTAAACCCAGATCCACCTTGAGGATATAACCCTTTTGTGTGTGTGTACTTAGTTGCTCAGTTGTGTCTGACTCTTTGTGACCCTATGAACTGTAGCCTGCCAGGCTCCTCTGTCGATTGGGATTCTCCAGGCAATAATACTGGCATGGGTTGCCATGCCCTCCTCCAGGGGATCTTCCCAACCCGGGAATTGATCCCAGGCCTCCCACATAGCAGGTAGATTCTTTATGGTCTGGGCCACCAGGGAAGCCCAAGAATGCTAGAGTGGGTAGCCTATCCCTTCTCCAGGGGATTTTCCCAACCCAGGAATTGAATGAGGGTCTCCTGCAATGCAGATAGATTCTTTAACAGCTGAGCTTCTGATTGCCAACTACCCAAAAGGCCCACCAAAATTTTATAGATAAGCAAAGCCAAGTTTATTGCTCCTCCCAATAAAGGAGGTCATTACCTTGACAGGCTCCCAACAACATCTTTAAAGAGAGTACAAAGGAAAGATAAAGGTCTGATTTAAGGTGAGTCCTTTAATGTAAATAGAGAATTGAGTGAAATTTGTGATGTAATAGTTTAGAATTGGCAGACACAGAGAGAACAAGGTTTTAAAGGAAATCTCGAAGAATAAACAGTCCTTTGATAAACCCAGTTGAATAAATCCATTGTTCTAGGGAGGAAGCTGTTTACCTTGATGAAGGCTACTTGGGTAATTCATTATTGAAATAAATGGATTTCAGAAAGTCCATGAGACAGACATCTTCCTGGATAAGAATTTCCCAGAAAAAATAAAGTCTGATTAATGAAGAGTTTTGAGTAGTAAAGTCATGCTCAGGTTGACAGTAAGCTGCAGGTTTCAGTTCTGAGTAACCAGCAAATACAAACCCTGCAGAAGATATTAGATTCCTCAGAGTCCTTAGGATAGAAAATTTGTCTCATGTGACATCTGGCTTATATCTGTCATCCCTATCATTCATCCCTATCACCAGCTTCCCTGGTGGCTCAAACGGTAAAACGTCTGCCTGCCATGCAGAAGACCTGGGTTCAGTCCCTAGGTCGGGAAGATCCCTTGGAGAAGGAAAAGGCAACCCACTCCAGTATTCTTGCCTGGAAAATCCCATGGTTGGAGGAGCCTGATAGTTTACAGCCAATGGGGTCGCAAAGAGTCGGACACGACTAAGCAACTTCACTTTTTTTCATTCATCAATAGCAGGCATGTGGTAGGAACTTGACAAATACTTATGAAAAAGAATGAATGAGTAAATAAATGCGTGAAAATAAACAGTCCCTATTACTGTTAATTCAAAGCCTTAAAACTTTTTTTTAACGTCCATTATCATAATGACTTCTTGTTTCAACACCTATTTCATCAGGAAGAGAAAGCAAAAGCAACCGTGCTAAGCCTCAGACATGGGCAACACAACAAGCATGTCTGATGCGCGACTTTAGACCACTGATATCTTACAGAATTCATCTCAAACTGGCTAGAAATCTGATCTCCCAGCATATGGTTGGCATCACCGACTCAACGGACATGAGTTGGAATGAACTCCAGGAGATAGTGAATGACAAGGAAGTTTGGTGTTTTGCAGTCCATGAGGTCACATAGAGTCAGACATGACTGGACAGCAACAGCATCAGTCCCCTGAAACCTGAAAGCAACCATTTATCAGCAAATGGTGTCCCTGCCACAGGAGGCAGTGACAGCCCTGAACTCCGAATCCTGCCTGACATACTCAATGTGATTCCTCCTTTGGTGCCCTGTTAATTTCCATTTGGAGAGACTCACTGTCCTCATAGCTGGCTGATTGGATTTTGTCAAGCAATTAATAAATTCAGCTCTGTTTCAGTTCTTAATTTGATGGCCATTTTTCCTTTGTGCTTAATAATTCTAATAGAATCAGAATCCTAAGATATAATGAAGAAATAGACTATGAATAAAAACCCAATCCCACTGTCAATGAGATTCTAAAAATATAAATATTGTTTTCTCCAAAACTATAGTCCAAAACTTTAACAACAGTAAAATTTTTTTAATAACTGAGTTTTTTTTTGGCCATGGTGCAGAGCTTATAGAATCTAAGGGTCTCGAGAGTAAAAATGCAGAGTCCTAACCACTGGACCACCAGAGATCCCCTATAATGGTATAATTTTAAAATGCAGTGATTAGGGACTGAGTCACATACATTGTGGCTGATTGGTCATGTATTTCAAACAAATATTAAAACATTCCATGGACAATGACATGACCTATTTGAAACCAGAACTGCCCCAGAAATTCTAGGACATTGGGGTCTTGAATTCAAAACCATCTCCACTCACACTCCTTTGATTGTGTACTTTTTTTTCTGAGACTGTTTGAAATTCCTTTAGACATGTGTTGAAACCAATGGCATTTTTTGAAAGTAAACTTCTCTAGGAAGTACAGGGCATTATTTATTTATACACACACACACACACACACACACACACACACACATATATGTATATAATGAATTTGGTCAAAGAAGGGCATACGACTTTGGTACTTAAGATAACAGGAGAAGGTCTGAGTCTGAGTCAGCCACCTCAAATTTCTGCTTAGGATAGAAAGCGCTCTAAGGACTTCCCTGGTGGTCCAGTGGTTAAGAATCCACCTTCCAAAGCAGGGGACATGGGTTCAATCCCTGATCAAGGAAAAAGGATCCCACATGCCATGGGGCAACTAAGCCCTTGAGCCGTAACTACTGGGCCTGCATGGTCTAGAGCCTGTGTGCCACAACCTGAGAGAACACACACTGCAGCTAAAGACCCAATGCTCCCAAGCTAAATATTTCTTTGAAAAATGAAAGTTCTCTAAGCCAATAAGCCCTGGGAGATGAATGACCAAAGGGAGATGGGAATATGTATATTCAAGGAAGAGGCTCCAAAACCAAAGGTGGTCTGGATCTCCCTCTCTTTGTGAGTTGGCACCTGCCTTTAATACTTTTAGGATGCCTTGGTCATCTGTGAGCAGATAGGGAGAGATACCTCAGCTATATATATTTTTAAAATTTTTTCATTTTGTTTGTCTCTCCAGCTGAGCTTGGGCTTCCAACCTGATAGTCTCCATTTAAAATGTTCTGTTGGAGTATTCAGTTCATTTATTTTTAATTAAAATGTTATTAAGATTATAAAATTGGTATAAAGATTAAAAGCAGACAGGACAAATTACGTATGTGCTGTGGTAACATTAAATATTCACCCACTCAGCTAATTTGGATAACTTCAGAGTGAAGCGCGGAAAATCACTATGGCTTTTAACTTTGCTCTTTTCAGTTTCCCATCAGTCCCTGGGCACCTTCCACTCTGTTGTGATTCATGAGTCTGGCCTCCTAGACTGCTTCTAATGGAAATTTGCAAATAAATGATTTCTCACTAGCCCATCAGATTAGAGAAACAGGGAAAAGGGAGTGAAGAGTCAGTTACCAGTTAGCATCCCAAATAAGAAAAACCAGTTTTATGATCAATAGAGTCCATGAAACAGATGTAACATGGGTACATTGACATGACGAAAGAGCTTCAGTGCACATTAAGGCATCTCTAACAGTCGGTTGCAAAAAGCAAAATGGCTGTCTGGAGAAGCCTTACAAATAGCACTGAAAAGAAGAGAGGCGAAAAGCAAAGGAGAAAAGAAAAGATATAAGCATCTGAATGCAGAGTTCCAAAGAAGAGCAAGAAGAGATAAGAAAGCTTTCTTCAGCAATCAATGCAAAGAGATAGAGGAAAACAACAGAATGGGAAAGACTAGAGATCTCTTCAAGAGAATTGGAGATACCAAGGGAACATTTCATGCAAAGATGGGCTCGATAAAGGATAGAAATGGTATGGACCTAACAGAAGCAGAAGATATTAAGAAGAGGTGGCAAGAATA
>SJYX01011533.1:30199-47536 GCA_006410675.1 Oreotragus oreotragus
TGGAGAAGACTCTTGAGAGTCCCTTGGACTGCAGGGAGATCCAACCAGTCCATTCTGAAGGAGATCAGCCCTGGGATTTCTTTGGAAGGAATGATGCTAAAGCTGAAACTCCAGTACTCTGGCCACCTCATGCGAAGAGTTGACTCATTGGAAAAGACTCTGGTGCTGGGAGGGATTGGGGGCAGGAGGAGAAGGGGACGACCGAGGATGAGATGGCTGGATGGCATCACGGACTCGATGGACATGAGTCTGAGTGAACTCCGGGAGATGGTGATGGACAGGGAGGCCTGGCGTGCTGCGATTCATGGGGTCGCAAAGAGTCGGACACGACTGAGCGACTGAACTGAGCTGAACTGAACAGTCGGTTCCAGGAGCCACAGGCGAGGTGGCTACATGCAGACAGGCAGCAGCACCGCAGTTGATTTGGCCTGGACGTGACTCCGACCCTCGTATGTAGATGCTAGAAATGCTGAGAATATGCCTGCCAAAAACCCACAGCTTAACAGGGAGAGAAATTAGAGCTAACCAGCTCTTCAAAATTCATGATTTCTCTTCAGTCAGTTCAGTTCAGTCGCTCAGTCTTGCCCGACTCTTTGCGACCCCATGAACCACAGCACGCCAGGCCTCCCTGAGCCACCAACTCCTGGAGTCTACCCAGGAGTCGTCCATTGAGTTGGTGATGCCATCCAACCATCTCATCCTCTGTCATCCCCTTCTGCCTTCAATCTTTCCCAGCATCAGGGTCTTTTCAAATGAGTCAGCTCTTCGCATCAGGTGGCCAAAGTACTGGAGTTTCAGCTTCAGCATCAGTCCTTCCATTGAACACCCAGGACTTATCTCCTTTAGGGTTAGGGTAGCTTTCAACAATCCATTGTGGTTGAGAATAAAAGGGAACAAAAGAGAAATGACCTACTCAAGACCATTCTAAAGGTTTGTAGGTAGAAGAAAATTGGAACTAGCCTCTAAGTCCTACAGTCTTTCCACTACACCAAGCAAAGAATTGTAGGTGAGATATATGCAAGCATGTATGTATGTGTGTGTGTGTGTGTGTGTGTGTGTGTGTGTGTGTATAAGACACAGAGAGAAAGAAATAGGCTTCTATGTAGGATGTACAAACTCTCCACTTTCTTACTCTTGTTTCTGGAGTATGTAATTGTGTTAGTTGATCTCAGCTATGAATTTTTAGAAATATAGCACTTGACCCACTTTGGAAAGCTGGATCAGTTTATCCGACCATCAGTAGATTATGTCAGATTATTCTTAGAGGTTTCTTAACCTCTAAGTTTTGTATGAAACTTTTATCAAAGAGAACAGGTTCAGAAGGAAAAAAGTATACTCTTCTCCCTAAATGTTACTCAGTAAAAAGCAGGCAGTCTGAAAAAGAACAAATATTTCAAAAAAAAATTGATATAAATGAAAGAACCTAAAATGGCTTAGGAAAACCGGAAGCAACTGAAATTTTTTCATTAAAGCAATCTTTTTCAAAGAAGGAGAAAAAAAATAACTAAATTGATCCTGAGTTTCTTAGCTAAAGAAATCCTAAACTGTATCAGTGGTTTACTTCAGATTAAAATCTATGTTAGTTTAGGAAAAGCTAGATGTCTTTTCCTAAATCCTGGGTCTAGGATTCAAATGCAAGCTGTAGGGCCTGTGTCCCTGAGGCCCAGTAGGGTCCCCACTGGAGTAGCCAGCATGTCACTGAAGAATGGTATGCTTGTGCAGTCTCCAAATTCAATTATCTGGCCCTCTCAGAGTTTCTGTGAGCTCCCAAGTCTTCTTTAATTCATTCTTTTCTGTTTAAACTGCCTAGACTGACCTTTATTTTTTGAACACCCTCACACAGACACACACAAAGTACATCCTCCACACAATGGCCAGAGTGAATTTCTATGCAATTATCAATACATTACACTTCCCTGATTAAAACCCTCCAATGGACTTCCCATTGCCACCACAGTACAGCCCAGACTCCTCACCAGGACTGGGCCACACCTTGACTGTGGAGACCTCTGCTGCAGCCTACATGCCCATAAGATCTGCCCTACATATCTCCCTTCCCTCTCCCTCCTCAATCACTTCACTCCAGCTGCAATAGCTTCTTTCTGTCCCTCAGACATACCAGCTCCTTCCCATCTCAGGGCCTTTGTACTCACTATTTCTTCTGCTTCCAGAACCTCACCATAGCTCCTGCCCTCACTTCACTGAGATCTCAATAAAATAATCAGTTTCAGTTCCTTTACCACTCTCAGTTCAGTTCAGTCACTCAGTTGTGTCCGACTCTTTGCGACCCCATGAATCGCAGCACGCCAGGCCTCCCTGTCCATCACCAGTTCCCAGAGTTCACTCAGACTCATGTCCATCAAGTCAGTGATGCCATCCAGCCATCTCATCCTCTGTCATCCCCTTCTCCTCCTGCCCCTAATCCCTCTCTAGACCCTTCCTATTATGTTCTATCATTTTATCTTCTACTTAGTTCTCACATGTCCAAAAATTATTTTATTGATTTATTCCCTTAACTACATTTGGTCTATTTCTTCATATGTGAATGTAGACAGTTTAAGGTAGGAACTCTGACTCAATTCAGCATTTGGAACAATGTCAAGTAAATAATAGATATTCAATAAGTATTTACTACATGACGGACTTTCAAAATATCTTTGAAGGTTTTTATGAAGTTTGAAGTTTAGGTTAAAACAGATATTATTTATTTTCTAAAAGAAAGCAATGGATTCTCATTTCAAATAACTTGGAAGATGCAAAAGGTTACAAAGGAGAAAATGGAAATCACCTTTATTTCCACACTCAGGAATAAGAACTAAGAACAGTTTGATCTATTTCCCTTATGCACTTTTTTCTGTAGAACATAGAGCCATTTTACATAACTGAAATTATTTTCCATACCTGTATCAGTTTCCCAGGGTTACAAATTAAAATTTTCTGTTACAAATTGCTACAAACCAGTGTCAGACTTTATTATTTTGGGCTCCAAAATCACTGCAGATGGTGACTGGAGCCATGAAATTAAAAGACGCTTACTCCTTGGAAAGAAAGTTATGACCAACCTAGACAGCATATTCAAAAGCAAAGACATTACTTTGCCAGCAAAGGTCCATCTAGTCAAGGCTATGGTTTTTCCTGTGGTCATGTACGGATGTAAGAGTGGACTGTGAAGAAAGCTGAGTGCCGAAGGATCGATGGTTTTGAACTGTGGTGTTCGAGAAGACTCTTGAGAGTCCCTTGGACTGCAAGGAGATCCAACCAGTCCATTCTGAAGGAGATCAGCCCTGGGTGTTCCTTGGAAGGAATGATGCTAAAGCTGAAACTCCAGTACTTTGGCCATCTCATGTGAAGAGTTGACTCATTGGAAAAGACTCTGATGCTGGAAGGGGTTGAGGGCAGGAGGAGAAGGTGATGACAGACGATGAGATGGCTGGATGGCATCACCGATTCGATGGACATGAGTTTGAGTGAACTCTGGGAGTTGGTGATGGACAGGGAGGCCTGGTGTGCTGTGATTCATGGGGTCTCAAAGAGTCTGACAGGACTGAGTGACTGAATTGAACTGAACTGAACTGAACTGAGAGGGCTTAAAATAACAGAGATAAGCAGCTTACAGACTGGGAGAAAATATTTGCAAACCATATATCTGATAAGGGGTTAATATCCAAAATGCATAAAGAATTCTTACAACTCTGCAAAACACAAATAATCCAATTTAACAAATGGGCAGAAGATCTGAATAGACATTTCTCCAAAGACATAAAATGGCTGATGAAGAAATGCTCATCATCACTATCCATTGGGGAAATGAAAATCAAAATCCCAAAGAGACATTACCTCACAGCTATTCAAATGGCAGGTACCAAAATGACAAGAGATAGAAGTGTTGGCCTGAAGATGTGGGAAAGTTGGAGCCCTTGTGCACTGTCAGTGGGAGTGTAAAATGGGGCAGCCACAATGGAAACCAGGATGGAGGTTCCTCGAGAAGTTAAAAATAGAACGAGCAAATGATCCAGCAATCCCACCTCTGGGATTATATTCAAAATAATTGAAGTAAGAACTTCGAAGATATTATTTGCACTTTTATGTTTACAGCATCATTATTCACAATAGCCAAGAGGTAGAAATAATTTAAATATCCATCTATGGATGAATAGATAGAGAAAGTTTGGTGCATACATAAAACAGAATAATATCCAGCCATAAAAAAAGAAGGAAATCCTGTTCCAGACTAAAACATGAATCTTGAGGACCTTGTGTTAAGTGTAATAAAAGCCAGCTACAGAAGAACAAATACTGCCTTGATTCCACAAACATGAGGTATCTAAAATATTTAACTTCATAGAAACACAGAGTAGAATGGGTAGCTACCAAGGACTGGAAGGAAGGGAAAACAGAAAGTTGCTATTCAACTCATATAGAGTTTCAGTCATGCAAAATGAAAAACTTCCACAAATCTGATATACATTATACGCTTAAAAATTTGTTAAGAGGGTGGATCTCATGTGTTTTGCCACAATTTTTTTCAAAACATTTTTGAGAAAAGAGGTTTATTCATTTACAATTCAAGAGGCCACAAGTGCAGAGTCAAGGGGTCGGCAGGGCCCTGCTCTCTCTGAAAGTTCTAGGGAAGCTTGAGCCTCCTTGTTTCCTCCTAACTTCTGTCAGTTTCTGACTCTCTCTGGCATTTCTTGACTTACTGACACATCGTTTCAATCTCTGTTTCTGTCATCGCATGACTTTCTTCTCTATGAATCTATGTCACTGTGTGTTCACATGGCCTTCTATTAAAACACTAGTCATTGGAACTCAGGGCCCACCCTAATCTAGCATGCGTGCTAAGTTGCTTCAGTCGTGTCTGCCCTTTGCGACCCTAGGATTGTAGCCTGCTCGTTCCACGAGATTCTCCAGGCAAGAAGACTTAAGTGAGTTGCCATGTCCTCTTCCAGGGGATATTCCGGACCCAGGGATTAAACCGGCGTCTCTTATGTCTCCTGCATTGTCACGCAGGTTCGTTACTACTAGCACCACCTGGGAAGCCCAATCTAGTATGACCTCACCTTAATTAATTGCATCTGTGGGACCTCCCTGGTGGTCCAGTGATTGGGAATCTGCCTTGCAATGCAGGAGATGCGAGGTTTACCCATGGCTGGGGACCTAAGATCCCACATGCCTTACAGCAAGAGCCTGTACCCCGCAATCCTGAGCGCTCGAGTTCTGGGGGCAGAGCACCACAGCTAGAGAGTTCCACAATGAAAGATCCCTCATAAGGCAACAGAGATCCCACATGCCACAACTAAGACCCAAGACAGCCAAATAAATACAGAATTTTTTTTTAAGACTTCTCCTTCCTATTCAGAGGGCACCAGTTCAGTACTTGTTTGGAGAGCTAAGATCTCATATGCTTCACAGCCAAAAATACCAAAACATGAAATAGAAACAATATTGTAACAAATTCAATAAAGACTTTAAAAAATTACTCACATCTGCAAAGACCCTACTTGTAAACAAGGTCACATTTCTGTAGATCTTAGTTCAGTTCAGTTCAGTCACTCAGTCATGTCCAACTCTTTGTGACCCCATGTACCACAGCATGCCAGGCCTCCCTGTCCATCACCAACTCCCAGAGTTCACCCAAACCCATGTCCATTGAGTCAGTGATGCCATCCAACCATCTCATCCTCTGTCGTCCCCTTCTCCTCCTGCCCTCAATCTTTCCCAGCACCAGGGTCTTTTCCAATGAGTCAACTCTTTGCATCAGGTGGCCAAAGTATTGGAGTTTCAGCTTCAACATCAGTCCTTCCAATGAACACCCAGGACTGATCTCCTTTAGGATGGACTGGTTGGATGTCCTTGCAGTCCAAGGGACTCTCAAGAGTTCTCCAACACCACAGTTCAAAACCATTAATTCTTCAGCACTCAGCTTTCTTTATAGTCCAACTTTCACATCCATACATGACCACTGGAAAAACCATAGCCTTGACTAGACAGACCTCTCTTGACAAAGTAATATCTCTGCTTTTTAATATGCTGTCTAGGTTGGTCATAACTTTCCTTCCAAGGAGTAAATGTCTTTTAATTTCATGGCTGCAATCACCATCTGCAGTGATTTTGGAGCCCAGAAAAATAAAGTCAGCCACTGTTTCCACTGTTTCCCCTGCCAGAACTCACCTCAACTTCTTTCAGGCTTTACTCTAAGACCTAGGTTCAAAGCAATACTTCAGCTCTGAAATGACCCCCGCCACTCAGTCCTCCTTACCTCTGCTCCTGTGGGTGAGGCAGTTATATTCTGGCTCCAAAGACAGGCAGTTCTTTGCCATCAGATTACTGTTCTACTTACCCTACAGTTTTCTCCTTTACCGCTACTAGAGATTTCTCTGATCTTAGCCCAGGAAAGTTGACCTCCAGCCCTTAAACCATTTCTTTTTATTCATGCAATTTACTTGAACTGCATTCACACAGAGATTCTACAACTGGTTCCACCCTTCAACTTTTTCACATGTAGCTCTAGGTCAGCACTTGGACTTGTTTTTTTTTTTGTGGGGCCTCCTAGGTGGATCTTCTCTAACTAGTTTATCAGAGGTGGGCTTCCATCATCTTTTAAGAGTTTATGTACTGTTGAACACGGCCTTGAATTTCTGGAATTCCTTCTCACTCAAAGAACAGAAAGACCAAGAATGTTCCAGGTTAAGGAATGCTCAGGCAACACCCTTGGCTCATTTCTGCTCTTCCAGTCAGCCTTCTCCCAGGAAAGCATCATTCAGACAATATCAAAATACAGAAATATTAAGATACATTTCTCAGAGGCATTAGAGAGTTCTGGTTAGAATTTCACTTGGAAAAGCTAGTTCTAGTAGCAAGTACAGGGAATAAAGGAGAGGAAAGAGACGAGAGAGGAGAATGGTCAGTAGGTCATTCCAAGACTGGAAGAAATTTGGGAGCTAGGGGAGGACCAGAGAGGAAGAAACAGCCATGGGACCCCTGCTAGGACTATTCTGACCTGACCCACTTTCCCCCTTGTCAAAGACATGGGTCATTGAGCTGGTTTAGACACATATGGACTATTAGAAGAACATCTGCCCGGGACTTCCCCTGATGGTCTGCTGGTGAAGACTTCATGCTTCCAAGGCAGGGGCCTGGGTTCGATTCCTGGTCAGAGAACTAGATCCCAGATGCCACAGCTAAGACCCAACAGAGCTAAAAAAATAAATAAATAAGAACATCTATCTAAAAGAGACTAAGCGGAGTGCCAGTAGCAGGAAGATGACAACACAAGCTTTGATACTGATGCTTAAGCAAAGCAACATGTGAAACAGAAAATCTCTAGGTGGCTTATAAGAGTGGAATACCATTAGGGCCAACAAACTTTTCAAATCCTACATGTTCCCATGGAATAAAGACAGACTGCAGAAGGCAGACTACTTGCTTAACAAATACCAATGCTTGAGAAAATAGAAAAATATTCATTTTCTAAAGAAAACTCTTAAACAAGATACCAGTGTGCTCATTATAAAAATATTACTATAATAATCAAAGAAACCATAGAAGTTGTAAGGAATTAATTTACTGACCAGAATTTGAAAAAGAGTAGGACTTGGACCTTACTATTCCCAGTATTGAAAATTGCACATTTAAATATCATTAAAAAATTATTTGGGGACTATTTTACTTTCAAATTCTAAAAAGAAGGAACTGTGAAACAAATATCTTTCTGCTTCCTTGGGCACAATAAATATGACATAATCCCTTTTATCGTTCTTATTTGCCTGTGGAAAAATTCAAAGCCAGAAATATGATTCAAGTTTAGAACCTTTAACCTTATTTCGTGTGATGCTGTGCAGTTTGTTATTAGGACAGTTCTGATTAAAGGTTTATTGACTCAATAGATACTCTCTATTATGTATTACTGTTTTAAAGGAGCAAAACCAACTCATTAGTTAGAAACCAGCAAAGCATGCAAGTGCTTTGTTCAACTGACAACGAGAGAGAGAACCAGTGGAAATTTACTGCTGGAAAACATTATCACCAGGAGATATTCACTAAACTGACAATTTTTGACATTTCCCATGTTCCTTCTGAAAATATTTGTGTTATAATCAGACCTTTCAACATCACCAAATAACATCTGTTCAATTTCCATGTGATTTTGCAAACTCTGGAAACTAAAGTGAAAGATGGGCCAACTGTCTCTGAATCTACACACCAGCCCTGGCACCACACCAACATCACCCATACCCCAACCACCAGCACCACCAAGGCTGAACTTGAATGCAAGAGCCGCTGGGGTAACCCATGTTTCTGAGTGGGTGAGTGAAAGTNATTTTGCAAACTCTGGAAACTAAAGTGAAAGATGGGCCAACTGTCTCTGAATCTACACACCAGCCCTGGCACCACACCAACATCACCCATACCCCAACCACCAGCACCACCAAGGCTGAACTTGAATGCAAGAGCCGCTGGGGTAACCCATGTTTCTGAGTGGGTGAGTGAAAGTCATTCGATTATGTCCGACTCTTTGCCATCCCATGGACCATAGCCCACTAGGCTTCTCTGTCCATGGAATTCTCCAGGCAAGAATACTGGCGTGGGTAGCCATTCCCTTCTCCAAGGCATCTTCCCAACCCAGGGATCAAACTCAGGTCTCCCTCATTGCAGGTGGATTCTTTACCATCTGAACTACCAGGGAAGCCCATGTTTCTAATTCATCCCCCAAAAAAACCTTACAGAAGAGAACAATCAAAGGACATGACAAAGAAAAACAATAACAATACTAAGAAGAATAGCCTTGCCTTTGACCATAAGGGAATGGCTGGGTCTTTCTTTCTCTGGCAGGGAAATTCCTGCTCCATATCACCCATTCTCTGTGGAGCCCTCACCGGCACTTGCTGCAGGGGTCTTGCTGTCTGCCATCCAGTGATCTGACTGATGCAGCCCCTGGCATGCTCCTGCTCCTGCTACATCCACCCCAGATTTACCCTCAAAATTTATTACTGGGGTTGTTGGGGCTCAGCCTTGCTCAAATCACAACTTCCACTGTCTTCACTGAGTGAGTAAAATTCTCTTTATGCTCCCAGAGGGAGTGCCCTATTTCAGAGGATGACTTGCCATTCCTGACCAAAGGACTTTCCCAAGCACCGCCATCAGGGGTAACACAGCGTTTATTCTACATAACATCATTTCATAACAAGGGACCCACCTGACAGCAGCTTTAGACCTGATAGAGCAATGGAATGACCTTTTGACAGTGCTGCTGGGGCACCACCTTGGAGATGATGCTGTGAGACTAGTGAGTGTTCTCCAGGATGCAGCGTACACCTTCAAATAACGACCACCAAGGTGAGTTTCCTATGCCACAGGCAACAGTGCTCTGTGACGTCTTGGAGGGATGGAGTGGGCAAGGGGGATGGAGGGAGACACGAGAGGGAAGGAATATATGTATACTTATAACTGATTCACGTAGCTGTACGACACAAACTAACACAACGTTGTGAAGCAATTATACTGCAATTTTTAAAAAATGGCAACAAAAACAAACAAAAAAATAACCACCAGGTGGTGTGGTGTGCTCCAGTAGGTCAGACACACAGGTCCAGATGTGAGCAGCTTCTTTGCCCCCTTTCCTGTCTGTGCATCTCTTTTCCTCGGACCTTAAACATAAAGTTGAGATCAATGGGCCACATTTAAGCTAACCCCTGATTTTTGCTTCACTAAATATAGGCAATGCCTTGCCTAACCTGTTGATTCCTCTCCTAGGTTAGAAAAAAATAAGAAGTAAGATTTAAGTAGTTGAAGAAGACTGATTCTCTACCCTCAGTTTCCCCTTTAGCATATTTATGCCTAATAATTGCAATGTCCAGTATTAAGCATTCAGCTCCTAACCTGGAAAGAGCTGTCTTTGGAAAGATAGCAAGTAGGGAGTTTCTCTATTTTCTTCTTTGTGTGCCTCAGATCTCTAGGTAAACAATTGATTTTGCTAGAATAACCCTTTCTCTTCTTTCTGATCAAGACTTCTACTTGGGTGGAGGGAAAGTGGATGGGGCAAACCCAGTTGGCTTTCTAACAAAATTTGCACATCTCTCTGTTAAAATAAAATTATTCCCAGCACTTTGTTCAACTGTCTCCATTATTTATCCATCAGTCTAATCTCCTGGCTGCCTCCAGAGGGCACTATATTCTCTGTACAGCCTTCGATCACACCATGCTCTCTGATCTCAAAGTTGATACTCTTTGACAAGCCCTAGAATGCCTCTGTCTTCTGGAATCCCATGGTTACACATCGAGCATGAAAACATATTCCTCTTGGAGTTCTCTCTTGTTTTAGATAGGCTTGCCTTGTCTCAAGTCCATTAAGTGAAACTAAGAACTCCTTGCAGGGAGAGATTCACATTCCAAGTGAACTTGGAGGATGGTAAGCATCCTTCATGACTATCTTCCAATGGATATCCATTGTCCCACTGACTACAAAGTCAAATACATCTGTTCATGTGGGCAAAGTAATGGCCTAGATCTATAGCATTCCCAATAAAAAAGAATAAAATCTCCTTGGAGAAATAGCTGATTCTAGAGCTTGGGGAGGAAAGCACAAAATAAGCCTAGATAGACATGGTTCTGTGTCAGGTGTGCTCAGAAAATAATGATGACCCATCAAAAGGACATAGGACTCAGTGTGAGGGGCTCCCTCTGGTCAAATCTGACAACTGAGCATCAAATTAAATATTGGTTTAATAAATTATAAATCATTGAGTAAGATAAAAATCCACAAGTCTATATTGATAAATAAATTATCTATCTTTGCCTCTTCCTAGGTCACAAAGATATTTTCATATGATTTCTTCTAGAAGCCTTATAGTTTTAGAAGTTATATTTAGACCTGCAGTTCATCTCAGATTCATTTTTGTGTAGAATATGAAGTAGAGATCAAGGTTAATTTTTTTCATATGTTTATCCAGTTGTTCCAGTACTCTCACTGAAAAAGAAAAATCTCTATCTTAACCTAATCTGTTCCTTGGTTTTAAAAAAACATCTATCGACCCTATATTTGTCGCCATTTAGTTGTTAAGTTGTGTTCAACTCTTTATGACCCTGTGGACTGTAGCCTGCCAGGTTCTTCTGTCCATGGGATTTCCCAGGAAAGAATATTGGAGTGGGTTGCCACTTCCTCCTCCGGGGGATCTTTCCAACTCAGGGATTGAACCCACATCTCCTTCAACTCCTCCTGCATGGCAGGTGGATTCTTTACCGTTGAGTTACCAGGGACGCTCACTGGTTCTATTTCTAGATCCTATTCTGTTCCATTCTTTTCCTCTTGTTTTCTCTTGGTAATTCTATGTTTTGAAAGTTGTGGCTTTATAGAAATTTCTGAAATCTAATTAGGTAAATTTTCAAGACTGTTAGTTTCCTTCCTTTCAGAGATATTTTGTCTCAATTTCCATCCACCTCAGCATCCCAAACTCTGCCTTCTAATTTTTCAGGTCAATATCTCTGTGCATCTCCCACAGGCCTCATGAGGACCAGAAGAAGTGACTTCTGGAGAAGAGCCTTATGTATGTGGATTTCACCCAGTGTAGCAGTTTCCTTCTTTCAAGGGTTAAATACCCTGCAATTCTTGCTAGTTTTAGGAAATATATATAAATATATAGAGAAAGTCTATTACAGTGGTCAAAAGAAGAATTAGATTAATACATGCTATTTGGCCATTACTGGGAGACATAATCTCTCCACTGGTTTTCTATACTGAATTTCAGGTCTTTGCTGATAGCTCCCATCAGCCCTGGTAAGGATTCCTAGTAGCTCAGATGGTAAAGAATCTGCCTGCAATGCAGGAGGCCCGGGTTTGATCCCTGGGTCAGAAATGTCCCCTGGAGAAGGAAATGGCAACCCACTCCAGTATTCTTGCCTGGAGAATTCCATGGACAGTGGAGCCTGGTAGGCTACAGTCCATGAGATCACAAAGAGTTGGACAANTTTGATCCCTGGGTCAGAAATGTCCCCTGGAGAAGGAAATGGCAACCCACTCCAGTATTCTTGCCTGGAGAATTCCATGGACAGTGGAGCCTGGTAGGCTACAGTCCATGAGATCACAAAGAGTTGGACAAGACTGAGTGACTAACCTGACCCATCAGCCCTACCTGAAGATTCCTACCCAATGAGTGAGCTAGAAACCATGATCTGTTGTCCCTGAATCTTTTCGTTTCTTCAATGGCTCTGACCAGGTCTCCCCACTCTCAAACAATCTCATCACAGCATTGCCGTGGTCCTAGCTGGCCACCTAGTCCCTCTGTGAGTCATAGTTCCAGACTTCCTTCAGGACAAATGGGGACAGAAGCAAAACCAGGAAGAATCCTCTGGACACAACCAGAGGAAAGATGGAAGAGCCCTGGGGTGGAGGAAAAGGAGAGCAGGAACCTCAGCCACATCTAAAGGTGAGCGGAGGCATAGAGAGGAGGTACTGGGGCCAGGGACACTAGGATTTAGAACAAAGTCTAAGCTTTTGTGGGAGCTATTTATCAATGTCTGTTGGTATTGAAGAAAGAGTTTTATTACTCTATTGAGACTGTCTTTGTCCTCCCTGGGACCACTAATCCCTTAATTATTCCCTGGGGAAGCAAAACTATAATTACACTTCCAGCTACACTTGATTCCCTGGACAGCCTGGATATCACAGTCTGTCAAATCTCCCTTCCCTGCCATGGCTTTCTTTGTCTCTTTCTCTTTCAAAGGCATTCTTATTTCTGAACCACCCCTATTATTAATCTTTTTCAATTCCTATAAAAAGAAAAACTACATATTTTCTAGTGAAAAGGAAATTCATCCATCTTTGGAAATTGTCCTTGTCTTAGAAAACCATGTAGCCATTTCAGTGGGACGGGCATGAAGAAAAAAAAAAAATCATTATAATCATCTTCAACTGCAGTTGAGTAAAACGTGAAGAGCCTCAGGTTATGAGACTTAAGGTTTATCAGAGAAAGATAAGGTAAACCCTAAACAAATCCAGTGGTATGCTTGTTTTCTGACCTTTCATTGAACAGTTATCAGTTGTCACTTTGGTTTGTAGACTGACATTAAAAATGATGAAAATATTGCTTTTCAAGAAGGATGAGAATATTGCTTTCTTAGTACAGCTTCCTAATGACGTGTCTTTTGTTCAAGCTATGATGCCCTGACAAATTAGCCTAAAAAAAGTAGAGCAGGAAAGACCGTCTCTACTTCTGCTTGTTATCACCTTTAATATTATTAAAGCAGTTATCATTCCATATGCTCCCAACTTGTCACTACTTACTAAGAAACGGGATATGCATAAATTAACTGATGGCAAACTAGATTGTGAACTCTGTGGGCAGGGAGTTTTTTTCAAACTTCCACAGCACTTGGCATACTTCTGGACACGTGAGACTATTATATTGCTAAGTTTCTTCAGCTGTGTCTCACTCTTTGCGACCCTATGGACTGTAGCCTTCCAGGCTCTCCTGTCTATGGAGCTTTTCCAGGCCAGAATACTGAAGTGGATTGCTGCACCCTCCTCCAGGGGATCTTCCTGACCCAGCTATTGAACCCATATCTCTTATGTCTCCTGCACTGGCAACCAGATTCTTAACCACTAGTGCCACCTGGGAAGACTCAGTAAATCTCGTCTGATCATATAGCTCACAAGTTGTCCAATGTTAATATTACATACTCAGTCTCTGTTTCCCTAAGTGTCAAAATCTGCACTAATTTTGCCCTGATTCTATGTTACAGCAATGTCTTTTTTTCATGGGTTTTGTAAATATAGTGGCAAAATCTTTAACAATGGTTAATGGATTTTATCTTGAGCTTTTTCTGTACTTATTAATCAAATTGAAGGATTATTCTCCTCTTAGTGCACTCAAATTCATGTAATATACTTCACATTATAATGGCAGGCTATTTCAGCACATTTCATACTAAGAAATAGTGTTGATAGTAAGATATTTCTTGGTGTGGTGATTAATACCTTAAATATGTTTGACCAACCAGAATCCACTAAATACTTTCCAACTCTCCTTTGTTCTCTGTACTCTGGAGACTAAAATAGGGCAAATTACTTGGGGGGAAAAAATCTTTTGGCCCTAATTGCTTTGCTTCTAATAGGAGAATTATAACACCTGTCCAGCATATCAGTCAGATTTGTTGTGAGGGTCAAATGGGGTAATGCATGAAAAAATTATTTGTAAACTGCAATGCTTTGCACAAATGCAAGTTATCATAATTTGCATTGTACACAGGTCACAGCCTGCCAGGCCAAAGAGCCATTCTAGACTTCTCAAATAAACACTGCAAACTATTTCTAAGTCTGCAGTGTGTAATGTCAATTGTTTCTTTCTGTGCCACAAATCAATGATGATACTGCCTCATCACTTATTTCATCTGATGGGCCCCTAAATAAAAATAATTTAAAGCTAATCTGCATACCACATATTCTTATTGCCATATAGAGCCTTACAAGCCAGTAACAGATCAATTAATCAATGTTTCCCTCTATTATGGTCTGTCAGCAGATCAATCTACCAAACCAATCAAGAATATTATGGGGTTATAGTTGTGCGGGAATGAATTTTGCAGCTATGGAGCTATTTCTTTTGAAAGGAAAGGGTGAGAAATGATTGTTATACCTCACCTTTTCTGCAAGCATAAGGAGTTTCCAACTGATGGAAAGGTTATGTTGACAATTCGCAATAAGATACTTGGAATCCTTGTGTAAACTCTGTGAAGGAAGTGGCCCTGGCACAGAAGACTTGAGACAGCGTAAGAGAGGTCTTATCTGTTTCTTTCTCCTGGCACGTCGGGAAAATGAATCACACCAGCATATTCCTTTGTGGGTAAGAAAGAGCACAGGGCCCTGTTTCTGAACCTACATAAAGGAACTGATAATGTCACTACTCTTAGAAAAGACCTAAGGTTCCAAGGTAAATACCTTTGTGTGTTTGTATATATTCACTGTGGCATGCAAGACACTAGGGCAGTTTTCATTAAGCATGGACACTATTTTAAATGCAAGCTCTTAAATAAGGAAGAATTGTCATAATTTTGTTCTTCTAAAAAAATGCCCCTCATTAACACATTGCATTTACCATTGACTCCTACCTCATTTGGGTTTACTTTGCCATTGATTTTCTCTTTCTCTGAAAGAGAACTGGGTGAGGAGAGAAAGGGAGACATCTGAATGCTTAGGCAGACTTGGCCTTCGCTGTACTTAATTAGGTACACGGGGCTCTTAAAGGTTTGTTTTCCTTTCTGGAATATGAAAAGCTTAATGCCCAATGAACTTCTTCTTAGGAAAGTTATCCCAAATGAGTTTTCACTCCTAAGGTATCAGGTGGTAAATTCTGGGTAATGCAAGGTGTTTATGAGCCCTGCGCTGTGCTTAGTCGCTCGGCAGTGTCTGACTCTTTGCTACCCCATGGACTACAGCCCACCAGGCTCCTCTGTCCATGGGGATTCTCCAGGCAAGAACACTGGAGTGGGNAGGTGGTAAATTCTGGGTAATGCAAGGTGTTTATGAGCCCTGCGCTGTGCTTAGTCGCTCGGCAGTGTCTGACTCTTTGCTACCCCATGGACTACAGCCCACCAGGCTCCTCTGTCCATGGGGATTCTCCAGGCAAGAACACTGGAGTGGGTTGCCATGACTTCCTCCAGGGGATCTTTCCAACCCAGGGATCAAACCAAGGTCTCCCTCCTTGCAGGATATCGTTACCTGCAGGATTTACACTGCAGGATTCTTTACCATCCAAGCCACAGAGAAGCTCCTATGAGAGCCTAAAAGTGTAGAATCATGAGTCCTCTGTCTGCTTCTCTCCTTCCTTTGTCATTCTATCCTCTTCCTCTAGACAGCTTAATCCGTGTTATCATTTACAGCTGGGAAAAAAATTTTAGTTTGGATTTCTATCAGTGATTTCTTAAACCTTTTCAAAAAAATGATCAATACCTGGGTCCCACCCCTAGATATTTAGTTGGCTTGGAGTAGGATCTGGAAAATAAGGAGCTTTTAAGACTCTCCTTGAGTAATTTTAATGTGTGGCCAGAGTCTAGAATGCAATTTGTAATGGAACTTAGAAAAGCCAACTTTGTTTGGAAAATGCTATGGTGTATGGGAATTAATGTTTATATTATAAACTACTTCCTGGTCACATGTTTTAAAGAAATATACTGAAGTTTCTTATATGTTGTGGTTATGAGCCTTGCATTGATTCACTCCTATGTATCCTGTTAACCCTGTGGAACTGTGGAGAAGTGGAGCATATTAAAGAGGAAAATTAATCTGTTTTGGAGTTTTAGAAGGAACTACAAAAGCTCCCACAGAGGCCCTGAGCAGAAGCTGCCAAAGGTGAGTTAGATTCTAACAGGCTGCAGGAAGAAGTCCCTTTGGACTTAAGACATTAACAAGAAAAAAGAAAAATGAAGGAGGAAACTGTTTCTTATACACCTTGAGTAACTAATTTATTTAGGGTAACAGGAAGAAGAGACTCATTTGGTGGGAAGAAAGACTTTCATTTCTTCATGAGAATAAAAGATGAACTTAAGAGGAGAACATGGGGAACTGGGGACTTTGAGAGGTTATATGAGAAATGTGACGTCTTGTCCCAATATAAATTTAATTAAATGATATCCTGATGCTTTGGGGACGTCTCTGGAGAAAATAAGCAAAATATTTTATGAAGCTTTCGGGAAGAGAAATTGCACACTTCCTTGGCCTAAATGGATATATAAAAGTGATGACTGATTGGAGCAATAGTTTCTCAAAGGTGTGTGTTTCTGTGCTCAGTTGTGTCTGACTCTTTGCAATCCCATGGACCATATAGCCTGCCAGGCTCTTCTGTCTGTGGAATTTTCCAGGCAAGAATAATTGAGCAGGTTGCCATTTCCTATTCTAAGAGATCTTTCCAACTCTGGGATCAAGACACCACACTGCAGACAGATTTTTTACCATCTGAGCTACCTCAGTTCAGTCAGTTCAGTTCAGTCGCTCAGTCGTGTCCGACTCTTTGCGACCCCATGAATCACAGCACGCCAGGCCTCCCTGTCCATCACCATCTCCCGGAGTTCACTCAGACTCATGTCCATCGAGTCAGTGATGCCATCCAGCCATCTTATCCTCGGTCGTCCCTTTCTCCTCCTGCCCCCAATCCCTCCCAGCATCAGAGTCTTTGCCAATGAGTCAACTCTTCACATGAGGTGGCCAAAGTACTGGAGTTTCAGCTTTAGCATCATTCCTTCCAAAGAAATCCCAGGGTTGATCTCCTTCAGAATGGACTGGTTGGATCTCCTTGCAGTCCAAGGGACTCTCAAGAGTCTTCTCCAACACCACAGTTCAAAAGCATC
>SJYX01011533.1:48325-141845 GCA_006410675.1 Oreotragus oreotragus
CTTAAATTGAAGAAAGTAGGGAAAACCGCTAGACCATTCAGGTATGACCTAAATCAAATCCCTTATGATTATACAGTGGAAGTGAGAAATAGATTTAAGGGCCTAGATCTGATAGACAGAGTTCCTGATGAACTATGGAATGAGGTTCGTGACACTGTACAGGAGACAGGGATCAAGACCATCCCCATGGAAAAGAAATGCAAAAAAGCAAAATGGCTGTCTGGAGAAGCCTTACAAATAGCACTGAAAAGAAGAGAGGCGAAAAGCAAAGGAGAAAAGAAAAGATATAAGCATCTGAATGCAGAGTTCCAAAGAATAGCAAGAAGAGATAAGAAAGCCTTCTTCAGCAATCAATGCAAAGAGATAGAGGAAAACAACAGAATGGGAAAGACTAGAGATCTCTTCAAGAGAATTGGAGATACCAAGGGAACATTTCATGCAAAGATGGGCTCAATAAAGGATAGAAATGGTATGGACCTAACAGAAGCAGAAGATATTAAGAAGAGGTGGCAAGAATACACAGAAGAACTGTACAGAAAAGATCTTCACGACCCAGATAATCATGAGGATGTGATCACTAATCTAGAGCCAGACATCCTGGAATGTGAAGTCAAGTGGGTCTTAGAAAGCATCACTAAAAACAAAGCTAGTGGAGGTGATGGAATTCCCGTTGAGCTGTTTCAAATCCTGGAAGATGATGCTGTGAAAGTGCTGCACTCAATATGCCAGCAAATTTGGAAAACTCAGCAGTGGCCGCAGGACTGGAAAAGGTCAGCTTTCATTCCAATTCCAAAGAAAGGCTATGCCAAAGAATGCTCAAACTGAGCTACCTAGGACACCCTTAATTAAAAGGGAATGGAGTAAAGGAAACAGAATGGGTGAATTAAGTCTACTCTGCTGAAATGAGAACCTTCTTCCCCTTTGAGCCATCGTTTGGCCACCCAAAAGATGATAAAACGTCAGTCAAAAAAAGGTGTGGCCATGAGGAAAGGAGCCAAGAATACCCAATGGCCTACTCTTGGCAAAGGGTCTTGGAACAGACACACAGATGGGACCATGGAGGCTCTCATTTTCTCTATTCCAGTCCACTGTGTTTAGAAACAAGAGCTCCATGATGGGAACTACAGAAGAAATTTGGGGAAATCCCCAGCTCAAATGATAATAGATCTTCTGAAAAACTGCAATATCAGCAGTGCTGAAGATATAGAGATTTGACTCTTCAGTTCAGTTCAGTCACTCAGTCATGTCCGACTCTTTGTGACCCCATGAATTGCAGCACGCCAGGCCTCCCTGTCCATCACCAACTCCTGGAGTCCACCCAAACCCATGTCCATGGAGTCAATGATGCCATCCAATATCTCATCCTCTGTTGTCCCCTTCTCCTCCTGCCCTCAATCTTTCCCAGCACCAGGGTCTTTTCCAGTGAGTCAGCTCTTCGCATCTGGTGGCCAAAGTATTGGAGTTTCAGCCTCAACATCAGTCCTTCCAATGAACACCCAGGACTGATCTCCTTTAAGGATGGACTGATTGGATCTCCTTGCAGTCCAAGGGACTCTCAAGAGTCTTCTCCAACACCACAGTTCAAAAGCATCAATTCTTCAGCACTCAGCTTTCTTTATACTGACCATCTCTACTTCTTGCTATGGAATATACAACAATTAGCAATTAACGCTGGTGCCCTCTGCTGTCACCCTTACTTCCTTATCTTCTCTCCTTTCTCATATAGAGCCACGTGGTTTACTAAGCTTCATGCATCATTTTGCTTTGATTGCTACATCAAATAAATGTTATGACTGCCCTTATCTGCCTGTCCTGGTCAGACTACCTTTTCTAAGCAATAGTTTGAGATCCAATTTTTATCTAAATGCCTAGAAACTCTGCAGTTTTCATGAAAATGAAATATTCCCTATATCTTCCCCTATGTTCTACACCAAGGTATCTGAAACTGCACACATTATTTAGTAATGATTAAAAGAAAACAAACAAAAAACAGGAAAGCACACACATGCGCATACAAGGACAACTATTCCTTGGGAATTGTAAATTAAGAATTAAAGCTTAGAGGTCATTGACCCCTGATTTCTAGAATCTGGCACTAGACTGTAATCTTTGCTTTTAAGAAGTCAATTTTACTTTCCTGAATTATGTATTAATAGTAAAGTATGAAGGTAACATTTTGTTGTTTTGTTTGCTTATTTATTTTAACAAACACATATTTTATTTATTTAATTTGTCATCATACACCTCCAAATAGCATATCTCTCATGGTACTGTGGGCTGAATTACAAATGAATGGGAGCATTAGCAAATGAGAACATTGCCATTATTTCATTATAATGAGATTCAATTTTCTTCTCCAAATGTTTGTTTTACAGCCCAACTCTTCAGGAAAAGGGCACAGAGGCCATTTGGATAAGTTCAGCAGCCCAGACTTTCATTTTATATCAACAAAGATGAAGATACCGTCACTCAAGACCAAAAATGAAATATAAATGAAAGATTGGAAGATATGGTCCCCCTAACAGGTTCTTTTTTTTTTTTTTCCAAAAATTACAGTATTTAAGTGTATTACAAAGTCAGGGGTCGAAGTGTCCAGAACTGTGAAAAGTCTGAGATTTTTCTCCCCTTGTTTGCAATGTAACAAGTCACCCAGTCACATTTTGGTACGTGCCAGCAGAAAACATCAGACTCCTGGGTCAGACAAAGAACTCATATCATGACAAGCAGCATGAGCTTTGCATTCACGCAGCGCCCTCTCCTTCCCAAGCCCACATCACCTAGAGACAACGTGGGAGACTTCCCTGGTGGTCCAGAGGTTAAGACTCCGAGCTCCCAATGCAGGTGACCCAGGGTCCATCTCTGGTCAGGAAACTAGATTTCACATGCTGCAACTAAGACTGTGCATGCTGCTACTTAAAGATCTCACATGGTGCCGTGAAGATTGAAGATCCTGTGTGCTGCAACTGATTCCTGGCATTGCCAAGTAAATAAATAAATATTCAAACAATGTGAAACAGCCATGGTGGATCCTGAGCATGCAGTGGGTTTGTATCAGAGCTGAGGACTACCAGACTTAGGGATTCCAAGTCTTCTATAAAGTGTTATGAGCAAACCTACCTCAACCTTTGCCTCAGAAGAGCAAATTATCTTTACTATACAGAAAAGTATATACAATATTCATGTATGGATGTGAGAGTTGGAATATAAAGAAAGCTGAGAGGTGAAGCATTGATGCTTTTGAACTGTGGTGTTGGACAAGACTCTTGAGAGTTCCTTGGACTGTAAGGAGATCAAACCAGTCCATCCTAAAGGAAATCAGTCCTGAATATTCATTAGAAGGACTGATGCTGAAGTTGATTTGGCCACCTGATGTAAATAACTGACTCATTGGAAAGACCCTGATACTAGGAAAGATTGAAGGCAGGAGGAGAAGCAGATGACAGAGGATGAGATGATTGAATGGCATCACTGACTTGATGGACATGAGTTTGAGCAAGCTGGTGATGGACAGGGAAGCCTGGCGTGCTGCAGTCCATGGGGCTGCAAAGTGTCGGACACAACTAAGTGACTGAACTGTACAGACAAGTAAACAAATATGCTCTCTGTCCCACACAAACATAATTCTAATGTTTCCAAGCCATTTTCTATACAAACATCTCTGAAAAGATAATCCAGAACAAAAAGACTGTCAGTACCTCTGCTAATGAGACATGCAGAGTCGTCCATGGAGAATGGCCCCCCAACATGAAAGTTATTATGAAGCAACCCATCAAAGCCGACTCTAGTCCACATATGAACGAATGAAAGCATTTATTTTCTTATTCTTTAATAATCCACCTCCTCCCAATTAGACTCTAAACTCCTAGAAGGGATAATCTGGTTGGTCTTCATGTCTCCATGGCATAGCCCAGAACCCTGCATAATCAGTACAGTTTAGTTCAGTCACTCAGTCATGTCTGACACTTTGCAACCCCATACTGCAGCACACCCACCAGGCTTCCCTGCCCATCACCAATTCCCAAAGCTTGCTCAAACTCATGTCCATTGATTCAATGATGTCATCTAACCAACTCATCCTCTGTCATCCCCTTCTCCTGTCTTCAGTCTTTCCCAGAATCAGATCTTTCCTAATGAGTCAGTACTGTGCATCATGTGGCCAAAGTATTGAAGTTTCAGCTTCAGCATCAGTCCTTCACTGAATATTCAGGACTGATTTCCTTTAGGATGGATTGGTTGGATCTCCTTGAAGTCCAAGTGACTCTCAAGAGTCTTCTCCAACACCACAGTTCAAAAGCATCAATTTCTTGGTGCTCAGCTTTCTTTATGGTCCAACTCTCACATCCATACATGACCACTGGAAAAACCATAACTCTGAGTATATGGGACTTTGTCTACAAAGTATATTTGATTACTTTTCTATATCAGAAATATTACTTATTTAAAAAACAGCTTTTTAATATGTCTAGCTTTTCTTGGTGCTCAGCTTTCTTTATGGTCCAACTCTCACATCCATACATGACCACTGGAAAAACCATAACTCTGAGTATATGGGACTTTGTCTACAAAGTATATTTGATTACTTTTCTATATCAGAAATATTACTTATTTAAAAAACAGCTTTTTAATATGTCTAGCTTGGTCATAGCTTTTCTTTCAAGGAGCAAAAATCTTTTAATTTCATGGCTGCAGTCACCATATGCAGTGATTTTGGAGCCCGAGAAAATAAAGTTTGACACTGTTTCCATTGTTTCCCGTCTATTTGCCATGAAGTGATGGAAGCAGATGCCATGATCTTAGTTTCCTGAATGTTGAGCTTTAAGGCAACTTTTTCACTCTCCTCTTTCACTCTCATCAAGAGGCTCTTTAGTTCTTTGGCTTTCTGCCATAAGGGTGGTGTCATCTGCATATCTGAGGCTACTGACATTTCCCCTGGCAATCTTGATTCCAGCTTGCACTTCATCCAGTCCCGCATTTCTCATGATGTGCTCTGCATATAAGTTAAATAAGCAGGGTGACAATATATAGCCTTGATGTAGTCCTTTCCTGATTTGGAACCAATTTGTTGTTCCATGTCCAGTTCTAACTGTTGCTTCTTGACCTGCACACAGATTTCTCAGGAGGCAGGTCAGTCCAAAAAATTAAAGTCTGACACTGTTTCCACTGTTTCCCCATCTATTTCCCATGAAGTGATGGGACCAGATGCCATGATCTTAGTTTTCTGAATGTTGAGCTTTAAGCCATTTTTTCACTCTCCACTTTCCCTTTCATCAAGAGGCTTTTTAGTTCCTCTTCGCTTTCTGCCATAAGAGTGGTGTCATCTGCATATCTGAGGTTATTGATATTTCTCCCAGCAATCTTGATTCCAGTTTGTGCTTCTTCCAGCCCAGCGTTTCTCATGATGTATTCTGCATATAAGTTAAATAAGCAGGGTTACAATATACAGCCTTGACGTCCTCCTTTTCCTATTTGGAACCAGTCTGTTGTTTCATGTCCAGTTCTAACTGTTGCTTCCTAACTTGCATATACGTTTCTGAAGAGGCAGGTCAGGTGGTCTGGTATTCCCATCTCTTTCAGAATTTTCCACAGTTTATTGTGATCCACACAGTCAAAGGCTCTGGCATAGTCAATAAAGCAAAAATAGATGTTTTTCTGGAACTCTCTTGCTTTTTTGATGATCCAGCGGATGTTGGCAATTTGATCTCTGGTCCCTCTGCCTATCTGTGACCCATTGTCTTTGGATTTATTTACCAAATATTAACTCTTTTTAATCTTCCTGTGAACTACCTTACACTCCTTTGAAGTATCATGCTCCTACCTCCTTCTCCTTACTGTACTGATGTACTCAGTCATGGCCAACTCTTTGTGACCACATGGACTGCAGCCTGCCAGGGTTCTCTGTCCATGGCATTTTCCAGAAAGGAATACTGAAGTGAGTCACTATTTCCTTCTCCAGGGCTCCTTCTCCTTACCAATACCAATACCAAGAGTCGCCCAGTCATGTCTGACTCTTTGTGACCCGTGGACTGTAGCCCACCAGGCCCCTCTGTCCATGGGGTTCTCCAGCCAAGAATACTGGAGTAGGTTGCCATTTCCTTCTCCAGGGAATCCTCCCAACCCAGGGATCGAACCCAGGTCTCCCGCATTGCAGGCAGACGCTTTAACCTCTGAGCCACCATGGAAGCTTTCTTGTTAGTCCAAGATAATACATATTCTCTCTCTCTCTCTTTTTTTTTCTTTTGGCTGTGTTGGATCTTCCTCACTGCTTCCAGGCTTTTTCCAGTTGCAGCAAGTAGGGGTTGTTTTTCTTTGAGGTACTCGGGCTTCTTACTATGATGGCTTCTCTTGTGCTTCAGTACTTCAGTAGTTGCAGCTTAGCTGTTCCAAGGCACATGGAATCTTTCCGAACCTAGGATTGAATTCGTGTCCCCTGCATTGGCAGGCAGACTCTTAACCACTGGACTGCCAGGAAAGTGTCTCTGTCTTGCCTTGCTATCTTTGGACTTCTTCATGCTTATATGGATTCTGCACAGCACGTAATAAATTTTATTTTTTCCTGTTCATCTGCCTTATGCCGTTTAAATTTGTCAACCAAAAAGAACTAAGAGGAGGAAGAGGAAATTTCCCTTTCCCACAGTGTTTTTGAGGAGGAAGAAATTGTCCTCTACCCTTATAGATTCCTCTAGCTGGTCTAAAAATTAAATTGATGTGAGACAGAATAACAGGAGAGAATCAAATAAAAGTTAGTAACTTGTCTACATAGGAGAGACCTAGGAAAACTGAACAACAAAACAGACAAAATCTTAATCTTTAATAGCATCTTCAGCTAAAGACAAAAGAGAATGGTGGGGAGACTTCCCTGGCAGTCCAGTGGTTAAGAATTTACCTTCCAATGCAGGGAGTTTGGGCTCAATCCCTGGTCAAAGAGCTAAGATTCCACAGGCGTCATGGACAAAATACCCAAACGTAAAAAAGAAACAGTATTGTAACAAATTCGATAAAGACTATAAAAATGGTCCACATCAGGGGAAAAAAAAAAAAAACTAAAAAGAGAGAGAAAATGATAGATAGGAAAATGAGTTTGGAACTTCAAAGGGGAGGAAGGCAATACATATGGAGATGAAAAAGTGTTTGGTGGGCTTCGCTGGTGGCTCATTGGTAAAGAATCTGCCTGCCAATGGGTTTGATCCCTGGTCCAGGAAGATCCCACATGCCACACGGCAACGAGGCCAGTGCATCACAGCTACTGAGCCTGTGCTCTGGAGCCCAGGAACCGCAACTACTGAAGCCCTTGCACCCTAGAACCTGAAGAGAAGCCACTGCAATGAGAAGCCTGCGCATCGCGACCAGAGAAAGCCTGCAGAGCAAGGAAGAGCCAGCACAGCCAGAAATCATAAAGCAAAACATGTTTTTTAAAAAGCAGGTGTTTGGTTAACAAATGTTTGCTGCGATATGGAGATACACTGGACACAAAGCAGATCCTGACCTTAGGTCCTGCCTGGAGCTTCCCCACCCTCTGCCCCACTCAACCCATATCCTTTGCAGATATCTCTGGTGATAGGTCTATTCTAGAAACAAGACCTCTGTCTGAATTCTTTTAGGGAGTTAGGAAGAAGGTCAGAGGTTCTTCCTGAGTTCTTCGTGCCTTATTTTCGGCTCAAGATAATCCACATACCAAAGAGACATTTTAGGGTGGCAAATTTTGCTCCCCTACACTGGTCATACCTTGCAGGGTTGGGACAAGTTTCTCTAGAAGGCCGTGTATACTCTGAATCAGCATCTAACATATGGTGCTATTCCTCCCATAGCCAAGATTCACGGGTCCAGGTATCTAGGAGTAGAAATATGTGATCACTACTAACCCTAGAAGCCACAAGTGAAATTTTTGCTTCCTGTCCCCATGTCCTTATGCTCTGCTGGCCTGGAGGTCTTAGTTCAGAGGAAGGAATGCTGCCACCAGGAGACATAACAATGATTCCATTGAACTGTAAGTTAAGACTGCTGCCCAGCACTTTGCCTGTTGATTTAGAGGCATGAGGGACTCAAAGAAGGGGGTTACTGTGCTGGCTGGACTGAGTGACCCTGACTTCCAAGGGGAAGTTGGCCTGCTTCTCCACACTGGGCACAGGGGAGAGTAAGTCGACCACACCAAAGAGCCCTTAGGGTTTCTCTCCCCATTAACATGCCCTGGGATAAAGGCCAGTGAAAACTGGCAGTCCAGTCCAGGCAGGATCATTAATGACTCAGGCCTCTCAGGAGTGAAGGTTCGAGTCACTCCACCAAGAAAAGAACCACAACCAACTGAGGTACTGGCAAAGGGATTAGATTAATAGAATGAGTAATAAGGACTTCCCTGATGGTCCAGTGGTTAAGAGTCCAGCTTCCAAACCAGGAGACATGAGTTCAGTCCCTGGTCGGGGAACTAAGATCCCACATGCTGTGGGGCACCTAAGCCCGCCCACAGCAACTAGAAGTGAAGTCGCTCAGTCGTGTCCGACTCTTTGCGACCCCATGGACTGTAGCATATCAGGCTTCTCCGTCCATNAAGATCCCACATGCTGTGGGGCACCTAAGCCCGCCCACAGCAACTAGAAGTGAAGTCGCTCAGTCGTGTCCGACTCTTTGCGACCCCATGGACTGTAGCATATCAGGCTTCTCCGTCCATGGGATTTTCCAGGCAAGCGTACTGGAGTAGGTTGCCATTTCCTTCTCCAGGGGATCTTCCCGACCCAGCGACTGAACCGCAACTAGAAGCTAATGATAATTACCAGCTATGACCATGTGACCAGTTATATAAACACTGTAATTATCATAAATATTCCTTCTCATTTTGTTATGTGAAACACACATAACACACACACACACATATATGGTTTCAAGTTTTCCCTCCTGGCTCAAATGGTAAAGAATTCGCCTGCAATCCAGCAGACGTGGGTTTCATCCCTGGGTGGGGAATATGGCCCAGAGAAGGGAATGGCAACCTACTCCAATATTTTTGCCTGGAGAATCTCATGGACAGAGGAGCATGATGGGTTACAGTCCACAAGGTCGCAAAGAGTTGGACATGACTAAGCTACTAACACTTTAATTTTTACTTTCACATATATATAAAATCTTTGGGATTTTTCCCCCTTATTCCTTTTCATGCACCATAATATACATTGATTTTCTTTCATACAAGTTATGTGTTTAGGCTTTTTTGGTGGGTAAAGGTTAGGGTTGTTTGTTTGTTTGTCTTTGCCTTGCCATGCTGCTTGTGGGATCTTGATTCCCCAATCAGGGATGGAAACTGGGTCCTTGTCAGTGAAAGTGTGAAGTCATAACCAGGGAATTCCCAGTTATGTTTTTAATTTTATATCATAGTATTTAAGTTAAGGGGTTTCCATGGTTGGCTGAGCTGGTAAAGAATCCACCTGCAATGTGGGAGATCTGGGTTCGATCCTTGGGTTGGGAAGATCCCCTGGAGGAAAGAACAGCAATCCACTCGAGTATTCTGGCCTGGAGAATTCCATGGACTATACAGTCACAGCCACTAGAGCAGCCGTGAAGAGACACCCCATGCCCAAGGTGAGAGAAACCCAAGTAAGATGGTAGGTGTTGCAAGAGGGCATCAGAGGGCAGACACACTGTTTGGTTTTCCATGTAAACCAAGTTATTCAGCCTCTTTTCTCCACTAAATTTTCCTACTACACTATTTCTCCCTAATTTCTTTTTATATTTCTAAATAAATCAGTTTTTCCTCGCCATGTCGTCCCCACTTCGAATTACCCTGGATCCACTGGGGCTGGACCCCGGCAGGATAGGAACCAGGTAGTGGCAGTAGAGAAAAGAGATATTTCTGAGATAGTTTTTACAGATGATTAAATTTAACAGTTGCAAGGTGTAGAGTAGAGTTTACAGGTAGATTTGAATATTAGGTAAGGGGAGAAAATGGGAGAAGTCAAGTATATGATGGCAAAAGGTAGTGGAAAAATTGATTTTAGGAGAAAAAGAAGTTAATTGTGGGCATGTTAAATATGAGACTGTTCAGTTCAGTTCAGTTCAGTTCAGTCCTTCAGTCATGTCCGACTCTTTGCAACCCCATGAATTGCAGCATGCCAGGCCTCCCTATCCATCACCAACTCCCAGAGTTCACTCATACTCATGTCCATGGAGTCGATGATGCCATCCAGCCATCTCATCCTCGGTCGTCCCCTTCTCCTCCTGCCCCCAATCCCTCCCAGCATCACAGTCTTTTCCAATGAGTCAACTCTTCACGTGAGATGGCCAAAGTACTGGAGTTTCAGCTTTAACATCATTCCTTCCAAAGAACACCCAGGACTGATCTCCTTCAGAATGGACTGGTTGGATCTCCTTGCAGTCCAAGGGACTCTCAAGAGTCTTCTCCAACACCACAGTTCAAAAGCATCAATTCTTCAGCGCTCAGCTTTCTTCACAGTTCAACTCTCACATCCATACATGACCACTGGAAAAACGATAGCCTTGTAAGACAATAAAATGGAGATAAGGAATTGTCTGTAACACTCTATATCAGTTCAGTTCAGTTCAGTCGCTCAGTTGTGTCCGACTCTTTGCGTGTTGGAGATTTTTATCTAATAGTCTTTAAAATGTAGGAATTAATGTGCTCGGTTAGTGAGAGAGTATAGGGAAGGTGAAGATGGCCTCATTTACAATTAGAAGGATTTAGGAGGAAGACTGAAAAGGGAGAGTTAGTGAAGAAAGAGAGTGGTCACAATGGATAGTATGAAGAGAAAAAAATTCAAGCATGTTTCTGCTGAGTAATGAAAAAGTCAATTAAAATGATATTTGGTCCATTAGAATTTGCAACTTATAGGATTCAGTCAGATGATCCTAAAATAAAATTGAGGGAGTGAGGAGTGATAGAGAAACTACTTGGTTGTAACAGACTGAAGAATGAATGGGAGATGAATAAGTAAAGGGGATCTTCCCGAACCAGGGATCATACCAGGGTCTCCTGCATTGGAGGCAGATGCTTTACCCTATGAGCCACCAGGGAAGTCTCCTAAGTAAAAATGACATCAATAGAAAAATTATGGAAAAGAAGAGAAATTATTCATTGGGATGGTCTATAATATTCATGGAAACATTTAGTTTTAAAGGAGATGCTAGAATATTATGAGTGTATGTTATTTTTTACTTCAAATATTTCTTAGTTTTGAGCATTTTTCTTTTAGATTTTATTCTCAAATATCTTGAGGAAATAAGATGGATTTAAAAGGCATGTTTATAGAAACCTTACATGTAGCAGATAGTAAAGAGGTAAAAAAAAAAAAAATTGTGGCAGCTGTATGCTCCAAGTTTATAGCTTTAGATCCTGGCTGTTTTGTCACAGCCAGGGAACATTTTAAAGTAAGCAGTTAGGCAGTAAGTCCTTGTAATATAATTGGATACTGAGCAAATTAGAGCCTCAGAGTGAATCCTGATAACCTTTACGCTACCAAGTTCAATAAAACTGCCGAAGACAATGAAGAGACAACATGACTTACAAAAAAGCAGAACAACTCAAACCTTATCTATGAGCCTGCTGTTTGAGATATACTATAGGTTCCAGCCAGAAGAACTATAGGTAAAATGAGAACCAATATGATAATAATAATAATGGAGATGCTATTTATTGCAAGTATGTACATTTGTCATACTGAATTCTCCAATGTCCTCTTGGAATTGAAGAATTTAGGCATGCTCACCTCTTGTGGCCTTAAATGTAATTTTCAGATACTATTCATTTAGGTCTCAAATTTGCAACAGCATGGGGAGACACTAGTTAAAATATACTCATCTAATATTTTGCAGTGGCAATTCTGATAAGGACTTTGAATCAATATCCTAAATACGGATCATATTTTATAACATAAAATGGCTTTATTTTGTTTGAGATTTTATATCAAAATAAATTGTTAAAGTAAGAAAAAACTAAAGATAATAGCTCTTGATAAAGGTGTGAAAGCCATTTTCAATTTACCATAGCCTTTGCTCTTAAGGATGGAAAAGCTTGTTATGAATTCTTCATGTTATAAGACGAATTCCTTTGAGTGTTTTCTGTTTTATTATTTTGACTCTCTTTCTCGGATCAATCTCAATTGATTTTAACATAGCAGTAATGATCCAAGGACTCTCGTTCTCCCTAGAGATGATTCTGAAGTAAAATAATGCAAAACTTCGGCTATGTCAAATCCTTCAAAGATAATTTATTTTATAAACAGTAACATCAGAGAAATGATGCAGTTGTTTATGATGGGAGTGGGGAAATTAAATCAACCATTTCTTCTGTGTCTTACCTGTATTTTATATATGTCCATGGATTCAAAATTTTACATTTCATTGATAAATATATTATACCTATGATGTTTAGAATATAATGCTGACACTTTTGAAAAGAATATCATATCAAGGGACGTGTTTATGTACAAATTTTAATAGACTTTATTCAGATAACTTCTTCATTTTCTTTTCTTCCCTTGCTAATTTCTTCTTGTTTCTACTTTCACTTGTTTGAAAAAGCTTGAAATGAATTACCATACTGTCTTTAGTTTCATTTGTTTTCTCTGTGCCAAGAATTCTTAGGCAAAATCATCCAAATAGTTGGTCCCACCACTGCTGGGTTACCTTCCTCATTGGTCCTTTACATTCCTCCAATATTCTATTCATACCTCCTTTAGAGCATTTATCCATATGTTTGTATTACAATTGCCACGTGATCATAATCTAACTCCTTGAAATCAGATACCCTCCCTGGCTCTTGCCAATCTGTGTCCTTCTGATTTAGTATCTGGGGTTGAAAATGGAACAGAATTTTGAGTATATTGGACATTACTCTTGGAAGCACTGGCTGCTCTTTTGCAATGATGTATGTGTAATTATGTGAGGCGAATTGTATCATTTGGGAGAATTTTGCCCTGTGGGTGACCCAGATATAAACCACCTAGGAGAGGATGCCCTTTTCCTATACTGCCTGTTCTCACACCTACACATTGTTTTATCTGACTCTCCATGTTTCAGAACTTTCTGAACTGGGACACCAATACAAGGTGTGTTTGCTTTCCCATAGATCCATGCTTATTTCCAGCCATTGCAGAACTCCCCAGCTTTCAAAGCAGGCAAAGTTACTCACCAGGAGGGACGGCAGATTTTTTAATCTCAGACGAGGCTTTGAGTAGAAAAGCATACACTTGTCTACATCCAGATACAAGCAGGGAGATCAGACGTACTGCCCTGTGTACAATCAGATCAAATTAAAATCTTGACAACCTGCACACTGCTCCTATTCTCTACAGCAGGCAGCATAGGGCTGGTATGATGACTTGGCCTAGCAGTATAGCTCCCTGCCAGCTTGATCTCAGTGGGTGAGCCCTCAGAGCAGACAGTAGGTAGCAAAAAGGTAGCTGTAATAGCAGAGTAGCAAAGTGAGGCAGCTCCCTGCTGCAGCCACTGACTCACATGAATACCACTTTGATCTTGTACTTCATCCTTTTTTAATTCTATAACATTTTTTTGTAAGGTGAGGTAGACTGGACTTTTATTCTTGTTTTTGAAATGTCTAAATATGTGGAATTGACCCAAGAGTCTTTTGAAAATTGTGAGCTGAAGGCAAAATAACTTAGGCCTCAGTCTTATCTTAGGACAAGAGGAAGTTGTAATGTAATATCAGCAGCAGCAGCTTCACACACAGGCCAGCTCTCGGCAGGGACAGCCAGTCAGCTGTGAATACCCAAACCAGGGCTGCCTGCTCCTCCGCTATGTTTAGCCATGTGTCCCAGAAGGATACCCTAATCTTCTGAGCAGAAATAAATAGACACTGTAAAATGTAAGTGGGTCACTCTATGTACCAGGAACCCTGGAATACCTTTCCAAGAATAGAGGTATGTTCTGGCTGATACTCTACAGCAAATACTAAGAGAGTACTAACTGAATTTGTACCAAACTGCAGGGGTTCCCCTTTCAAGGCAGGCTCTTCATCTGAGTCATTTAATTTCCACCCTCACACCTCTATTTGTGACTTTGCTCAATGTCCATAGCTTTTTCCAATGTCCAGTCAAGATAACAAATATCTAAAACTGAGCAAGTAGAAACACAATATACTTATTATTCATGTATAAGGTTTCCAAGTCTTTTTAAATCCTGACAAGAAGAACATAACTGTTCAGCAGCGGGGTCAATACGCCTGTATTTGTTAGAGATGATTGACCTGAAGGGCTTCCCTGGGCCCTGCCTAAAGCCTTGATGGCTGGGAGGATCATTATCAATCCCGGTTAGAAACCCCTGGTCCTTATACAGCACTCTGTTCCTTAGTGTGGCATTCATGCATTTGCACAGACTATTTCCTCACATAATCTTTTCCTGCTTCTCCAAGTGTTCCTACCCTTCAGCCACTTAGAGTCTCTATATATTCAATATAGTTCTAAGCTTTGTATATTTCAGATATTGTTTTCCATACACAAAATACACGCCCATTCATGCTTCATCTGGCAAGCCCTACTTTTCCTTTAGTATTCAGACAAATACTCATAACCTATCTTTTGCAGAAATATTTAGGTATTCCTTCTGTTTCTTTAGCATTTCGCTCATACCACCATCTTACAGTTTCACATTTAATGTAGTTATTTCTTTATTAGTCAACCACTCTAAACAAGAAAATGGGATTTACTTTCAGTTAATCAGCTTCATTCATATATGCCAACTTCTATAAGCCCCATAGGGTCTTCCCAGGTGGCTCAGTAATAAAGAAATTGTGATGCAGATTCAATCCCAGGGTTGAAAAGATTCCCTGGAGAAGGACATGGGAACTCACTCCAGTGTTCTTGCCTGGGGAAATCCCATGTGCGGAGGAGCCTGGCAGGCTGCAGTCCATGGAGTTGCAAAAAGAGCTGGAGACGACTGACCAAACAGCAACAACATGCCATGAATAGTGCTTTGTGCTTTTATACACATAATTGAACTTAATAGTCTACGTCCTGCGAGTCTGGTTGTCTCAAATATTTCTTTTGAGAAAACAGGTATTTTTGAATCATTCTACAGTTTTTCTCTGAAAGGTGAAATATCTAGTGAGTGATAAATAGTGGACTTCTTTGGCTGTTTTCAGACTTCACCAGCAATTTCTAACTAGCACAGTTCTTTAAACCTCACCCTAACATTAAGATGCATGTTAAAATACTTAATAACTAAAAAAAGGAAGGAGATAAAGAACAGAGAGGAGGAGAGGGAGGAATGAAGGAAAGAAAGAAAAATGTGTCAATAAATTGAATAAACTATGAAATTCCAAAAAGAAATCTCTGGGCTTGCTGGTGACACAAGGATTTAATCAGCTTTCGACTTTCAGATATTTGTTATGCAATACCTTAGAGTGTAGGGACACAGTAAATATAATGACTACATGGAGTAAACTACAAAAATTTTGGTAACCCCAGCTTTTTTTTCTTTTCTGAATTAGCAAGACATTTAATTTTACCTAATATATACAAAATACTTTCATCTCAAATGCAACCAATATACAAATTTTTAAAATTTATTTATTTTAATTGGAGGTTAATTACTTTGCAATATTGTATTGGTTTTGCCATACATCAACATGTATCCACCACAGGTATACACGTGTTCCCCATCCTGAACCCCCCTCCCCCCTCCCTCCTCCCTCCCTGTACCATCCCTCTGGGTCGTCCCAGTGCACCAGCCCCAAGCATCCAGTATCATGCATTGAACCTGGGCTGGCAACTCGTTTCACATATGATAGTTAGCCAGCTATTTTTCTTTAAAGGAAATGTATTAAGGTAAATGCAAAGANGTACCATCCCTCTGGGTCGTCCCAGTGCACCAGCCCCAAGCATCCAGTATCATGCATTGAACCTGGGCTGGCAACTCGTTTCACATATGATAGTTAGCCAGCTATTTTTCTTTAAAGGAAATGTATTAAGGTAAATGCAAAGAATGTTATATGACTAAAAAAAAAATAGGAAAACTTAAGAGATTCTTGCTGCTGCTACTGCTAAGTCACTTCAGTCGTGTCCAACTCTGTGTGACCCCATAGACGGCAGCCCACCAGGCTCCCCCATCCCTTGGATTCTCCAGGCAAGAATACTGGAGTGGGTTGCCATTTCCTTCTCCAATGCATGAAAGAGAAAATTGAAAGTGAAGTCGCTCAGTCTGTCCGACTGTTAGCGACCCCATGGACTGCAGCCCACCAGGCTACTCCGTCCATGGGATTTTCCAGGCAAGAGTACTGGGGTGGGGTGCCATTGAATTTCATCACACAGATAAATTTATCAAAGGGTCCTTTATTGAATAGAATTTTATTCAATGTTGAAGTTTAAATATGTAGTAGTGGCTATATTTTGATATCTAATATTGTATGAATGGCATTTAATGTATATAATAGCTAAATTTGGATGAAAATATTTAAATAAAGTATGCTATTTTAATTTTAATGTATGCCAAAACCAATAGAGTACTGTAAAGTAAAATAAAGTAAAATGGAAGCTCTAAAAAAAAATTTTTTTTAAATTTTAATGTGATATCTAACATGTTGTCTAAAACATCATGTAGTAAATATAGTTGAAAAGACATAGGTTCTCTTTCTCAAATGTATCATTTTAAAGCAAATACCCAGTACTGATACTTCACAGTACTGATACCTCATACCCTGTACAGTTCAATCAAGATTACTTCCATGGCAGATGGCTACATGCAAAGCTAATTACAATATGATTAAGAAGGGTTGGAATGTCACAGAATGATAAATTACCATAAACAGAATGGAGGAAAACCACACAGTCAACATTTTTTGGACAGTCTTTTCACAAGGAGTGTGAGGCACTAATCTGCTTTATGTATTTCATTTTTTGCCTTTGACTTCCTTGATTTTCCTTCCTCTCAGTCAAAAGAAAGGTAGTAAAATACTCAAAATAGCATTATCATAAATAACACAGACAAATATATAGTTTTAAATTCTACAGTTCCCAATTTCATTGTCTCCAGATTAAAAAGGAAAACATAATTTTAACAACTTTATGAATAGAGAACAAAAGAAAACAATAGTCCTAATATACAAAGATAATATGCTTTATCCACATGTTTTTTGAAGTGTTGAAATGATAAAATGGCCATATGTTTGTTAGAGTATTTGATCACTTCCTTTGCTGAAACAAGATGGTTATATATAGAGATATATGGATACTTACAGTCCTGAAAGTTCATTGACAATCTATTTTGATTGACTTCATTTTCACAATAATATAAGAAGCGAAGTTACTATCTGAGAGTGATGGGAAGCAGAGATGTTAGAGATTTTAAAATGTAGATTGTGCAAAATTGACATCCAGGAGTCAGGAAATGATGTACTAGATAAGCATATTGCAGTTTCTGGGAACCATTGACATTTTTAAGAAACAGAAAATTCCAGCAGTATTCCTAATTTACAAAGCTGATTCAGTTCAGTTCAGTTATATCTGACTCTGCAAACCCATGGACTACAGCATGGCAGCATGGCAGGCTTCCTTGTTCATCACCAACTCCCAGAACTTGCTCAAACTCATGCTCACTGAGTCAGTGACACCATCATCCAACCACCTCATCTTCTGTCATCGCTTCTCCTGCTACCTTCAATCTTGCCCAGCATCAGGGTCTTTTCCATGGAGTCAGTTCTTTGCATCAGGTGGCCAAAGTATTGGAGGCTGAGCTTCAGCATCAGTCCTTCCAATGAATATTCAGGACTGATTTACATTAGGATTGACTGGTTTGACCTCCTTGCCATCCAAGAGAATCTCAAGAGTCTTCTCCAACCAACATTTCAAAACCATCAATTCTTCGGTGCTCAGATTTCTTTATAATCCAACTCTCTTATCCATACATGACTACTGGAAAAACCATAGCTTTAACTAAATAGACCTTTGTCAGCAGGTAATGTGGCTGCTATTTAATATGTTACTAGGTTGGTCATAGCTTTTCTTCCAAGGAGCAAGCATCTTTTAATTTCATGGCTGCACTTGCCATCTGCAGTAATATTGGAGCCCATGAAAATACACTCTGTCACTGTTTCCATTGTTTCCCCATCTATTTGCCATGAAATGATTCGACTAGATGCCATGATCTTAGGTTCTTGAATGTTGAGCTTTAAGCCAAATTTTTCATTCTGCTGTTTTCTTTTCTTTTTTTTTTTTTNGGCTCCAAAATCACTGCAGGTGACTGCAGCCATGAAATTAGAAGATGCTTACTCCTTGGAAGAAAAGTTATGACCAACCTAGATAGTATATTCAAAAGCAGAGACATTACTTTGCCAACAAAGGTCCGTCTAGTCAAGGCTATGGTTTTTCCTGTGGTCATGTATGGATGTCAAAGTTGGACTGTGAAAAAGGCTGAGCACCGCAGAATTGATGCTTTTGAACTGTGGTGTTGGAGAAGACTCTTGAGAGTCCCTTGGACTGCAAGGAGGTCCAACCAGTCCATTCTGAAGGAGATCAACCCTGGGATTTCTTTGGAAGGACTGATGCTAAAGCTGAAACTCCAGTACTTTGGCCACCTCATGAGAAGAGTTGACTCATTGGAAAAGACTCTGATGCTGGGAAAGACTGAGAGCAGGAGGAGAAAGGGACGACTGAGGATGAGATGGCTGGATGGCATCACGGACTCGATGGACGTGAGTCTGAGTGAACTTCGAGAGATGGTGATGAACAGGGAGGTTTGGCGTGCTGCGACTCATGGAGTTGCAAAGAGTCGGACACGACTGAGTGACTGAACTGAACTGATAGACAGAGCTCTGTCTTCTCCAGAAGGTTTTCCTTCCACATTTCATTACAGGATAGTTCTAAACAAAAGAAGTGCTGTAATGTTAGCTAGAACTGGGCTTTCACATAAAAGACACTCAGTGAAGATTTTCTGAATGAAGAATGAACTCGCATGAATGAAATACACCTCACTAAATTCACTAGATCCTAACTAAATGCCTCAGTTAGGGCCTGGAAGTGTTTGGGTACTAAGAGTAATCAGGCTGGATGGTTATTTATCATTTGTCAGTTCCAGTTGATCATTCTCACTTTTGGGGTAATAACTTTAGATAGATCAAGAGTATTAATTTTTCATTTGCTTTTTAAAAATTTCATAAGCTTGCTACAGACATGTTTTATCCTAATCTATTCCCTCATATTTGCCTTTCTAGGATTTGTGATATAATAAAATCAACAATAGCCTTGCAAAAGACTAAGTTGCATGGCAGTTGCAAAAGAAAGAAGGTACAATAGACTGACTCTGGGAGTGAGCACCGGGCTGAGAGTTGGAAACAGTCTCCAAACAGCTATTTCTCCATCACCAGCAGCATCACCAACAGCAGCAAAACAACAATGATAATAATTGGTAACACTTATTGAATGCTTGGGCTTCCCTGGTGCCTCAGATGGTAAAGAATCTGTCTATATTGTGGGAGACCCAGGTTCGATCCCTGGGTTGGGAAGATCCCCTGGAGGAGGAGATGGCAACCCACTCCAGTATCCTTGCCTGGAGAATTCCCCTGAACAGAGGTGCCTAGCGGGCTACAGCCCATGGTGTTGCAAAGAGTCAAAGACGACTGAGCAACTAAACCCAGCAAGCATGGCACTGGGTCCTCATAGAAATCTCCATGGAACAGGCAAAAATGGTGATGGTAATTTAGTCTCCAAATCATGTCTGACTCTTTGCGACCCCAGGGGCTGTTACATGCTCCTCTGTCTAGGGGGATTCTCCAGGCAAGAAAACTGGAGTGGGTTGCCATTTCCTCCTCCAGGGAATCTTCCAGACCCAGGGACCAAATCCTTGTCTCTTACATCTGCTGTATTCACAACTGGGTTCTTTGCCACTAGTACTACCTGGCAAACCCAAATCATATGCCACTTAAACAGAAAGTTAATATTGCCCCTTTTACTTGTTAAGCTGATTTGAACAAGATAAAAACATATGAACACCACTTGTCAATTTTTTACTCAGCATGTTCCTAGTTTGCCACCATAAACGTGAGGTACAAGACCTAGGGACTGAGGAAGGGAGCTATGTTCTCTATCAGTTCACTCAAAAGACAATCCAAGAAATCATTTCATCTAAGCAAATCTTAGTATACCAGTCAGTATACATAACAGTATACCTTCATGTAAGTATACCTTCAACACAATCTCTAGGCCCTGAATGCCAGGGGTATACAAAGTACTAAAAGGCTGCTGTGTGTTCAGTCATGCCTGACTCTTTGCGACTCAGGTCTATAGCCCACCAGGCTCCTCTATCTGTGAGATTACACCAGCAAGAATACTGGAGTGGGTAGCCATTTCTTTTCCCAGAAGATCTTCCTGACCCAGGGATTGAACCCATGTCTCCTGCATTAGCAGGTGAATTCTTTACCACTGAGCCACCAGGGAAGCCCTAGACCCACACCCAAATCATGTAAACTTGGTGCACTTCAGATTTTTCATCTGCAAAGTCAATGTGTTGAAGCAAAGAATAACAGCTTGTCTCTGATTGTCACGAGCACTTCTAAGGTGCTTTCTTAAGTATTACGTAATTTGCCATTTGAGTTATCCACAGGTTACCAAATTTCCTAGGAAGAGACTATGTTGGTGGCCAACTGCACATAACATCTGAAAGTACAAAAATCGACTTCCAAAATGACTGTAGTGCTGAGTGGTTTCACTGGCATTCTGCAGAGGAGGCTGACAGAAGAGGTGGTATCACACAGTCTCCAAAACTCACTATCTTCCTTGCTCAAATTCCTTGGCTTCCCCAGACACACTTCCTCATCTCCTACACTGATAACTCTGCCCTTGTGACTTCAACAAAACAAACTAGAAAAAAAAGCAAGTCTGAAAACATTAAACAAAGGAAAACCCTGATGACTGGTCAAAACAATAACCATTTCCTGGCTCTCAGGCATGCTCTTGGGGAGCCTTGATTCATCCTACCAAGGGCTTACCAACTCAATGAGGTAAGCAGGGCCAGGACTATGAGGCATATGGCTTATTAGCTGCAAACCCAAACCGCCCATCCTTATCTCCTGACTCAGGCACAGAATTACTTTTATTATACCCCAAAATACCCTCTAAGGACTCTTCTTGCATCTCTGAAAAGTATGATTCTTGGAAATGTAGAAATAAGTATAATGCAATAGTGTAAACAAGGAATAGCATTTGTAATGTTCTTCGGTTTTTGAGAACTTTCAAACTCAACTTGCCCATCCTTGCTTTACTGAGCATATGGATTGAATTCAGAGTCACTGCAAAGGGCAGTCCTTGTGCCAGTAATGGCCACACTTCAAAATGTGTGGGGATTTACATCCTTGTTTCCTATGCAAAATCTAAGAAAAACAAAACAGAAGGAATTTAGCACTGAATGTCCAGGATGGACCAGGCGCTCTGCTTGGTACTTACACTATCTTCAAAACAGTCTTGCAAATAAGGCCTTACTCCCATTTTATTTATGAGGACACCAAGATGCCAAGAATCTACAGTACTAGTGGAAGTTCACACAGCTTGTCAATGGAAAAGCTAGATTGTGAATACAGATGTATTGGATACCAAAGCCCCAAAGAAACCTCTTCACTGCACAACCCAATATGCTAACCTGACACCTTTAACTACACTTCTAGGCATGGGCATTCTGTACTCCTTGTTCCATTTCCATTGGGAAGGTGAGAGTTCAAGGGCAAGTCTGCCTCTTGCTGAGTATAAGTTGGTAGTCATGCTTAGGAAGGTCTTTCTAGAATCAGACATCTCAGCTTGAAACTTTGCCTGTAGAAAAGGGATGGTTGACCTTCTGTCAGTCTTTTATGATAAGACTAGAAATTATTATTAGATGAGACATTGACAGGTTGAACTGATATGTGGTGATGGTAAAGATAGCCTAGGCGATATGGATTTGAGAGGATTTATTTAAGAAGCTGAAATGGCAGGTCTCACTGATGATGAGATGTGAACAGTAGGATAGAGGAATCAGAGATAACCTAGCAAGGGAAATCAATGAGGGCCTCTCTGAAATGAAGAGAGGAGGCTGAGAGGAGGCAGAGGAGTGAGTGCAAGAGGGCCCTGGGAGGCCCATGTCCCAGGGCCTGTGGTAGGAGGGCAATTGGCATCTTTCAGGCGCAGAAAGGATGGAGTCACTGGAGTGAAAAAGATGGGAAATGGAGAAGAGTTTGAAGAGATTTAAGAAATCAGTTCATAGGGCTTCCCTGGTGGCTCGGTGGTAAAGAATCTGCCAGCCAAGGAGATGTGGGTTCCATCCTTGGCTCAAGAAGATCCCCTGGAGAAGGAAATGTCAACTCACTCCAATATTCTTGCCTGGGAAATCCCATGGACAGAGAAGCCTGGCAGGCTACAGTCCACGGGGTCATAAAGAGTATGACACAACTTAACTGAGCGACAACACAAAGGAATCAGATCATATGGGGTCAGCTAGACCTTGATAAGGAATTCAGAGCTTATCCTAAGAGTAACAGAAATATAAGGTTTTAAAAGTAAGTGAAGGGCTTCCCTGGTAGCTATAAGTTTTTAAAAGGGAAGAATATATTTTGACATATGTTTTAAAAAGATTGTTCAGACTGTGAGTTAATGTTCACACTCTCACTAATGGAGCATGAATATGACCAAGTAGGACTGTTTTGAGCATTTCTCTATCAAAATATCATCATGCTTGTTTTCTTCATAGATCTTACCATAATTCATTATATATATATATATAAATATAAATATATATATCTATAGATTTATATATATATATAAATCTAGTGGGAAACACACACACCACATTAGTGTGTGTGTGTTTCCCACTAGATTTTAAGGAGAAACTGGGTCTGTCAGTTGCATGCTCACTCCCAAATCCAGTGTTTGTTATACTTAAGAGACACTGCTTAAATATTTATTAAAAGTGCTACTCTCTAAAAGGGAAAAGGAAATGACAACCCACTCCAATATTCTTGCCTAGAGAATCCCATGGTCAGAGGAGCCTGGTGGGCTGCTGTCCATAGGGTCGCATAGAGTCACGACTAAAGCGACTTAGCATGCATGCATGCACTGGAGAAGGAAATGGCAACCCACTCCAGTATTCTTGCCTGGAGAATCCCAGAGACAGAGGAGCCTGGTGGGCTGCCGTCTATGCTGCCACACAGAGTTGAATACGATTGAAGTGACTTAGCAGCAGCAGCACTCTCTAAAAACCTTTGGATAAGGAAAGAATCAATATCATCTTTGCCCCCATGATCACTTCCAAACTTTTGTTTTAGGCCATCATTCAATAGTCTTTCTTTCAAAGTCTATGCTGCCTACCACTTTTCCGGTTTTCTATTTTCTCTAGGCTCTGACTCTTCCATCATAATTTTAACATTTCCTTAACAGTCCCACCCTCCCACAGTGTTGAAGCTGATGATCTTTCAGCATTCTTGTACCACACGTCCTTAAATTTGGCTATGTGCACTACTGTCACCTTCTTTATATTTTAGTCTCCATAAGCCTAGCCACAGGCTTCCCTTGTGGCTCAGCTGGTAAAGAATCCACCTACAATGCAAGAGACCCTGGTCCGAGTCCTGGGTTGGGAAGATCCACTGGAGAAGGGATAGGCTACCTACTCCTGCATTCTTGGCTTCCCTTGTGGCTCAGTTGGTAAAGAATCCGCCTGCAATGTGGGAAACTCAGATTCGATCCCTGGGTTGGGAAGATCCTCTAGAGAATGGAAAGTTTACCCACTCCAGTATTCTGGCTTGGAGAATTCTATGGACTGTATAATCCATGGGGTTGCAAAGAGTTGGGCATGACTGAGTGACTTTCACTTTCAAGCCTAGCCACATCTCAGCATTCTGTGCCTCTAGGCCGCTTTGTCATTCTTCACATATGATTCACTCACTGTTCCCAAGCCTAACCTTCATCCTCATCACCTTCAAACCCCAATCCCTTCCTGTTCTGTTTTCCTGCCCATTAGCCCCTTCCTGGATCGTGTCTCTTTACGCACAAACTGGATGGCATGATCAGCCATGCTCTCAAGAGCGTGCTGAGCACCCTCACTCTCTTTCTCTATCACACAGTTCCATCCTTCTCTTTAGAAAAGCCCATTGTCTGCTTTATCCAATCTATCTTATAGATGGCTGAGCATTGCTGAGAAAATTACAAGCACAGAAGAATCACTTTAAAGACACATTCTCTCCCTTCCGTTTTGTTACCTGTGCTGCTAGTCAAGTATCTCAAGTATCTAAGGTGGATCATCTGTTTCACTCTCCAGGATCTCGTCCAAATTTCTTCTGCTCAAATTCTCACACTATCTTCTGGTGCCTCCTGATAAAATTGAGATCAACTGTCCCCTATGCAAGTTACATTCCTGATAAAACTGGTATCAACTAAATTGTTGTTTTTCAGTCACTCAGTTGTATCTGACTCTTTGAGACCCCATGAACTGCAGCACATCAGGCTTCCCTGCCCTTCACCATCTCCTGGAGCTTGCTCAGACTCACGTCTGTCGAGTCGGTGATGCCATTCAACCATCTTATCCTCTGCCATCCCTTTCTCCTCCTGCCTTCAATCTTTGTCAGCATCAGAGTCTTTTCTAATGAGTCAGCTCTTTGCACCAGGTGGCCAAGTATTGGAACTTCAGCATCAGTCCTTCCAATGAGTATTTAGGATTTCCTTTAGGACTGACTGCTTTGATCTCCATGCTCTCCAAGAGACTCTCAAGAGTCTTCTCCAAAAGTCCGCTCTACACATCTGTGTCTCTTTTGCTGTCCTGCATACAGGGTCCTCATTACCATCTTTTTTTTTTTTTCTATTTTTGGCCACACCATGCGGCATGTGGGATCTTAGTTCCCTGCTCAGCCATCGAGCCTATAACCCTTACATTGGAAGTTCAAGTCCTAACCACTAGACCAACAGGAAAGTCTCTTCACTTTCTCTCTTGATCTTGGACCTACACCTCTTGCTTCACCCAAGATATTGATCTATTAATTGTTCCATCTCTCTCTTGAATTTTTTATACCTCTTTATGCTGGTTCCTTTCTCTTGTCCTATATATATAATTGAGCTTTCCAGGTTGCACAAGTGGTAAAGAATTCGCCCGTCAATGCAGGAGAGGTAAGAGACGTGGTTCAACCCCTAGACTGGGACGATCCCCTGGAGGAAGGTATGGCAACTCACTTCAGTATTCTTGCCTAGAAGATCTCATGAAGAGAGGAGCCTGGCATGCTGCAGTCAATAGGGTCACAAAGAGTCAGACATGACTGAAGAGACTTAGCATGCATGCATACATATAATTATATTCTCTATCTTAATGGGAAAAAAAAAAGTTCTTCTAGGAATTCTACTCTCCCTCTTATTCACTGTTCCAGAACCCTCTTTCTTTCTTTCTGGCTACAAAAAGCAATTTAAACTCCCTGTATTTAATTCCTCAGCCCAGGTCACTTTTTAAAATGTCCTGAAATCTTATTTGCAAAGCTAGCAAGCTGCTGAAATGTTTTCTCAAAGGCCACTTGTGCCCTTCTGGTTATCAAGTTCAGAGTATTTTCCTTAATGTTCATTCTTCTTGATCTCAGAATAATTAAATTTATGTTCATTACCTCTTCCTTCCTAAAATTTGTCCCTTTCTTGAATGAAAGACTTTCCTTGAATGATGGTTCCAGTGTCTGAGAGTTTCCATTAACACCTGGAGAATCTGGATCATTTCTATTTGGGATACCATTGACTAAACTGAGCACAGCCTGCTGTTGTTTGAAAATCAAAACACTTAGGGACTTCCCTGGTGGTCCAGTGGTTAGGAATCCATCTTCCACTGCAGGAGTGGTGGGTTTGATCCCTGGTTCAGGAATTAAGATCCCACATGCCAAGGGCCCACATGCTGCAACTAAAACCCCTCACAGCCAAAAAAAAAAAGAAACAAAACAGGCCAACCTCCAGAGGTGTCCTATAAGCCAAACTTACACTCCTCTCTGGCATATACTTCTTTCTACTGGGTTTGTTCTAAAGTTCATTAGCATCTGATGGAACACCCCAAATTAATTTTTTGGCCAACCCAACAATATAACACTATCATCTTTAAGTTAAATATCTCTCTGAAGTCAGTTTCTGAGGTTCTTCTCCATCCCTTTCTTTGAAAAAACTAAACTGATGGCTTGAGAGGACTTTTGGGCTCTGAGGGAGAGGGAGAGGGAGAGGGTGGGATGATTTGGGAAAATAGCATTGAAATATNATAGTAAAAACATGAATAGTGCAGAGGCTGGAAAGTAATACACAAACACTGACAATACATGTCTTTGCTTGATAGGATAAGAAATGATTTTTACTTTTTCATTCTATTTTCTATTTTTTCAAAATTTGAATCGTGTTTGATATACAGTAGTACCTGTCTCTTATACACATCTAGATGTGTATAAGAGACAGGGATGATTTGGGAGAATAGCATTGACAGATGTATACTATCATGTAAGAAATGAATCGCCAGTCTATGTTCAATGCAGGATGCAGGATGCTTGGGGCTGGTGTATGGGGATGATCTGGAGGGATGATGTGGGGTGGGAGGTGGGAGGGGGTTCATGTTTAGGAGTTCGTGTACACCCGTGGCAGATTCATGTCAATGTATGCCAAAACCAATAGAGTACTGTAAAGTAAAATAAAGTAAAATGGAAGCTCTAAAAAAAAAAAGTTAAAGTAATAGAAAATACAGATATTTTTAAACTTAAATTGCACTTTTAGCTGTAAGATTATTTGACTTTATACTAATTCACACTAGACCATATTTTGCTTTTAATCTATACTCTATTGCTTGGAGGAGGAAATGGCAACTTGCTCCAGTACTCTTGCCTGGGAAATCTCATGGACAGAGGAGCCTGGTGGGCTACAGTCCATGGGGTCGCTGAGTCAGACACGACTGAGTGATAGAGCACACACCCCACAACTTGCCAAAAGACTTGCAGGCAATTTCAATATTTTTTAAAAGGACAACTGATACCCAAAGTGAAAAGAACAAAGACTATCATTGAATATTAGCATATTAATAGTGTAGACTCCATGAAAGGTAGAATCCAATATATGCCCTTAATGAGATATCAGTTTTTCCAAGTTGTGGTGGTAATGAGTGAGAAATGTGCAGAAAGATTTGTCCAGTGGCTTTTTTTTCCAAGTCTCAGAAAACACAAATGTCAAACTGACATAGCACATCCTGACCCCACCAAGATGTCATAAGATGTAGAAGACAGATCTCAGGAAACTGAACTGTAGCAACACAAACCCTTCATTCACCAAGTTCAAGAGCTGGTAACGAGAAAGGACAGCGAAGCATTCAAAAGCATCTCTATTGAACTCATTTCTGATTTAGATTTGCATTAAAACCATGAGATTTTCATATATTGTGAGCTATTTCTCTTCTAATTTGGCATTATGTCACACTTCAGCTGACCTTCGTTTCCTAAAGAAAATTAGAGATGAAATTATTTCTTCCCGACTAGCATCAGCAAAATGACATCTACTTAGCTTTGCTGTCCTTTCAAATCCTACTCTTCAGGGGACATGCAACATGGTTTTAGTGGGTCGATGAATCGTTTTCTTTTTCTGCTATATGTGCGTGTGTGTGTGCACACACATGACAAGTCGACTTTGGATTAGGTTTCCAAACAGTAATGCATTGTCTCATCTCTTCCATGATGCCTCCAGGAATTAGCTAAAGGGACACAATTGATAATAAAATTTCACACCAGTAAACTTGGCTCAAAGAGCTGCTGTAAAAACCCCACTGATTGTCACAGCATTCATTCATAAGAACACACACCACAGAGCATATGTGGGACAGGATGTTTTGCTATGCCAAAAGCGAATTTTCATGCTGTTGAATTTATGCATTTCCTGCTGCTCCTCCAAAGGCTTGTCTGCATGTGCAGGCAGGGAAGAACTCTCTCTGTGGAAAAATGTTCCTCTGCTGTTTGTGTCAAAAGGTCTGACCTGTACTCAACTTCCCATTCAGAGGTAATTTGCAAGCTATGTTTGTTAATCTCTTTTTAAAATATCCACCAGGAAAGAATACTGGGTTAATTTTTGCTTGAAAAGAAAAGGGCTATAAAAAGCATATTAGGAAGGCAGAAAATGGTCTTAAAATGGAAACCAAAACAGGCATTTGGGAAAGATAAATGTAACATCCCCTTCACCCTCAGGAAAAGAAATTTTTCTGACAGGGTCAGAGACTCTGCTTGGCAAACCTTCTTAAATTAATTACCTTCTTGACATTTTAAAGGAAGGTTTCAGATTGTAAATTTAACCCAGACAAAGCATTCTTTTTAATCTTGTCAGTATGCAAACTACTTTGCACTGCAGTCTGTGAATTATTTATCAGAGGAACGACCCCAAAGGGCGAATGGAAAAAGCAGGCATATTTGATCTGAGGTTCTGTGGTGAGATGTAGTTCTTTGCCTTAGATCTGTACCTGTTGCAACTGCTTAACTTTTTCTGCTTTTGATGTTTTTAATACCCTGAGCATTCTTTGTCTCTGAGAGGAAGACGTTCGGTGCCATTTTATAATGTGCTTATTAAGATGAGAAAAATATACAGCTCGGCAGGTTTTATACGGCAGCCACTGTTGGGATGGGATGGGAAACAACAGGGCTTCTTTTCGATGTACTTTCACATTATATATGCTAGGCAACCCGCATCTTAACTGACTCTTGTGCTCATGTGAAATGAAATGTGCAGAGATGGACTGTCAAGGAAATTAACTCTTCTATTGATAAACTGATCTACATAATATTTCAACAAACATTAACAGATTTGTTTGGGACTTAAATAAAATTGAAATTTACAGTGCCTAGAAGCTATAAAAAAAAGTTGGGGCTTTAGTTCTAGAATTAAGTATTCTTAAATTAAATGATTTGGGATCAAGAACGTCCATGCAATGGGCTATGCTTATTAGTTCTAAAACATCATAGAGTAAATGTAGAACTGCCCTAGAGAAGCAGTAGGGTATAGTGTCACAGAGAATAGTCTCTGAGACCTCCCCGGAGTTTGTAAAGTGATGGCAAACCTCAACTTCGAAAAACATCCAGTGGCTTAGTTCCTAGGAGACTGGGCTTACACACAGATCCCAAAGTCTTGCCTGGTAAGTCTTCAGTGACCTGCTACTGCCTTCTGCCTTTTCTCAGGAAACTCCTGGGCTTCCCTTGAGAGAAAAGACATGCAACATCACTGTCCCTCCTCCTGCCATTTCACTCTGAACAGACATCCACAGTGTAAATGAAAAATCTAGGGTATCCCTGCTGCTGCTGCTGCTGCTAAGTCGCTTCAGTCGTGTCTGACTCTGTGTGACCCCATAGATGGCAGCCCACCAGGCTCCCCCGTCCCTGGGATTCTACAGGCAAGAACACTGGAGTGGGTTGCCATTCCCTAGCAATTGTAAATGAAGACACACAACACACACAGCTTTACTTCTGCATGAGAGACTCCTCCCAAACTTAATAAAAGAAATAGATGTGATAACTAAAATAAAACTTTTAAGTTGCCATTTATTGTGTAATTTTTATGTTCCATTCCCTTGCAACTCACTTATGAAGTAGGTCTTAACTGTCCTCAGTCCCCACTTGTCCCCCCCCCCTTTTTTTTTTTTTACAGCTGAGAAAACTGAGCCTTAGAGAGAGATTTGCAAGTCAATGATCCTGCACCTAACAAGGCTGAGATTCAAAGCCAGATCTCCATGACCCTAAATTCCACATGCTCTGTCTCTCTAAACATGTGATATGATCTTAATTCCATTTGGTTGCCTGTAATTCTTCTCTTTATGTGCTTTGAAATCTAGTAGGAGTGTGATAACTCTAGCATAAAGAGCTTCACTTTATAAATTTTTGGTCTTGCTATATTGTTTCAAGCTTATATTGGTATCTTAGCAATCTATTGTGTGTGGTTTATTTAAACTAAACAAATGAAAGACAGCATATAGATTCGAGGTTCAGCAAGCATGTCTTCCATGAGAATTAGGTAGGTGCCTACCACAGAGATAGCATGCAAACAGCAGCAAGTAAATTGATGTTTGTTAGTCTGTGCTCTCTCAGATACACAGAGGATTTACCTACTTAATAGGACTTATAAGAACAAATCCCCTGAGCATGAATGAGAGAAACTGGGCACTGAGGTTCATCTTTTCACAGAGCTATCACACATACTAATTCAAGGACCACAAACTTTCTGTTTGCCTTTTTTTTCCCTGATCTTTCCTCTTTCACTCACATTTCACTCACCTGAATAAGTGCCAGACATAGAGCACTTGATCCTCCATGCCAAGGTCATATTCATCTGGATGAACCTGAACTGTCAGGACCAGATCCAGGGAGGACGTCCTTTTAGAGTCATGGCATATCAGATTTTCAGAAGTGGGAGGAAACAGAGATCACCTAGTCCACTCTTCTATTTACTAGGAAGTGAAGAAGACAGGTACTAGGCCACCCACTCTGTCAAAACTAGAGCAAGGACTCATCAGCCCACACATGTCTTGAGACTCATAGTGGCTTTGACTGAGATAGAATTTTAAAAATATATATATGTTTGTGTGTGTGTATGTATATATATATATGTGTGTGTGTGTGTGTGTGTGTGTGTGTGTGTGTATATAACTTAGAAATGTGGATTCAGATTCTCCACAGAAACAAAACCAATAGAACATAGAGTTTTATTATAAAGAATTGATTCATGAGATTGTGAAGCCTGGCAAGTCCTGGTATCTGCAGGTGAGTCAGCAAGCTGGAGATCCAGGAAAGCCAGTGGTATAGTTCCAGTTTGGCAGGTTCAAATCCAGAAAAAGACTGTTTTGATTCCTAAAATGGTGGGGGAGGGGGAGCGGAAATACATGTTCTAGTTCTAAGGCAGGCAGGCAGACCGAAAGAGTTCTCTCTTAGTCTGGGGAGGATCAGCTTTTTGCTCTATTCGAGCCTTCAACTGATTGGACAAGGCCCATTCAGATTAGAGACAACAATTGTCCACTCCATCTACTGATTTAAATGTTAATCTCAGTCAAAATCACAGACACTGAGTAATACTCCATTGTGTATATGTACCACAATGGAGTATTACTCCGCCATTAAAAAGAATACATTTGAATCAGTTCTAATAAAATGAATGAAACTGGAACCGATTATACAGAGTGAAGTAAGCCAGAAAGAAAAACACCAATACAGTATACTAACACATATATATGGAATTTAGAAAGATGGTAATGAGGACCCTGTATGCAAGACAGCAAAAGAGACACAGATGTGTAGAGCGGACTTTTGGACTCTGAGAGAGAGGGAGAGGGAGAGGGTGGGATGATTTGGGAGAATAGCATGGAAATATGTATATTATCATGTAAGAAACGAATCGCCAGTCTATGTTCGATGCAGGATGCAGGATGGTTGGAGCTGGTGCATGGGGATGATCCAGAGGGATGATGTGGCATGGGAGGTGGAAGGGGGGTTCATGTTTGGGAGGTCATGTACACCCATGGCAGATTCATGTCAATGTATGCCAAATCCAATACAGTACTGTAAAGTAAAATAAAGTAAAAATTAAAATTAAAAAAAAAACCACAGGCACACCCCGAATAATTTTTGACCAACTATCTGGGCATCTCATGGTAAAGTAAAGTAGATATATAAAATTAATCATCATATCACCTAAGCTGAGGACTGTATTTTATTAATTCACGTATCTGTTAAGGACTAATTCTTTTATTTAAAAGTTAAAAGAAAAGCAATTCAGATATTCAGAAAATACTGTAATTATTATTAAAGCAAAAAGAAACAAATACATTTGTGTTTATCTGTTAAAAGTTTACCCATTCCATGGAGAGGTCAATTTGCATCTAACAAAATCTTCAGTGGCATTTACTTGCTCTATCTAATGTTTTGATTTGGATATTTAAATAATTCTTTCTTGTTCTCTAATATACAAGAGCAAAACTCGCAGATGTAAATAATATAATCAAACTTTAATCTAGTTAATTTCAATGTTTATTTAGACATTTAAACCACTTAATCTAACATAGTGAAAATACAGGGTACTGCAATTTGTATTCTAAAGGATGTGAAAGACTAAGACTTCTCTACTGTAAAATGTAACAGCACCCTTGGTCTAGTCCTTCATGAATGTTTAATGTTGATGGAAATAAAACAGGTTTGTCATTTATTTATTAAGCAGATTCATACAAATAGATATATATTTAAGATAATGTAGGTGATGGTTTTAAGATAGATCCACAAAAAATTTTGATGCTTCTCCCTTCAAGAGGTAAAGCTTAATTTCCCCTCCCCTTGAGTGTGGGCTAGGCTTTGTGATCGTAATAAGTAGTATATGACAGAAATGATGGGGTAAAATATCTGCGATTAAATAATAAAAGAACATAATTTCTGCCTTTCTCCTTCTTGGACATCTCTGTAATAAGCCAGATATAATTTCACTCAAAGAACCTTAAGTAGAGTCCATGTAGTAAGGAAGAAAGGCCTCTCTACAATATCCAGCAAGGAGCTGAAGCCTCTGGCCAACAGCCAGATGAGAGTGAACCATCTTGGAAGTAACTTCTTCAGCCCCTGTCAAACCTTCAGATGACTGCAGCCCCTATCGAGATTTTTCACTGTAATTGACTGCAACAGAAAACAGCCTGAATTGGAACCACCTAGCTAAGCTTCTCCCATATTTCTGATCCAAGAAACTGAAATAATAAATATTTGTTACTTTCAGCTGCTGAATTTGGGGATAATTTGTTATGTAGCAATAGATAACTTATATATACAAAGTCTAACTTGCACCTATAATAAGACTTTCTGTCCACAAATTATCATTCATTTACAGTAGGTTATGTTCATCATTTACGGGTCATGTATTTTCAAGCCAAAATAGATTTATATGTGTGTCTATAAGATTAACACAATTTTAACATTTATAAAATATTATTTTCTTCATAGAATATCACTAGCACAAGTGAAAAAATTGTTTTCTGATGTGCTGGTGAACAAATTGTCATGTTACAATAGCAAAAGCTTGAAAGTTGCTTTGAAATTCACTTTCATCTTACTCCTTTTTGTTTTTTCTAGTTGTAATGTTATAGTTTTATGAGAAAATATAAATGATGGCTAGTACTTCCATTTTTCTTCACTTGCAAAACTCAAGGGTAGGTTAAAGGCACAATTAATTCTAAATAAACTCTATAAAATAAACAATATATATAATTATTTCTCCAAGTTTGAAATGCTTTCTCCTTTTTGTATCAAATCATTTAAATTTTTTTTCTTCTCTGAACACATCTATTCATTCTACATTAAAATATGTTTATTTGATCTTCTATTCTCTGCAACCCTACATTATTGTTCTTGTCTAACTACTCTCAATCCTTATCTCTTTCCTGATTTTTTTTATTCTATCCCTCCACCAAGCTCTAATCCCTCCCTTCTCTTTACTTCAGCTACACTTATAACTCCTTAAAAGTAAAATATACTACTGTTTATATCTATTTTTAATTAGTTCAACTATGTCACTCTTGTCTCTCAAACAAGATTGCAAGCTTCTTCAAATTTTTTCCTTGTTTATGTTTTTGATGCCTAACCCAGTGCTTGCACAGAGGAAGCACTCAGCAAAATGTGTAGCACTGTATTTATTTCCTTCTCCCAGTGGTGCTTGCCTCCTAGTACCTTACTTTCTGCTTATGAGAAGAGCCTTATCTGGCACTAAGCACAACTGCAAAGAAAAACAGAAGAGCAATAGACAGGATGCAGGGAGTTATAGAAAGAGAAACTATCAAGAAGAGACATGGCCACAGCTCTCTCATGCCTTATACTCCTGAATACATGTCAGCGCCAGGGACACAAAATCATTGTCTCCTCTCTTTTTTCACTTTTTCTTTGACCATCATATTGACAAAGTAGAAATATATAGGCAGTGTCACTACACCACTTCAGCAAAGTTAGCACTTAAGGTTTCCTCATATCTACCCAGCCAGCTGAGTTTCATCACTGTCTTATACTTCAATGTATATTTATGCATCTTTTAGAATCTCAATGTTTCCCAAATGCTCACTGCAATATATTTTTTCTGACATGTTCTATTGTCTATAATAGAGTCGGCATACAGTGGTGGACGGTTTCACCTTCTATGTGTATTTGTTCACTGTGCTTCTTAATCTAGCATTCAGTATTTATTTTTCATCATTGACAGTAGACTGCTCTGTCTCAAATATTTGAGAAAGAGAAAAAGTGAGAGCAAAGTAGGCAAGAATTGCTGATAACCCAGGTTTAGGAGTGTTAACAGTGATTATTTCTCAGAGCAAATGCAAGAGTGAGGAGGATGGCAAAGATATACAGGGCAAGGCCGGGGGAGTCCACATTCTCTATCCGTGACTCTTCATTAACTAACATAGAAGAGTCTTTTTTTGGTTGTTCAGATTTGCTCAGCTCTAGAATCAGATAGACATGTGATGATTGGGTCTGGTCTAATTATTTTCTCTAAATCTGCCTTTGCTGAGTCATTTTTCTCCTCTAGAACTTGTTAGATAATTAGCTTTCTTAAACTCTTCACCTTCACAAAATATTTGTAAACAGTATGAAATGGAAAGAAGAAAACCAGAGAGTAAAAAGTTGTGTGAGAAACAACCATGTAAAATGTCTTACTAAAATAGACAAGATTTTTACATGGATAGAGAACCATAAGGCAAGAGGAGTACAGTGGGCTTATCGATGTGCTTTACCTAGGGATTTGTGTCTTAAAGAATGAGAGCTAGCTTTCAAGATGGAGAAGAAAGGGAAGTCCAGTCAAAGGCACATAGCAAACTCAAAGAAAGATGAATAATTAGGTATTTCTGAGGCTTAATGTACATGGTAGGGAGTGGTGGGTGGGGAAAGACTCTTACAGGGTATATTCAGACTAGACTGAGAAAAACTTTGTACTCGTCTACTCTTTCAAAAATATTTATTAAGGCCCTACTGTGTGCACGCCATGGGCTTCCCTTGTAGCTTAGTTGGTAAAGACTCTGCCTGCAATGCAGAAGGCCTGGGTTTTATTCCTGTGTTGGGAAGATCCCCTGGAGAAGGAAATGGCAACCCGCTCCGGTATTCTTGCCTGGAGAATCCCATGGACAGAGGAGCCTGTCAGACTACAGTCTATGGGGTCACAAAGGTCAGACACGACTTAGCGACTAAACCGTCACCACCTACTATGTGCACTGTACCAGATAAACACAAACTCTGCCCCTTAATATGTTTCACCGTCACTATGTTCCCACTTTTGATACATACGTTTTTATTATAGCAAATATCCTACCACATTATCACGTTGGATTTGGGGATCTTTCTTCCTCACTATAGAATGAGATTTTTAAAGTGAGGATCATATCTCCAACATGTAGTACAAAGAATAGTAAATAGTATATAAATATTTATTACTGAATCACAACCAGTGTAACATCCTTACTCAGACCCAACTAATAAGATAGGTATAGAAAACAGATTTCAACTTATCAACTCCAGTAAATTACTTACGCTGCCTGGAGCTTTTGTGGAGAAAGAGGTCATGATCCCATTCCTCAGTGGAAAAGAATTCCATCATTAAGTAGAGACTTCTGCCATGACATAAGAAGCAGCACAATTATTTTCTATCCATGAACCTGGTTGTATTCTCAGTAAGGTAATCATTTACTCACTCAACAAATATTCATCATACATCTGGCACTGCTGTTAAGCATCAGGGGACAGGACACGGAGACTATGAACACACACAGCCCCTATCTTCAGGGATCCCAGAGATCTGGAAAGTAAATGATGTCACAACACCTGCAATTTACTCAGTTGTATAATAATAATTTGCTATATACGAGGTCATGATTATTGTGGTTAAAAAGGAACCAGAGAGTATATATGTCATCTCCTATATTTCATAGGATGGAAACTGTGTTAACCAGTACTCAAGAGAATTCCAGTCCCCAGAGTAGGTAGTTATACTGCATCCTGCTGCCATTGTTTAATGAAATCATTCATTCATTTAACATTATATACGAGGTCATGATTATTGTGGTTAAAAAAGGAACCAGAGAGTATATATGTCATCTCCTATATTTCTTAGGATGGAAACTGTGTTAACCAGTACTCAAGAGAATTCCAGTCCCCAGAATAGGTAGTTATACTGCATCCTGCTACCATTGTTTAATGAAATCATTCATTCATTTAACAGATGTTTGTTGAATGACTATTACATGTTAGTCTATATTGGTAGACACTGGATAGATGGTAGCAAGTAAAATAATCTAAATAAAGAGACAAGTATTAAACAAGTAACGACACAACAAATATGTGATTATAAATTATGGTGAGTGAGAATATCACAATCTATGTTTTAAGACAAACCAATCTTCTGAATGCAATTTTGATTCCTTAGATTAACCTCTTTCATGAGGTAGGAATACATTAACCATTTATGTAAATATTTCACTCTGGTTTTCTCTGCCATAGTAAAGGGGTATATCAATCAGTCTCACATGGTCAGTGATTATACATTGTTCTCCAAAGTCCTTTGTTCTATCACCTCCAGGGTAACCAATCTGCATTTCCAGACAAGAAACCCATGGGTTTTACCTGGATTGCTTTGATCTCTAAGTCAGAGATACATTGTTTTGATGGTAATCTCCCTCTTGGTATTGCTTAATTGTTTTGAAATCTATATTTCTAATAAGCCTAACCTCTAATCAAGACAATTACAAAAAAAATTTCTACAAAATTTTATTTGAAAAAATTAAATGTCACAGAAAAGAACTTTAAAAAAGCAAACATATATATAGAGAGAGACTATATATATATAGACTGAAGTCATTTACCAATTAAGCATTTATTAATATCATATAGTATTCCTTTCACCATAAAATCCTTCAGCTCAGTTCAGTTCAATCGCTCAGTTGTGTCCAACTCTTTGTGACCCCATAAATCACAGCACGCCCGGCCTCCCTGTCCATCACCAACTTCCGGAGTTCACTCAAACTCACATCCATAGAATCGGTGATGCCATCCAGCCATCTCATCCTCGGTCGTCCCCTTCTCCTCCTGCCCCCAATCCCTCCCAGCATCAGAGTCTTTTCCAATGAGTCAACTCTTCACATGAGGTGGCCAAAGTACTGGAGTTTCAGCTTTAGCATTATTCTTTCCAAAGAACACCCAGGACTGATCTCTTTTAAAATGGACTGGTTGGATCTCCTTGCAGTCCAAGGGACTCTCAAGAGTCTTCTCCAACACCACAGTTCAAAAGCATCAATTCTTCAGCGCTCAGCTTTCTTCACAGTCCAACTCTCGCATCCATACACGACTACTGGAAAAACCATAGCCTTGACTAGACGGACCTTTGTTGGCAAAGTAATGTCTCTGCTTTTGAATATGCTATCTAGGTTGGTCATAACTTTCCTTCCAAGGAGTAAGCGTCTTTTAATTTCATGGCTACAGTCACCATCTGCAGTGATTTTGGAGCCCAGAAAAAAAATAAAGTCTGACACTGTTTCCACTGTTTCCCCATCTATTTCCCATGAAGCAATGGGACCAGATACCATGATCATCATTTTCTGAATGTTGAGCTTTAAGCCAGCTTTTTCACTCTCCTCTTTCACTTTCATCAAGAGGCTTTTTAGTTCCTCTTCACTTTCTGCCATAAGGGTGGTGTCATCTGCATATCTGAGGTTATTTATATTTCTCCCAGCAATCTTGATTCCAGCCTGTGCTTCTTCCAGCCCAGTGTTTCTCATGATGTACTTTGCATAGAAGTTAAATAAGCAGGGTGACAATATACAGCCTTGACGTACTCCTTTTCCTATTTGGAACCAGTCTGTTGTTCCATGTCCAGTTCGAACTGTTGCTTCCTGACCCGCATATAGGTTTCTCAAGAGGCAGGTCAGGTGGTCTGCTATTCCCATCTCTTGAAGAATTTTCCACAGTTTATTGTGAGCCACACAGTAAAATCCTTATGATCTTAGAAATTCATTGAAAAGTATATTCTACCATCTAGAATAGTTTCACATTCCATTTTACAAGGAATCATCTTCCACAAAATTTTTACATCATTTTCCACATGTTTTCTTTTTAGTTTTTTATTCTTGTTGTCTACTGTTTTATACAAACTTTGTATTTTATATTGTATGTGCCCCTGTCCTCTCTATAGATCCACTGCTACTGCCTGTATACTATTACTCCATCTCAAGGTCTTCCTATACTCAACACAATTATGATATAGCTCCTTCACTAAAATAACTCTTCCTTTATTCATTTACTCTTCCGTGATAGATGTTATAAAACCAGGAGTTAAGTGTAAGCAATTGAGGATCACAGAATCTTGGGATTGTTAGCTTGCCACCCAATCCAGACCCTGTAAAAGTCCCTGCTGGTAAGTGCCTAGGCAGAGCTAGAAAATCACTTAAAACCAGGGGCCAGCCTCAGCTGACACTTGGCCACAGGAGTCTGAACAAGTCAGTCCCATGGTAGGATTTAGTTCCTTTATACATCTGTTTCAAAAGTTTGCTGTTATCACATACACATAAGTGCCCTGTAAACTGTAAGGAACTCTGCCTATGCAAGTGTGGACTGGGAGTTCCATGTCCCCGGGCCTGTGGTCTGTCTTCTGTCCAAAGTAACACTGAAGACAGAACACAGACTCTGGGACAATAGCTTGAATCTTGTGCTCAGCATTGGACAAGTAATGCAACTCGCTTCACTTTTGGGTTCCTCATCAGTGAGGGTTATAGTGCCCAATTGAAGAGGGGCTAGTATAAGAAACGCACAGTTGGTTTGTTGTTTGTTTGTTTTTTCTGATAATGTTATTGTTGTTCAATCGCTCAGTCATGCCCTACTCTTTGCAACCCCATGGACTGCCGCATGCCAGGTTTCCCCATCCTTCACTAGCTCCTGGAGTGTGCTCAAACTCAAGTCCATTGAGTCAGTGATACTATCCAACCATCTCATCCTCTGTCACCCCCTTTTCCTCCTGCCCTCAATCTTTACCAGCATCAGGGTCTTCTACAATAAGTTAGTTCTTCATATCAGATGACCAAAGTATTAAGAGTTTCAGCTTCAGGATCAGTCCTTCCAATGAATATTCAGGGTTGATTTCCTTTAGGATTAACTGGTTTGATCTTGTTGCCCAAGGGACTCTCAAGGGTCTTCTCCAACCCCACAGTTCAAATAGATTGGTGTTCAATACATGTTTTGCTTTTTTGTTTGATTTTTTGTTTTATAACTGCTGATAGTGGTCTCTGTAATAACTCAAAACAATCCTAAATTCTGCTTTCACATGGTAGTCCCTCCACTCAGGGCAAGAAGCTACTATGGCCCTCTCATCAAACAATTCCTCTTCTTGTGCTGCCTTCTCAACCTCCCATCAAGATCTCTGAGTGCTTCCCTGTTCCAATCTGTACGGCTTTCTCCAGCCTGTCTTCATTCCTTCACAAAGAGGCCCCCAAGGCTGCCTTCCAGTCAGGGGTGGAAGTGTTTTTGCTTTCTGGTGGTAATTACTTCTGCTGCATCTGTGTTTACTTTAGAACCTGTGGCTAAGGTAATTAGCTGACAGCTGGCTAAGCCTTAGATAATAATATGTCTGACATTTTAGGTATCTCTTTTCTAGAAATTTTTTTTTTTTTACTTTATTTCATTTGCACAGTCAACAGATAGTAATGTCGGATCATCCCTATGTGGAACACAATTAGGGTTCATTTGCATCTGGAAGAAGATCTGCTTCTTTAAATGTGGTTGGGTTGAGAATGACTGCTTTTACACATAGAGTGCTTTCTGAGTGTGGTGCTATTTTGTTTACTCACTATTTATTAAGGACCTGATAGGTATAGACCCTGGGCTAGGGTGCTAAGAACACAAACACAAATATAACATCACCCTTTTCCTCAAAGATTTTGAAATTTGAAGATGGACAAACAAACATGGGTCCATGCCAAGTCCTGCAGGATGTAAAGACAGGAGTAGCAAGCATTCAGGAGGAAACTCTGGAGCAGAGTCATGAGAGGCAAATAGATACATAAATATTTCCTGGGCATACTGGAGGACTCAACAGACAACTTCATTCGGGACTGGGGAGTAAAAACAAAACTGTGAGGGTTTTATGGGCTCAACACAACATGATTAGTTGACAACGGGAAGACAAGACTGGAGTAAAGTAAGCAAGGCATCTAGGGTGTGCAGTATTCAAGGAGGCAAAGCAAGCTTAGGTTGAACAGAAGCCTTCAGAAATGACACTCACTTGCACCACCCTGAAAGGGAATGCCTGCTTAAATTTGCACCCTGGGCACATTTCCTTTGCATCACCCCAACCCTGCAATTGTACAGGAGGCAGTGATCAAGACCATCCTCGAAAAAAGAAAGGCAAAATGGTCATCTGAAGAGGTCTTACAAATAGCTGAGAAAAGAAGAGAAGCTAAAGGCAAAGAAGAAAAGGAAAGATATACCCATTTGGATGCAGAGTTCCATAGAATAGCAAGGACAGATAAGAAAGCCATCCTCAGTGATCAGTGCAAAGAAACAGAGGAAAACAATAGAATGGGAAAGACTAGAGATCTCATCAAGAAAATTAGAAATATAAGGGAACATTTCATGCAAAGATGGGCACAATAAAGGACAGAAATGGTATGGACCTAATAGAAGCAGAAGATATTAAGAAGAGGTGGTAAGAATATACAGAAAAACTATACAAAAAAGATCTTAATGACCCAGATAACCACGATGGTGTGATCACTCACCTAGAGCCAGACATCCTGGAATGCGAAGTCAAGTGGGCCTTAGGAAACATCACTAGGATACGAACAAAGCTAGTGAAGGTGATGGCATTCCAGTTGAGGTATTTCAAATCCTAAAAGATGATGCTGTCAAAATGCTGCACTCAATATGCCAGCAAATTTGGAAAACTCAGTAGTGGCCACAAGACTGAAAAAGGTCAGTTTTCATTCCAATCCCAAAGAAAGGCAATGCCAAAGAATGTTGAAACTACCACGCAATTGTATTTATCTCACACGCTAGCAAAGTACTGCTCAAAATTATCCAAGCCAGGCTTCAACAGTACATGAACCATGAACTTCCAGACAGTCAAGTGGGATTTAGAAAAGGCAGAGGAACCAGAGATCAAATTGCCAACATCTGCTGAATCACCAAAAAAGCAAGAGAGTTGTAGAAAAACATCTATTTCTGCTTTATTGACTACACCAAAGCCTTTGACTGTATGGATGGATCACAACAAACTGTGGAAAGTTCTGAAAGAGATGGGAATACCAGACCATCTGACCTGCCTCCTGAGAAATCTATATGCAGGTCAAGAAGCCACAGTTAGAACTGTACATAGAACAGACTAGTTCCAAATTAGGAAAGGAGTACGTCAAGGCTATATATTGTCACCCTGCTTATTGAACTTATATGCAGAGTAAATTATGTGAAATACCAGGCTGGATGAAGCACAAGCTGGAATCAAGCTTTGCAGGGAGAAACATCAATAACCTCAGATATGCAGATGACACCACCCTTATGGCAGAAAGCAAAGAACTAAAAAGCCTCTTGATGAAAGTGAAAGAGGAGAGTTAAAAATTTGGCTTAAAACTCAACATTCAGAAAACTAAGATCATGGCATCTGGTCCCATCGCTTCATGGGAAATAGATGGGGAAACAGTGGAAACAGTGTCAGACTTTATTCTTTTGGGCTCCAAAATCACTGCAGATGGTGACTGCAGCCATGAAATTAAAAGACGCTTGCTCCTTGGAAGAACAGCTATGACCAACCTAGACACCATATTCAAAAGCAGAGACATTACTATGCCAAATCTGTCTAGTCAAAGCTAAGGTTTTTCCAGCGGTCATGTAAGGATGTGAGAGTTGGACGATAAAGAAAGCTGAGCAGCAAATAATTGATTTTTTTGAACTGTGGTGTTGGAGAAAACTCTTGAGAGTCCCTTGGACTGAGTATAAATCAAACCAGTCAATCCTAAAGGAAATCAGACCTGGTTATTCATAGGAAGGACTGATGCTGAAGCTGAAGCTCCAATACTTTGACCACCTGATGTGAATGACTGACTCATTGGAGAAGACCCTGATACTGGGAAAGATTAAAGGCAGGAGGAGAAGGGGATGACAGAGGATGAGATGGTTGGATGGCATCACCAACTCGATGGCCATGAATTTGAGTAACACTCCTGAAATTGGTGATGGACAAGGAAGCCTGGTGTGCTGCAGTCCATGGGGTCACAAAGAGTTAGACACGGCTGATCTACTGAACTGAACTGATTATGACACAGATATGCCCAGGTGGGCCCTAGATAAAGCCTTTCTCAGAAACCTCTTTGTGTGGTTAAATAGCAGGGTAGAGAGAGGGGCTGAGGTTAGACCTTAGGGGTTGATGCACTGGGAAGAAGAATAAAGGAAGAGGCTCCAGGAAGGTGGATGAGACAGAAGTTGTCCTGGGCCCTCCTCAGGTTTTGCTGATGCTGGAACTTTGCCCCCTGGCTGTCTTCTAGATCAGGAGGGTCACTCAGCCAACACTAAACAGAAGATAATTGGGAGACTTGCTCTCCCTGATGAATAATTTCTTAGTAGTTACAGCAAGAACAAAGGTTAATAAGGATTTATCTGTAAGTTAAAGGCTGAGTACTACATTAAAATCTCTAAATGTTACATCCCCACCCCCCGCCGCCTTTCTTTACGTGTCTGGTCTTCTGAATTTTGGTTATTTGGAGATTTAGAGTCAGATTCAGAGTGTGATCCAGCAACAAGACACTTATATATCTCAATTCCAAATAAGTGTTCAACAGTGCAGCATAAACCCTGACTGAGAGTCGTTCTAGTACTCCGAATTAGTCAACATTAGAGTTTAATATAACCAATTATAATTCAAGCCAGTTAGGCAGGATATTCTATTTCATCATAGACCAGTCCTGGATCAGTTCCCAGTTTCCAGTCATTGGGTTTCATTTCTGTGATTGGATTTACGGGGGCTAATTATAATCCATCAAATCATATACAATTTCAGAACTACCCCAAGGTCAGAAGTGGTCATGCAGAAGCTCATCACAGGTAGTTAGATAATGAGGGACAAGATCCTAGTAATGCCAGGAGAAAATCAAAATGCCAAAGCATCTGAGATGATTAGATGATACAATTTAGAATCAGCACAGTAAAAATTACTTAAAATATCACAATCCACACAATTTCTAATTAATTTTTTTTTGGTCAAACAGTCCTTTCTTGTAGAAATGCTCTGGAAGCACAGAGAGAGTCAGCAGAAGTTCTCCATCCCCCCCGGACCAGCAGACAATGGAGTGTACTCTTTGAACTCAGGCCAAATGGAAGCAGTGTGATAAGAGTATTTGCCAAGTAGGGCTTACCTGGTGACTCAGACAGTAAAGAATCTTCCTGAGAAGGAAATGGCAACCAAATCCAATATTCTTGCCTGGGGAATTCTATGGACAGAGGAGCCTGGCGGGCTACAGTCCATGGGATCACAAAGAGTCAGCCACAACTGAGCAACTAACACTTTCACTTTGCTTTCAATTTCCTGTCCTTGATTCTTTCTGGCAGTCTAATTAGAGCAAATCACTTTACCTTACTCAGCCTCAGTTTCCTCATCTTTAAAATGGGACCATCTGCTTTATCTGCCTACCTTCCTCCATGAGGATCAAATAAAGACAATAATGTGAAAAACAAACACAACACATTATTATGATACCTGGGAAAGAAAGCTGGAGTCACTGGCTATCAGGGAGGAAGTGTGCTTTCAGAAATAGAAACAAAACACCATTTCAAGGTAAAGGCAAGTGATTTTTATAGAAAAAGTAAACTATTTAAATAACTTCAAAACTAAATATAGTGTACTTCAATTTTAATCAGTATCATAGAAAACAGACTTGAAAAGAATGCTTCAGATAGATAACAGTTGTTATCTCTGAGTTCCATTATGGATGATTAGTTAATTTCTTTTTCTTGATACAGTTCTCTACTTTTAAAGCTTTTTTGCAATAAACATATGTTCCCTTTATCTTGGAAAGGGTATTTAATCATCTAAAAATATGAAATCATAGAGATAAAAATCCTGAGTGTTCAGATGAGAAAACTAATGCTCAAAGAGTTGGGACCATTGTCTTACATATTTTTAAGCCATGCCTAAAATCCAGGCAGCCTGAATCAAACCCATTGCCCTCTATTTCCATCCTTACAATTATTCATGAGAATGCAAAGAAAAGTTGGCTGACTTCATTTACTTCATCTTCAAAACCTGAGACTGGGTCTTGGGTAGCTAAGTGCTTCTGAAAATTCTTCTCTTCCACAGTTTCCAGGGCTGATAAAAGAAAGAACTAATCAAGAGGCAGGTGATGAACCTTATTTTTGAGGGAAAAATTGGAGGGAAAAAAGCTCCACATATAAGATAGAGGAAGAATGTTTTAGTGGAAAAGCTCTGACTTGGGAGGTAAATGATCTAATTTCTAGTCATTATTTTAATGACTGCCACTAATTATCTATGTGACTGTGGACAATTTCCTTAATCTCTTTTCCTAGGTTCTTTTTCTAATAAATAACAAAAGGAAAATCTGTGCCAGATGGTACCCATGTTTCTTTCAAGTAATAACACTTGGTTTATAAACACATGTGGGGCAGACAGCTCAGGAGCACGGAGTGTGCATACTCTTGTGTTGCGAGCGCTCAAGCGAACATGGCTCCCGGGAGCCCTGGCTCTGTGTCCTCTTCATTGCGCTTGCCCAGTGTGAGTGGCACCGAGCTGGACATGGAGCTACAGCAGACGTCCCCATTGGTGGAAGTGAAGGGGAGCATAGAGCTGAAGAGACCCCCGGCCAAGGCCACTTCCTGGCTGTCTCTCTTGGGAGGCAGGGTAAAGAGGAGGCCTGACCAGATGGAGGAGGCCTTGAAGCCTGAGAAGAAAATAACAGGAGGCCTGGGCACCAGAGTGGCCACGAGCCACCCCAGAGCAGCACACAGCTCTGTGCCAGACACAAGGCCAGACCGCAGTGCCCAAAGCTCCCAAGAAGCCAGGACCCTGATGTTCCATAGCTGTTGCCACAGTGCTGAAGACTCAGAAGCCTAGAACAACAGCTGCCCCTCCCATGGTGGAAGGGAAGAAACCCAAACGTCTGGTCTGGGACTTAAACGGACAGTTATGTGACCTCAACACAGAGCTGAAATGCTATGGTGAGAGGAAGCAGATGTTGGACCAGGAGAACCAACAGCTCTGAGACCAGGTCAGAGAGGCCCAGCAACAGGCCTTGGCCCTAGAGTCAGAGTGCAGGACACTGGAGTTGACCGGGTGTGGGCCCAGGCTGAGCAGGCCAATGAGAGTTGGGGAACCTGAGTACCCGGATCCTGGAGCTGGAAAAGTGGCTGGACACAAAGGAGGGCTTAGTGCAAGGGCTCCAGAAAGAACAGCTGAGATGGTCGGAGGAGTGGAGGGGACTGGCTGCCTGGCTGGAAGAGCAGGAGAGGAGCCTGCAGACCTCAGAAGCTTCTCTGTTGGACAGCCAAGTGGAGGTGGTATCTCTGTGCCAGAAGGCTGCAGTCTGCGAGGCCCCACTGGCTGAGTGGGAAAAATGTCTCCACAGGCTCGAGATGGAGCGCTGGTGGTTACATAACCAACTGCAGGAACTCAAAGGCAACATCTGTGTGTTCTGCCGGGTCTGCCCCATCCTTCCAGGGGAGTCCACCCCACCCCCTGGCTTTCTCCAGTTTCCTTCTGGCCCCTGTGGGCCCCCTGACCCTCCAACCTGCCTCAGCCTCTCCTGGTCTGACGAGCAGTGTGGGACCCTGAGTGGGGCGCCAGCTGCCCCTGCCCACCATGACTTCTCCTTTGACCAGGTTTTCCCACCAGGGAGTGGACAGGATGCAGTGTGTGAGGAGATTTCCACGCTTGTCCAGTCAGCCCTGGATGGCTATCCAGTGTGCATCTTTTCCTATGGACAGACAGGCAGTGGTAAGACCTTCACCATGGAGGGTGGGCCTAGGGGAGACCCCCAGATGGAGGGGCTGATCCCTTGGGCCCTGCAGTACCTCTTTTCTGTGGCCCAGGAACTAAGTGGCCAGGGCTGGACTTACAGTTTTGTGGCAAGTTGCTTAGCTTAGAGGTCTACAACGAGACTGTCTGAGACCTACTGGCCACTGGGATCCGGAAAGGCCAAGGAGGTGAATGTGTGATTCACCAGGCAGGGCCAGGCAGCGAAGAGCTTAATGTCACTAACATGCACTATGTTCCAGTCTCCTGTGAGAGAGAGACTAGCCCACCAGAACTGGGCTATCACCCGTACAGTCCAGAAGGAGCGCCCGTCATGTATCACAGCGCGTTCCAGCTGCAGATCTCTGGGGAACATGCTGGCCGAGGCCTGCAGTGCGCAGCCCCCCTCAGCCTTGTGGACTTGGCTGGGAGTGAGCAGCTAGAACCTGGCTTATCCCTCGGCCCTGGGGAGCAGGAACACCTTCAGGAAATGCATGCCATTAACAGCAGCCTGTCTACGCTGGGGCTGGTCACCATGGCCTGGAGCAACAAGGAGTCCCATGGGCCTTACTGAAACAGCAAGCTCACTTACCTGCTGCAGAACTCTCTGGGCGGCAGTGCAAAGATGCTCATGTTTGTGAACATTTCTCCCCTAGAAGAGAATGTCTCCAAGTCCCTCAACTCCCTACACTTTGCCTCCGAGGTGAACCAGTGTGTTATTGGTACTGCCCAGGTCAACAAGAAATGAAGATGAATCTAGATTTTGTGTGTGTGTGTGTGTGTGTGTGTGTGTGTGTGTGTTGAGTTTGAACAGCCTCCTGCAGTTGGTGATGGACAGGGAAGCCTGGTGTGCTGTAGTCTGTGGGGTCACAAATAGTCAGGCACGACTAAGCAACTCAACTGAACTGAACTAATAGCCAATTAACAATGCTGTGATAGTTTCAGGTGGACAGCAAAAGGACTTAGCCATACATATACATGTATCCATTCTCCCCAAAACTCCCCTCCCATCCAGGTTGCCATAACATTGAGGAGAGTATCCTTTGCTATACAGTAGAATCTTGTTGTATATCCATTTTAAATATACCAGTGTGTATGTGTCGGCCCAAACGCCCTAATCATCCCTTCTCATCACTCTTCCCCGCTGGCAACCCTAAGTTCATTCTCTAAGCCTGTGACTCTGTTTCTGCTCAAACAGTTTTACACTTCCCCCAACAAAAAGATCTGTGCCTGATCTCCTCTAACTTAATGAGAGGAGCTCACTTTAAAGAAATGGAGCAAAAGAAAATTTTTCAAACACTCATAATCCCAGTCATTTGATATGTGATAGCCTATAATCATCCAATACTTTCTTTAGAACTGAAAAAGTTATTTGTATCTAGATGATCAAAGTTGTCTGTGGGGAAAAGATGATTTGGGACTAAGACCTAAAATACAAAATAGTTAATGAATGAAGCCCTTTATTAGTGAGATTAAAAATAAAGATTTTTATAGAAAAGAGAAGGGCATATCTGTAAAACAGTTCCAAAAATGGGGTGCAAGTAGGTGTTGATGAGTCTGCTGTTACACAATCCTGTATATTGAAACACAGGAATTACCTCACATCTGAGACAGGGTAAATGATAAAATCTTATAAGATTACTGAGAGAATAGAAATCACACAATTAGGTAATTGCAGAGTAAGACTGAATAATAGCAGATGTGTAATGTTATAGGAGTACCACCTGATGGGTTACCAAATAATATTTCATTTCTATTCTTCAACTAATCCTACGTCATGATTGCCTAATGACAGTCATATGAGATTTCCACACGTTTTCCAGTTCACTCCATTGACATCAGTGATTTGTTAAGTGGAGCTATGATTTCGATTTGACAGTGTTCAAAATTTAACTGCTTGTGTTAAAATTTAACTGCTTGTGTTCATTAGCATATTTATATATACATAGGATTTTTTTTCCCCTAATGCAGTCTCCACCTCTCCCCCACCATCCCCTACATCCTCAAAGCCTATCATGGCTCTCTACCTTCTGTCCTACATCCTTGGGACCCTGCTTTTCAGTCATAGGTTAAAACTCCCTGGTGGAACTGGCACTGACCTTGCTGACCGTGGTACTCCAGCCCACACTCTGTGTCTGGCACGTTATAGGTTCTTAATAAGTATCTGCTGAACAGATCATGCAGTGGTGACTATGTTATTATGTATTCATGCATGGGGTGACAATGTGTGTCTGTCTATTTCTAACTCAGCAAGCTGGGTGATGCTTTACAACATATATAGGATCGCATTCTCTCTGATTAGAACTCTTCAAAGGCCTCACATTTCACTCAGAGTAAGAGATCAGGTCCTCGCAGTGCCTACAAGCCCCCTGGGTGGTGATGCAGACCCCGTAATCCCACTGGTCCCATCCTCTTTTCACTCTCTTCTCCAGTCACAATGACTTCACTTCCTTGCCGCTTTTTTTTGTTTTTTTCTTTTCTGACATGCCAGGCATGCAGCCTCTTGATTGCTAGAATTCCTACCTCAAGTTTCTTAGCATTCACTGGCATACTCCTGCATCTCTCTGAGTCTTCTCAAATCCCACCTTCCCAGTGAGGCCTCCCCTACCACTGGCATTCCCTGTATGTGCTCCTCCTTTCATCTTCATTGCTCTTTATCCTTCTAAAATACTATATAATTTACTTATTAATATTATTTTATTTTATTAACCCCCTTTCCCTTTTAGAAGTTCAGCTCTTCAGGGCAGGGATTTCTGTCTGTTCAGTTTGGTGATCCATCCCATGTGTCCAGAACCATGCCTGAACCATAAATGTTTGTTGAATTCATGATCCACAGATCACAGCTGAATAAATTCTTCCAAATTTCCTTTGATATTTTAAATAGTATGCACCTTTTTCTTGTCTTACTTTATCTCAACAACATTTGGTCATAGGTACTATTATTATTACCCTCAGTTTTAGATAGAGAAATTGAGCCTGGGAAGTTGAGTGGCTTGCCCTTTGCACCCTCCCTCATAGGTCAGTTCTGTATGCTTCTGAGAATCAGAACTGGAGGCCAGTCTATAACACACATCTTCAGCCCTTCCAACCAATCCTGCAAGCCCCTAGACAGTTCAGTTCAGTCACTCAGTTGTGTCCAACTCTTCGCAACCCCATATTCTGCAGCACGCTAGACTTCCCTGCCCATCACAAACTCTCAGAGCTTGCTCAAACTCATGTCCATCGAGTCAGTGATACCATCCAACCATCTCATCCTCTGTTGTCCCCTTCTCCTCCTGCCTTCAGTCTTTCCCAGCGTCAGGGTCTTTTCAAATGAGTCAGTTCTTCACATCAGGTGACCAAAGTATTGGAGTTTCAGCTTCAGCATCAGTCCTTCCAATGAACATCCAGGAACTGACTTCCTTTAGGATGGACTGGTTGGATCTCCTTGCAAGCCCCTAATCCCCTATGTTAAATTCCTCTCTACTTAAAATACCTAAAATGACTTCTATTTCTACTCTGAACCTGATGCATAAGACTTCAGATCACATTATGAAAACCAGATCCTCCTTCTAGTGTCATTCTATTCTACAAACTGTTTCCCAAGCTCTTATCTTTAGGTCCATAACTACAAAAGCAAATATGCAATAATGCATAATAACATTTTCTTGAGATTCATCTCATCTACAGAATTGGGAAGCCTTGGCCCTTTTCAAATCCCTCATAATTCAGGAGAGCTCCAGGGACTATTTCACATGTGCTTCCAAATACCATCTCCCATTAACCGCTGGCTGCTTCTTCCTCCCTGTGACCACCCACAGTTATGTGAAAGCAACCCTGATGTTCCCAACATGGGTTAAAAATGGATAAAGTGCCAGGGTAGAGCTGAGACATGCACAAGAAGTGGTTTCACCTACATTCCTCTCTCTCGGGAGGACCAAATACTTCTCACTCTCCCTTATACTGCACTCTAGGCATAAAATAGCACTAGAAAAGTGTAGTAAAAATAGTCAAGAGTCATGGAGTGTTAAAAGGGTTAGTCACTCAGTCGTGCCTGATTCTTCGCGACTCCATGGACTGCAATCCAGCAGGCTCCTCTGTCCATGAAATTCTCCAGGCAAGAATACTGGAATGGGTAGCCATTTCCTTCTCCAGGGGATCTTCCCAACCTAGGGAATGGACTCAGGTCTCTCTCATTGCAGGCAAATTCTTTACTGTCTGAGGCACCAGGGAAACCCCAAGAATTGTGGAAACCTCTGCCAAATGATCGTTGTGAGATTTTAAAACATTTATTTAACCACTTTGAGCCTCAGAACCTTCATCAGTAAAATGAATAAAAACATTTACATACATTTAATTCTGATTAAAACTTCAAGAACATTCCCATTCTACTAGGGAGGAAAGTTGATAATTACTATTGCTTTTGCATTTGCTCCTACTACTATTATCATCACCCTCATGTTTCTCAGATATTCAAACAATACAGATCTATGCTTTGTTACAACTTTTCTCAGATTTAAAGAGGTAAATGACCAGCCCTGAGCACTGCTGAATTAGACACAATTTGAGTAAAACAGCCCTTGACATATTCAAAATAGTTTCTCCACTGTCATTGTTCTTGGCCCAAACTTGAGAATCTCCTCCTTTCCCAATCCATGACAAGCTTCCCAAGAGCCCCTTATGTTCAAGTACATCCCCCCATGACCCATAGCCTACTCCTTTCTTCCTTTAGGTATGTCAGAGATTGCTGAACTCAAAGAAAACATACAAAGAGGTCATAGCTTCCTGATACCCAGCACCAACCACCTCTACTTTATAGAGATGAGTGAGACATGTCTTGTTCTCAGGAAGCCTATAACATTATTATAAAGAAGCAGAAAATAAATGTTAATTTACAAGGCTGAGCACACAGATGGGTGGTATGGCATGTACACAACAATAGTAAGAACGCAGGCTCTGACGTCTAGAAGACTCCAGTTTACATCTTTCCTCTGCAACATTCTAACACTAGGACCACAAGCAAGTGATGGAGACTTGTCAAGTTTCAGCTGCCTTTCCTGAAAAATCGGATAGTTATGAGGATGAAACAAAATGACTGCATAGGGCACTAGGCATGTAGTAATCACTAAATAAACAGAAACTCTTATTATTTTCATTAGTTGAGTGGGTTCACCACATTTAAATGTGTGAGCCAGAAAACTAGAAAATGTTCATTGTTGTAACAAATCTTTGTAGCTTTTCTCATTACATATTGGTATCCACCCTCAAAAAGACATGTTATCTAGTGTGATGATAAATTACTTTATCAATAGCTAATACTGAAATGTATTGCATGCTGAACAACACAAAACATCAATATGAGTTTATCATTGGTCAACGTTTATACCTCAAGCAAGTAAATTTATATATGAAATATAGCCCAAGTTATTTACTCGTCATTATTTTTCATGATAATAATGTCTTCCAGAGGATTGCACTTCTTGTCAATGTAATTGTATTTTTCTGTTATGTAGACTTTAATTACCAATTCCAAATTTATTTACTATGATTAACTCACCACAATTTTAAATTTTTATCCATTTTTCTTCCTTTTCCCAGATATCTGAGGGAGATGAGCTATTAATGATTTCTGCCTATGAAACTCTGAATTAAATACCATCAGAGCAGAGAAGACGACTGGTGAAAGAGTAAAAGCCTTCTAACACAGTCTTGCCCATCTGCTTTTGATTAAAATGTACAGTTCCCCTGGTGGAACAGGAACCCAGCTTCTAAGACTGAAATTCTGGGCCTGAAACAAAGGCCCTGAATCAAAGCAAACAGCAAGAAAATGCAGAAAGTACAGTTTGATCAACATTACCAGCTTTATGAGAACGAAGAAATATTCTGTCTTGGCAAGTCCTGTTCCCATCTTGATCTCATCACCTAGACTCAAGACTTCTTGTCAAATTGAACTCCTTCCTTCCTTCCTCACCCTTGACTTTCAGCCAGTCAACAAATCCCATTGCTGCCTCTTTTACCAACTTTCTCATCGCCTAATTATTTCTCCAATTGTTAGCTAAAGTCAAGGCCTTGGCACTTTATGTCTGGACGGTTCTGTTTTGCCTTTTATTTCCTTACTCTTCCCCGTGCTGGGTCTTCGCTCTGCGCGGGCTTTTCTCTTGCAGTGAGCAGGGGCTCTCTCTGGTTGCCGTGCTCAGGCATCTCAGGACCCTGGCTTCCCTTGCTGCTGAGCATGGTCTCTAGAGTACGCGGGTTCAGTAGTTGTGGCTCCCAGACTCTACAGTTGTGATGCATGGGCTTCCCTCAGTTAGTAAAGAATCAGCCTGCAATGCAGGACACCCGGGTTTGATTCCTGGGTTGGGAAGGCCCTCTGGAGAAGGAAATGGCAACCCACTCCAGTGTTCTTGTCTGGACAGAGGAGCCTGGCAGGCTGCAGTCCATGGGATCGCAAGAGTCAGACACGACTTAACAACTAAAGAGGGAGATGGGTTTAGTTGCTCTGAGGTATATGGGATCTTCCCGGATCACGGATCAAAACCAAGCCTCCTTCACTGAAAGGTATTTTCTTTACCACTGAGCCACCAGGGAAGTCCCTGTCTGGATTATTGCAACAGCCTCACACTGGTCTTTCAATTTCTAATTTCTGCCCTATCCAGTTTTTTGGACAACTTAACCTGCATGTGTGTGCTTAGTCATTCAGTCATGTCCAACTCTTTGTGATCCCATGGACTATATCCTGCCAGGTTCCTCCATCAGTGGGATTCTCCAGGCAAGAATACTGGAGTGGGTAGACATTCCCTTCTTCAGGGGATCTTCTTGATCCAGGGATCAAAGCCTTATCTTCTGCATTTCAGGTGAATTCTTTACCATCCGAGCCACCAGGGAAGCCTTTAACTTGAATAAAATATTACTTTTATGTAGTGGAATGGTCAAAAATTATCAATGATACTTCAAAGACTGTATATACAGTAGGTGCTCAAATTTAGATTAAACTTATTTATTTATAAATGCATAAATAAACACATAAACACATATTATGCATTCATAAGAAAGTTCTAGAAATATTTCACTCACTTTTACATTGTGTATCTGATGCAGTTCTAAATCATCTGCTTTCTTTAATTGATAATAGATCTGTGTCAAAGAAAATGTTCCCTAAAAATAAGTATACTTACAAAGAATGCCCCAGAACCAACAAATTTTTCNACATAAACACATATTATGCATTCATAAGAAAGTTCTAGAAATATTTCACTCACTTTTACATTGTGTATCTGATGCAGTTCTAAATCATCTGCTTTCTTTAATTGATAATAGATCTGTGTCAAAGAAAATGTTCACTAAAAATAAGTATACTTACAAAGAATGCCCCAGAACCAACAAATTTTTCTAAGCATTTAAGAAAAAAATAACACCAATGTTCATTAATTTTCCAGATCACACTTTCCAACTTATACTCTGAATTTGGAAGAACCATGACACCAAAACCTGACAAGGATGTACAAGAAAGCAAATTAGAGGCCATTCTCTCTCATCAACAAAAATATAATAACCTTAAACAAAATGTTAGCAAAATGAATCTAGCAATAAATAAAAATGATAATACATCATGACCAACTTGTGTTTATTCCAAGAATGAAAGGTTGGGTTTTATATTAGGCAATCAATCAGTGTAATTCAGCACATTAACAGAGTATAGGAGAAAAATCATGTGATTATTCTCACAGATGCAGAGAAAACATTTGACAAATTTAGTATCTATTCATGATAAAAGTGCTCAGCAAATTAGAAATAGAATATCTGTAATTTAATAAAAAGTAACTACAAAGAACTTACTTTGTAGTTTAATGGTGACACATAGAAGGCCTGTACAAGAATGAGAAAAAATTGATTGCTATCACCCCTTCTATTTAGTGTGGTAAGGAGGTCTTAGCAAGGTGTTAAGACAGGGAAAATGAAGGATTGAGAACTAAAAAGGACAAAATATAATGCCATCCTGTTTACACACAACATGATTCTATGCATAGAAAATTCAAGACTCTTCACATAAATTATTAGATTTAATAAATGAATTTACTAAGCTCACTAAAAACTAAAACAATATCAAAAATCTGTTTTACTTCTACATACAAGCAACAAATGACAATACAAAGACAATTTTAAAGTAACATTATTTAAAACAGTATCAAATACCTTTGAATAAATATAATCACAAATGTAATATGCAAGACCTTTATACAAATAATTGTAAAACATTTTAGGAAAACTATAGAATATTTAAATAAATAGTGAGCTATGTCATGATTATGGATTGAAACACTCAATATTGTCAAATGCTAATTCTCAAATTTATATATAGATTCAATGCAATCCAGATAAAAAAATTTAGCAGATATGCTTGTGGAAATTGACAAGTTGATTCTAAAATTCATTTGGAAATGCCAAAGACATGCCCAAAGCAATCCTCTTTCTTGAAAAAGAAAAACAAAAGTAGTAGATATTCCCAGAAGTAGATCAGAAGTAGATATTCCCAGATATAAAAGCTTATTATAAAACTATAGTAATTAAAACTGTGAGACTGTCTATAGAAAGAGAAATACATGGAACAGAATAGAGAGCCAGGAAACAGACAACTATATATAGAGACCTTTATTAAAAATTTAGTAATGCACATCAGTGGAGAAAGAATAGATGATTAAATAAATGACACCAGGTCAAATTTACATCCATATGGGGAAAACTTGAATCTTGACCCTTTACCTCACACCATACCATTCCATATGAATTATAGACCTAAATATAAAAAGTAAAGCAAAAAATCTGGGGGCAATTATATATATATATAATAATATTTTCATGACAATAATTTAGACAGAAACTTTTTTAAATCCCTCAGGAAAACAAAAATATATTAGCCATATAAGAAAAGATTAATAACTTGATCTCCATTAAAATTAGAAACTTTTGTTAAGTGAGATACTATTTAGGAAGACAAAAATGAAAACCACTGTATACCAGAATGGCTAAAATTTTTAAGTCTTATACTATCAAGTGTTGGCAAAAATATATGGAGCTCTCATACATTGCTAGTAGGAGTGTAAAATGGTACAAGCATTTGAAAATATTTTTGTACTACCTATTAAAACTAAACATATATGTGTACCCTATAACCTAGATATTCCACTTCCTTGCATATACTATATAGAAGCTCTCATTCATGTGTACAGGGAGGCAATGTATAAAACAGTCACTTTATTGTTGGTGGTAATTCCAATGACAATTCTCCTGGAGATCAAGAATTTTTATTATAAAGTGATATATTTCAGTTATATAACAGTAACCACTATACATTTTCCTAGTAATATTGGAGCAGTAGCCATAACATTTACATGGCACGTAGATTTTATAATGAAGATTGACTAGTTTATCTTTGAATAGCACTATGTTTTTTATTAAACTATGATGATGTTTCTTATTAAACTACAATAGTTACCTCTTATTGAGTCCATATAATATGACAAATGCTATGCTATACATTTTATAAAGATTATCTTCTTTAAACCTTACTGCAACTTTGGCATATAAGGATAGTGACCAACATTTTGTAGATGAGAAAAATGCAGCTAAGAACAAAGTAGTAGGTTGTCCAAAGTCAACACAGTTATGAAGTCACCTCTAAAACCAGTTAAGCTGCCTCCTAACACTTGTATCTCTTAATTGAGATTATATACAGAAGATGACTAAACTAAATCAAATTCTATTTAATTCAAATTAAGCATCAGAGTGGAGTATATCATGAGACACATCAATGGAAATAATTATGGTCCTTGTTTTAATTTAATAAATAATGAAAGGAGATAATAATTTATGAAAGTTTACTTCAATTTTCATAAACCTGAAGATAGAATACTGTATTTACCAGTGGCATGCTGAATAACTTTTGACCAACAACAAAAAAAGAGGGTATACATATTTAGTCTTTCTGGTCTATTAAATATTGTAAGCCTACACGTTAAAGACCACTGTTTACACGGCTCTGTCCCAGTGAAACATATGGTCCAGTTAACTGATTTACTAGACAAAATAGATTTAACCATTCTTGACACTTCCAGGACTTTCTGTCCTCATCTAAGCCTCTTTTGGTGGTGGTGGTTTAGACACTAGGTCATGTCTGACTCTTGTGACCCTGTGGACTGTAGCCTGCCAGGTTCTTCTTATCCATGGGATTCTCCAGGCAAAAATACTGGAGTGGGGTGCCATTTCCTTCTCCAGGGGATCTTCCCGACCCAGGGATCGAACCTGGATCTCCTGCATTGCAGGTAGAAAAATGAGCAAATCTGTCTTTAGTTCACTTTGCAGGGACTTAGATAATACACAATAAATTACTATGAGTAAATGGGCACTGATTATCCTAAAGGAAAGAACCTACTATAAGTATGATGCCTAATATCCTAGTTTCTGCTGTTAAAATTTAAACAGACCTGAATTACCCCTGCTGAACTAAGCTGCAAAGAGTTGAACAGGCTAAACAGTTTATGGAGTCAAAAATCTAAATATTAAGTGAAACAGAGTGGACATCACTAGTCTTCTGGAAGGAGGAAAGCAGAATCATTATTTCAATGCCCTGGAGCCCATAAGATGAAAGAAAAGCTGAAGCGTCAACGATAATTGACTTAGTTTCACTTGGAACAGAGATGGTCTCTTGTTGACAGCTAATCGAAAAAGAGCGGTTTCAGACAAAATGTTGGTGAACATCTTCTGTATATTTAACTAGGATGGTTAGAATCAGGGGGTGCATTGTTATTTTGTTAAATAATACCTTTTAAGTAGAGCTAAAAATTAAGAAGGAAATACTTCAGCAAAAGTCATTGCAAGTTTTAAATTAGGTCAGAAATGTCTGGGAACTGGTGTTACTAACATTATGACACAACTTTAGCCAGTGGTGAATGATGTATGTTACAATTAATGGACCCCTATTGGGGCAGAGTTGATATTCAACTTGTGGATTTTGCATGGAGCACAGGACTGCCTGTCTCCCAAAGACATAGTTAACAATACTCATTTCCTATCCATGAATCTAAGCTTTAAAATTTATACCACACATGAACAAATTAGTCCTCACATTGCCTCTGAACATCAGGTCAAATTTTAAAATCTTTTTCAGAGCAGAAATCTATATTTATGAGACATTTACAAGGCTACAGAAGTGACAGGTGATGGAGTCCGGGATTAAAATTTTAAATTTCCAGTGCCTCCTCTCGTACCCACAAGATTTCAAAACTCTGTGATTTAAATTCTATGTGTAAAGATCAAATAATCTTGTGCTGTGTTTTCATTAATTCCTTTTTTATTTATACATACCTTTATGTATACATACCTTTCCCTATTGTAGTAAGGATTTAAAGTGACATGTTGAAATGCAATGACAAATGCATAAAATCTAAAACAAGCAGTTGAAGATGAGAAAGGTGGGGGGGAAGAAGAAGAAAAGGTAAGATAAAGACAGAATTGAATTCACTTACACAATGGAGAATGCTTTGTGAGAGGTGGGGTAGAGATTTTGAAGCTTTGTTTTCGTTTGGCCAATGCAAAATGATAATCAATGTCTATAATATAAAAGCAATATGATACCCATATGGAATAAAAATATTACTGATTTTAATACCTGAAAAATTATTTGCCTCCATCTGGATGAACAGAAATCTCTGTGATATAATGAATTATCACCCTAACAATACCCTGCAACTAAATACAACACATTTCACAGGGCAAATTCTTGACAGTCCCTCACCCTAAACAGAGGGAATTCAATAGAGGTTTAGGGAATGATAAATAGAAATTTTCTTTATTTCTAAAAACACAAACGGTTGGTGTCTTTCATGCTTGCTCAGAGATTATTACTTGTCAGAAAAGACCCTAAGACCGAAGCCATTGCTTGACTGAGACTGTCAGCTGGGCTGGCCCTGAAGCAACCACCTCTTATTATCAGTCATGTTTTTCCTTCCCTGAGGTTGTCAGAAACAAAGAGGGTCAACTCATCCTCACCTCTGCCAAAATTGTTTCCCCTGCCAGTCAGAGATAGGAAAGTCTAAAACTATAAATGTGGGCAGACATGTGATTTTTTTCAATTCAAATTTCTTAAAGGAGACTATTAGGGAAAAATAGCAATTGGGGAACTATTTGAGCATATTTCAGGACAAAACTTTATCACCAACGAGCCTAAATTGAAAGTATCATATTGCAAGTTTGGATGTTCTAATATTAATAGGAAATATTGACAAAGTATGAGCCACATGGGGATCAAAGTATCAGCTTTACTTGTGGTTTAGATAAGTACCCAGAAGCTGTCAGTGCATAGGATTCTTGGGGAAACTGTGCTGATGAACATGACTTGAATATGAGAGCAAAGGTAGGGTGTCATAATCTCTCTCTACTTAATTTAGAATGTTGAACCCAAATTATTGGCCTGAAATATTGGAACAATGAGCTGGTTCATTGCATGAAAACTGGAAATGAAAAGGAGATCCAACCAGTCCATTCTGAAGGAGATCAACCCTGGGATTTCTTTGGAAGGAACGATGCTAAAGCTGAAACTCCAGTACTTTGGCCACCTGATGCGAAGAGTTAACTCATTGGAAAAGACTTTGATGCTGGGAGGGATTGGAGGCAGGAGGAGAAGGGGACGACCGAGGATGAGATGGCTGGATGGCATCACGGACTTGATGGACGTGGGTCTGGGTGAACTCTGGGTGATGGTGATGGACAGGGAGGCCTGGCGTGCTGCAATTCATGGGGTCGCAAAGAGTCAGACACGACTAAGTGACTGAACTGAACTGAACTTCCCTGAGCCCAATCAGAAGGAATCCAAAAGGCAGGAGCAGTTTCTCTTAAGCCCGCCTGCTGATGAAAAGTGGTCCAAGGGATGTAATCTCTTACTAATCAGCTGTGCTGCTCTTTACTGCCTATAAAAAAGAAAGTTCAAAGAGTAGCAACAGAGGCCAGAAGCAGTTACTCCAATATTCCTCAGTCACAGAAACAGATCATAAGCTCCATCATCCATGAAAATTAGAGGGAAGGTGAATAATGGTTCTCAACCAAGTAATGCCAGCTTCATGGACGTCACCTGTGTAACCACACAGGGACCTGTGCTTAAAAGAGTCCTGTACTTGGTTTAATGCTCTGCTGTCACTGCCTTGAAATTCTTACTAATTTTTGAACAAAGGTTCATATTTTCATTTTATATTGAACTCACAAATTATGTAACTGGCCCAACAACAGACAAGTAAGATAACAATTACATTAAAGAAAGGGACAGCGAGCCAAGGGCAAAAATTGTCTAGATATGAGGGAAATTGACACCAGGATCAGTAGATGAGAGTAACCAAAGGAAGAGTAGCTAATATAATCTGATGTCATGAGCAACAAAGTAGGGGGTGGGGGACTAGAAATGAGGAGGAGAGAAGTTCAGGGGAATGCCTTTCTCACATCCAGTACCAGTTGTATGAAGGTTGTGGGAAGAGAACAACCACTCCTTGAAAGGGCTGCCAGAGAAGCAGTGTCTCTATAGGGGAATGACTTGATGTGTGTATGTGTGTTCACATCCAGAGAGTGGGAGAGAGGGGGCAAAAGAGAAGAATCCAGAAATTTAAGCCAGAAAATGTCATATAAAGTGAGGAGAGTGTAAAATGCTGATTATATCATCTGCACAAGAATTATAACCCTGGAAAAAGGTAGATTGTTGGTCTTCCAGGTCTTCTGAGACAAGGCTTTTTTAAAATCCAAGCTGAAAGGTCTAGGAGAAACATTAGGAAGCAACTGAGATTTCACTTGAGGAAAAAGGACCTGATCCTTCTGATTTATGGGGAGAATTTTCNAAAGACTTTGATGCTGGGAGGGATTGGAGGCAGGAGGAGAAGGGGACGACCGAGGATGAGATGGCTGGATGGCATCACGGACTTGATGGACGTGGGTCTGGGTGAACTCCGGGTGATGGTGATGGACAGGGAGGCCTGGCGTGCTGCAATTCATGAGGTCGCAAAGAGTCAGACACGACTAAGTGACTGAACTGAACTGAACTTCCCTGAGCCCAATCAGAAGGAATCCAAAATGCAGGAGCAGTTTCTCTTAAGCCCGCCTGCTGATGAAAAGTGGTCCAAGGAATGTAATCTCTTACTAATCAGCTGTGCTGCTCTTTACTGCCTATAAAAAAGAAAGTTCAAAGAGTAGCAACAGAGGCCAGAAGCAGTTACTCCAATATTCCTCAGTCACAGAAACAGATCATAAGCTCCATCATCCATGAAAATTAGAGGGAAGGTGAATAATGGTTCTCAACCAAGTAATGCCAGCTTCATGGACGTCACCTGTGTAACCACACAGGGACCTGTGCTTAAAAGAGTCCTGTACTTGGTTTAATGCTCTGCTGTCACTGCCTTGAAATTCTTACTAATTTTTGAACAAAGGTTCATATTTTCATTTTATATTGAACTCACAAATTATGTAACTGGCCCAACAACAGACAAGTAAGATAACAATTACATTAAAGAAAGGGACAGCGAGCCAAGGGCAAAAATTGTCTAGATATGAGGGAAATTGACACCAGGATCAGTAGATGAGAGTAACCAAAGGAAGAGTAGCTAATATAATCTGATGTCATGAGCAACAAAGTAGGGGGTGGGGGACTAGACATGAGGAGGAGAGAAGTTCAGGGGAATGCCTTTCTCACATCCAGTACCAGTTGTATGAAGGTTGTGGGAAGAGAACAACCACTCCTTGAAAGGGCTGCCAGAGAAGCAGTGTCTCTATAGGGGAATGACTTGATGTTTGTGTGTGTGTTCACATCCAGAGAGTGGGAGAGAGGGGGCAAAAGAGAAGAATCCAGAAATTTAAGCCAGAAAATGTCATATAAAGTGAGGAGAGTGTAAAATGCTGATTATATCATCTGCACAAGAATTATAACCCTGGAAAAAGGTAGATTGTTGGTCTTCCAGGTCTTCTGAGACAAGGCTTTTTTAAAATCCAAGCTGAAAGGTCTAGGAGAAACATTAGGAAGCAACTGAGATTTCACTTGAGGAAAAAGGACCTGATCCTTCTGATTTATGGGGAGAATTTTCCCTCTGCTATCTCCTACTGTGCTTCTTGATGGCTATTATAAAAGCAAACCAGAAAGTAATAAAATATGTGAGAGACTAAGAATGAAAGAGAAGGATTTTTCAATATATCAAAAATATTAAGAGATCCAATACTAAAAAATCTAATGAAGATAAAAACAAAGTTAAATGAATTCAAAAAGTCAAAATTACAAGTTTTAATATAATGTTAAGTAGATAAGACTTCACATAAAATATAAAGACCAATAAAATTAAAGATTAATACCTCTTGAAACAGTTTTATTTATTTGATCATGGCTCAGAACTAACAAATGGTTGACTTTGTCCTAAAGCAGTGTACAAGTAACATTTATTCTTCTTCCCATCGAAGGTAATACGCAATGTTTTGTCTTTAGATTGACCTCAGTGTCATATAAACAAAAACAAGCAAAAAAATTAAAGACATGAAATTAGGCAATAGTATAACATGGTCAAGTAGTATTTATTCTTGAAATGCAAGGATAGTTTAACATATTAAAATTAATCAGTGCAATACGTGACATTAACAAAATGAAAGGGAAAGAAAAACATGGTCATCTCAAATGATATGGGAAAATTTTTGACAAAATCCAATGCTTTCATTATAAAAATACTCAACAAACTAGGAATAGAAGAATGCAATACAATAAAGGAATATATTTAAAACCTATAGGTAACATCATACTGAGTAATGAAAACTGAAAGCTTTTCCTCTAAGATCAGGAATAAACCAAGGATTCTTGTTTTCATCACTTCTACTCAGCATAATACTAGAAGTTCTACCCAAAGTCATTAGGCAAGAAGAGATAAAGGCATCCAAATTAAAAAGGAAAGCAGCAAAATAATCTTCGTTCACAGATAATATGATCTTTTATGGAGAAATCCCTAAATACTCCAAATACACAAAAAAAACTGTTAGAACTAATAAAAAATTTCAGCAAAGTAGTAGTCAATACACAAAAGTCAATTATATATCTATACACTAACAATGAACAATTTGGAAAGAAAATTAATAAAATAATTTACAAGAGCATCACAAAGAATAAAATGCTTAAGTTAACCAAGGATATGAAAGACTTGCACAATGAAAGCTATAAATACTGGTGAAGTTAGAGATATAAATTAATGACAAGACAGCCCATGCTCATGAATTGGAAAATAATATTCGGCTATAGAGCACAGGCTTAATAATTGTGGTGCACAGGCTTAGGTGTTCTGCAGTGTGTTGGGTCTTCCCGAACCAAGGATCAAACCTATATCTCCTGCACTGACAGGCAGATTCTTTTACCACTGAGCCACCAGGGAAGACACAGAAATATGTGTTTTAAAAATAAACCTAACATATATAGGCAAATGATTTTGGGCAGGGTGCCAAGACCTATCTTTTCAAAAAATGGTGCTATGAAAACTTAACATCCACATGGAGTGCAAAAGAATGAAGACAAACTCTCACATAACACTGCACACAAAAATGAACTCAAATAGACCACAGACCTAAACATAAAAGCTAAAATTAGAAAAACTCTTAGAAGAAAATATAGGGCAAACACCTCATGACATTGGATTTGACAGTGATTTCTTGGATATGACACCAAAAGCATGTGCAACAAAAGTAAAACTAGACAAATTGAACTTCACAAATATTAAAAACAAGTGCATCAAAAGATATTACCCACAGTGTCAAAAGGCAACCACCGAGTGGGAGAAAGTATTTGCAAAGCACATATCTGATAAAGGATTAATATTTAGAATATAGAGAGAACTTCTAAAACTTAAGGAAAAAGACAAACTACTGGATTCAAAATGGGCAAAGGACTTGAACAGACATTTCTCCAAAAAAGATACTCAAACGGTCAAGAGACATATGAAAGATGTTCACCATCACTAATCATTAGGGAAATGCAAATCAAAACTACAAAGAGATACCACTTCACACTAATTAGGATAGGTACCATAAAAAAAAAAAAAGTGTTGACAAGGTTGTGGAAAACTTGGGACCCTTGTACACTGTTGGTAGAAATGTGAAAGCATTACAACTACAGTGGATAATCGTACTGTGAGGCAGCTTCTCAAAAATTAAAAATTTAAACAAAATTTAATTTAAAAACATATAATCCCTTAATTCCACTTTTGGGTGTATACGCAAAAGAATTAAAAGCAGGGTCTTAACAAGATTTTTGTACATTCATGTTCATAGCAGCATTATTCACAATAGCTAAAATGTAGACGCAGTGCAAGTATCCACTGATGGATAAATGGATAAGCAAAATGGGGCATATATGCACATGCTGCTAAGTCGCTTCAGTCATGTCTGACTCTGTGCGACCCCATAGATGGCAGCCCACCAGACTCCTCTGTCCCTGGGATTCTCTAGGCAAGAACACTGGAGTGGGTTGCCATTTCCTTCTCTAATATATGCACATGGTGGAATATTATTCTGCCTTAAAAAAGGAAATTCCGATGTATGCTATAACATGAATGAGTCTTAAAAACATTATGCTAAATGAAATGATCCAGTTACCAAAAAGATAAATACTGTATGATTCCCCTTGTATGAGGTACTTAAAGTGGTCAAGACAAAGAGAGACAAAAAAGCATAATGGTGGTTGCCAGGGCCTTGAAAAAGAGAAACTGAATTATTGTTTCAGGGACATAGATCTTCAGTTTTGCAAGAAGAGTTTTGAAGAGGGATGGTGGTTGCACAACAATATGTAAATACTTAATACCATATGCTCTTTAAATGGTTAAGATAATAGTGTTTATGTTATACGTGTTTTGTCACAACAAAGAAAAAAAAAAGCAATACAGGATGCCCATGTGAATTTGACTGTGAAGTGTGCAGTGAATGGTTTTTTATTATAAGTATGTTTCAAATATTGTATGTACTATACTTATACTCCAAACGTTGCTAACATTTACTTGGACTTCCAGTTTCACTGGGTGTCCTGTATCTTGTTGGACCAGAGGGAGGAAGGATGGACAGACAAATTAGGTAACACCTGGAAGTTTCCCGAGGATAGTTTTATCACTGCTTCTCCTGTCCTTGGTCAGCTTTATCTGACTTAATATTGGAAACACATGTCAACAAGCTAATCAAGATATAAGATTTTACTTTTGCTTCAAAAATTATAATCTTCTGAATAAAAATATAACTGAGACCTTGATGGGTGGTTTTGGATATTTGACTATTTCAAAAACAAGAGGAAGTGTGTGATCTTTATTTTAATTCAGGATACTGTAAATGAAGACAGTTTTTTAACCAGAAAAATGCTGTCATGGGAAGATGGAGAAATCTTGTGTCTAAGCTCTTTATTCCTCTTTGCTCTTTTCTAGCCTCTGCAAATGTTCGTGAAACTTTCTTTCCATTAATGGATTTGGATGTTAAGACTATGAGCATCCTTTAATACCATGGAAATAAACTATTACATTTCTTCTGACGTTATCTCCCAAACTTTTTCTCTCCTTCAGTGAAACTTTCCAAGCTATCTATTCCACATATTAATATTTGCAGATAACTGCTTTATATTCCAATGTATTGAGTAATTGTATTCCATGCCTCTCGCTCTATTACCTTGATTTTGGTTTCAGTATTTTCTTGTGGCACAGATCCAGTTTACTGGTCACAATTTGTGCCTAGGTCATTTACTCTTTAAAGTTCACACAGGCACTTCCCCTAGACTGGAGACTTTCATCCTGACTCCTCAACTAATACAATATCTTTTTTCCGTTACATCTGCAGCATACACATGCTCCCTTTTTAAACATTTTTTAAATTTTGTTCTTTATCTTATTTCTTGAGAAATTCCTATATATTTCTTAAGCCTTCTGATAAATTCACAATCAGTTCTTTCCTTCTCAATGTGAAGCAGGCACTCATCCAGACTCTTAACCTTTGGATAACCATGTCTAGTCAATTATTTTCACTTTATGACTCAGTGTCCAGTAACAGCAGACAGATTTTACAAGTCTGTTTTTCAAATCTCAGATGAAATTCATGAAGATCCAAGTTTGTTTTTGATTCTTCACAGTATGAGATGCCCTGTTTACATGGAGAGCTAACAGGTTTTGAATAGTGGCTTTTAAGATTTTCCTCAACTCAAACGCAGTAGAAAAGACTTTCAAAATGAAAACAAGGAGGTTTTCCATTATTCGAACCATTTGTGCCTTTGTCCTTAACAACATTTTAGGCTACAAATGGCATCAAACATGCCTTTGAACACTCCCACTCCAATCTCAAATCAACTATGTTTAGTATCACTTCATTAGATTTTACAGTCAATACCACCATTACAGACTTGATTAAATGAACTCCACTGGGTTCTATAACATTAATTATAGCTGCACAACTCCTGCAGCCTCAGAGAACATTCATTATGTATGACTCCATCCACAGAAGAAGAAACCACTGACTAGTTGGGTGATATCTTTTCAGAGGAAGTCCATAGAATCTTTTTGATTGACAAAAGGATATCCTGATTTATACAAATATAAACCTTTTGAGGAATGTATCAGATAATGTAAACTTTGTCAGATCATTTTGCCCCTTAAATATGACAATGGTAGAAGTGTGTTCTAGTGCTAGTGAGCCCATTTAAGGTTTTTCATCCTATGTTAGCTGTGCCCGATACAACAAACACAGTTTCTCCAGAATTTACTGTTATTCACTAAATGTTTATTAAGTAGCAGATATGTTTCCTACTCTGCAGTGGAGCTCTACAATATGCAAAGATGATGTTCTAACATCGAATATTTATATAGGCTATGATATCAACTATGTGCAAAAAAAAAAATCATGGAGCTAACAAAGTATCAGATGAAATTTTTTAAAGTGTGGATTCAAGAATAAAAGAGTTCTTAAACCCTAATTCTACTTTTGGCTCCTGGTACTTCCAACATAGGAATAGTTCATGTTCACGCCCACTTCTGAGGTGGTGGGCTCATGGAACATGTAGTCAGGATGCCCAAGACTACTTGATTCTATGTTAGTGATTGCTACATGGTTACCTAATTCCTCCTGGATTGGGGGTTTTCTGCTTGTAGAAATGTTCTTGAATAGAGGAGAGGGTAGAAGCAAAGAAAGAAGGAACCAAAAATATTATGACTAAGATAAGTACACAATTAGAAAACAGTTCATTGAAAATATTTTCGTGTCTATGCAATCATTTAAACCTGTATCAGGCAGGCACAGTTCTTGGTTGACTGAGTTTACTTAATAGATCGTGATAAGATTTTTAACTGTAAAAATGCCATTTCTACTGCTACTATGCCTTCTCTTTTGCTTTATCAATTATTCTTTTTCTTTAAATCTGTTTTCTAAATGCAGTGCCAAAAATAAGACTCTAAGTAGGAGATCATTTTATCACCACAAGAAAAAAAATGTAAATTGTTCTTTCTGTAGTTGAAGCCATATATCTCTGACACATGACTCTGAAAGTCCTATGGTTTCTAAACCCAGAAGGCACTGTCTCTCTGTTTTTCATGTCATGAAAAATCTTCTGACAATGGCATGGCTGTGACAACTCTTGGGCTGCAGCAACTGGCTTGAGGCCAGTAAAGGAAAGCATTAACCCTTTCCTGCTCATCACACATGAGCCATACTAATTTTCATGGAACTGGCTTCTGGTGCCAGTTGCAACTTAAGCATAGTATTCAAGGAAAAATTCAAGGAATTTGAAGCTTAATTCATGGAGAAGATGAAAAAGTCTCTTTTCTCTTTTCAGTAACACTGATGGCAAAGGTTCTTTGCTTGACCAAGCCTTTAGTCAGGCCACTGAAACTTCTCCTAGGCCCGTGTGGGTACTTTCTTGTAAACTCTAGTTTTTAGCAAGAGTCCTACTATGTCAGTTTAGCAAGAATCCCTCCTCCTCCTTATCTGATCACTCTTATATCTGATCAGGTTCCTCATCCTCAACTACCTTCCATGTATGTCTGATCATCCTAGCCTGTCTTTAGCGAAAATCTTGTTATGTCAATAAATTTCCACTTGCACAGGATGTGTGCAGAGTTGAGCCCAAGCTCTCTCCCCCTTTGGAACATCCCACAGGAGGGGTGCCTGCACTTAGAAACATAGTCTTAAATAAAGTCTGTCTTACCATCTTTAACAAGTGTCATGAATATTTTTTAACACTGGCTAAACAGCAAAGGTGATTTTCTTTACACATCCCGGGCTCAGCTGAACAAATCACAAAGGAGAGTTTCAGACACATTCTACTTCCTCACCCTCATTTGGGCATATTACTTTTTCCCCTCAAGAGATTTCTCACACATTAAACACAGTGTCACTTTAAACAAATGTATTAAAACAGTCAGACTCTTCAAAGAGGCATGTCTGCTTATGCTGCATTTTTCCCAACTGCAAAGAGCACCGACTCTCTGCAGCCTCCCTCTGCAGTCTCACTCTGAAGAGCTCTTTAGAAGTGCCCCTTTTAGAATGAGCTTCTGGTGTGTCATCATCAATACTTCATCCTACGTGTCAGGCATCATCAAGTGCACTTGCCAGTGGAGAGTTTGCCAAAGCTAGCACTTCAAGGTGAGGGTGCAGCCATCCCCTGAGATTCACTACGAGGTGCAGTGACCACAGTCATCCCTGACATCTAGTGGCCTGCTGCTGCTGCTGCTAAGTCACTTCAGTCGTGCCCGAGTCTGTGTGACCCCATAGACGGCAGCCCACCAGGCTCCCCCATCCCTGGGATTCTCCAGGCAAGAATACTGGAGTGGGTTGCCATTTCCTTCTCCAATGCATGAAAGAGAAAAGTGAAAGTGAAGTCACTCAGTCCATCCGACCGTCAGCGACCCCATGGACTGCAGCCCACCAGGCCCCTCCGTCCATTGGATTTTCCAGGCAAGAGTACTGGGGTGGGGTGCCATTGCCTTCCCCGTCTAGTGGCCTAGAGGATCTGCAATGTTGGCAGCAATAGCTGCTGAGGGTAGGCCAGGAGATCCAGAGCTCAATGGCAATCAGGCTGCTCCTGTGGACTCTCACAGAAGGCCTGTTTATCCAACACTGTGCTTTCCTTCAGTGACATCTGATCATCTGTCAATCTAGTCAAGAAAAATGACAGCAAGATTATAAAGAGGAAACAAATCATTTGGCCCAGTGTTTCCTAAGTTTGCCTTACCAGAAGCTAATTAGGGGGAGCCCATTAAGAATAGTCTTCCCTGATGGCTCAGTAGTAAAGAATCTGCCTGCAATAGAGGAGACCCAGTTTCAATCCCTGAGTCAGGAAGATACCATGGAAAAGGAAACGGCAACCCACTCCTGGAGTGGAGAGGAGAATTGGAGTGGAGTGGAATTGTCTTGCCTGGAGAATTCCATGGACAGAGGAGCCAAGCAGGCTACAGTCCATGGAGTCACAAAGAGTCAGACACAACTGAGGGACTAACACTTTCACTTTCACTAAGGATACAGAATTCCAGATCAAACCTGAGATCCACTGAATCAGAATCTACAAAGGAGAATCTGATGATGGCTAATATTTGGCCCAGTGTTTCCTAAGTTTGCCTTACCAGAAGCTAATTAGGGGGAGCCCATTAAGAATAGTCTTTCCTGATGGCTCAGTAGTAAAGAATCTGCCTGCAATAGAGGAGACCTGGTTTCAATCCCTGAGTCAGGAAGATACCATGGAAAAGGAAATGGCAACCCACTCCTGGAGTGGAGAGGAGAGTTGGAGTGGAGTGGAATTGTCTTGCCTGGAGAATTCCATGGACAGAGGAGCCTAGCAGGCTACAGTCCATGGAGTCACAAAGAGTCAGACACAACTGAGGGGCTAACACTTTCACTTTCACCAAGGATACAGAATTCCAGATCAAACCTGAGACCCACTGAATCAGAATCTACAAAGGAGAACCTGATGATGGCTAATTTTTTTTTATCAAAAACTTTTGATAAAAGTTCACTGAACTTCAGTAAAACTGAAGTTCAAGTAAGGATGAGAAAAACTATTTTAGCCAATCATTCACTGAAACACTGAATATTGAATAAAATCCAAGCTCCTGTAATCCAGCAGTCTAGACCCACTACAACTTGACATTAGCCTACTATTTACTGCTCATCTCAAGGCAAAAAGCAGTTGTGATAAATGGAATAAGCACTGGAATCAGAGCCATAGCTCATAAATCTGGTCTTTTTATGGCTTTGTGTTAATTACCTAGACTCACAGCATTTCTATTAGGTCATCAGTAATGTAGTAATAGTAATTTTTACCTCAAAGTATTGTTGTGAAGATTATATCATTTTAAAGAAATATTTATTAAATCCTTACTTTGTGTCAAATTCTATGCTTAAATACTTTCTCTTCTGTTGTGCTAAATACATCATAGTCATTCAATAATTGTTGGTGGAACAAATGAACTATAATAGATGGACAAGCAAGAGCTATTTATGATAAATGCATAAAATAACATTAAGTTATTATATGACACTGCATAGTTTTTAAAATAGCTCTGCTCTATTAAATCTACATTGTAAACTGTTTATAGACGAGAAGAAAGTCTGATGTTGATGATTGTGGAGTCCACTGACACAGGTTGTGTCTCCATTCTTGCAGACTATCCTATCCATCCAGAGCATCATTTTATAAATCAGCTGGTTAGTGCTAGACTAGCTTCTGAACACAAACAGAAGTAACAAGCCCTCACAAGGAGGCTAAGTAACCATATCAGGAAGCAACAGCCAGGAGAGTTTTGTTGTGGGGTATTTTATATATGAGGAGTTTCGCTTAATTCCAAGTACAGCATGTGGAGAGTTACTGTAACAGACTAGAAGATGAGGAGTGTACAATTCACTTAGCAAGTACTGCTGCTGCTGCTGCTGCTGCTAAGTCGCTTCAGTCGTGTCCGACTCTGTGCGACCCCATAGACAGCAGCCCACCAGGCTCCCCTGTCCCCGGGATTCTCCAGGCTAGAACACTGGAGTGGGTTGCCATTTCCTTCTCCAATCCATGAAAGTGAAGAGTGAAAATGAAGTCACTCAGCCATGTCCGACTCTTAGCGACCCCATGGACTGCAGCCCACCAGGCTCCTCCACCCATGGGATTTTCCAGGCAAGAGTACTGGAGTGGGGCGCCATTGCCTTCTCTGAAGTACTACTGAGTGTCTGGTAAATATTTACTAGTGCACTACCTCATAGAAGATATATGCATTTTTCTCCAAAACACTCAGTCTATAAGTACCTCAAGAAACTGCATTTTTGTGAGGGATAAAGACAAATAAGCAGGTGACCACAGGACAGCACTGTTCTCTACACCGTGCTCTTAAGAAAGGAGCTCTGTCCCCCTCCTTCCAAGATGGGGAACTCTTGCTCTAGCTGGTCAGATTCTATGATACCTGGGGGGCATATTTTCTAGGAATACATCTTTCAAATGTGGGTAGAGTCGTTTGTATGTCCTACTTTCCTCCTCCACCCAAGCAGATACAGAAGTATACTAACAAATGAACCAGAGCTGTGCCAAGTCATTGTTACTTTCTTTGAGCACTTAGTCTCCTTCATATGACCTCAAGGATGAAGATATTAGCCAGGTCACATCTTAAGCAGGGCTTCTGCAGTGAGTCAGGGGCAAAGATTTCATCTGCCTTGCAGGGGATGTGCAGGAGACATGGTTTCAATCCCTAAGTCAGGGAAGATCCCCTGGAGGAGGAAATGGTAACCTCCTTCAGTATTCTTGCCAGGAAAGTTTCACAGACAGGGGACCCTAGCAGGCTACAGCCCATGGGGTTGTGAAAGTTAGACATGACTGAGCAGGCACACATGCATCTTCAGCCAGCTCAGTGCTGCGCTTGGAGACTAACGCAGCACTGTATTTTGTACCTGGCTCCCGGTTCCCTGACACTGTGGGTGGGTGTTGGATGGACACTTCCTTGCCTCTGATGCTAATATCCTCTGAATTAATTGGTAAGGAACCTAATGGACCTCATAGTCTGCTCTACTTTGAAGTTACTTATGCATAACTAGCTTAGAAAAGGAGAGTTTTATATTTGGTCAATTGGATCTATTAGCTGCACATTGGAGTTAAAAGTATAAGTATTAGAGAGGTCTATAAGAAAGAGGAAAAATTCACAGAGAAAGGCTACTCAATACTATTTGGGAGCCAAGGGAGTAGCAAATGAGTGACAATTTCCAGGAGAAGAGAAGCCAGCCACGCAGACTACCAAGAGATGCTCCGTGAGTGAATGAGTAAGTGAAGTCGCTTAGTCGTGTCCAAATCTTTGCGACCCCATGCAGAGTGATAAATACCACATACCAAGCCTAGGGTAGGATACAGTGGAAAAGAGGGCTTAATATCCCAGAGAAGATTCAAAGATTTGCAGCTGAAGTGAGGAATCTAGAAATAATGCTCCAAAACAAATGTCTAAAGGAATCAAAGATATCTTATCTTTTTAAGAGAAAGTTTGAGTAGAGCTGTGATTATATTTTAAGAGTATCCTGTGGGTGGTATACAATGGTCTACTCTCATTTTCCAGAGAATGGAATAGCAACAGGGAAACGACCAGACAGTGAACTTTCCTCAGTATAAAGAAGGCTGCTCCTACAGCAGCTGACTCACAGTGAGGGACTGCTTGCCCTTGGAGTTGTCCAGGAGGAGGTAGAGACACGCATGCACACGTGGAAAAGGACAGTCATGTGTCAGGTGGGAGTTCAGCCTATGTGACCGCCTCAGTCTTTCTAATTCATGATTCTATCACCAGCCAATTCTTGGGCACAGTTCTATGCTGAAATGAGATTCTCTCTTGTGTTCTCTCTTTAGCTTAAAAGACATGAGAACGAATATTGCATTTAAATACTGCAAACTTTTACTTTTCAGGTTAGGACATGGTTAAAAGAATATAATATGTTTCAAATAACAAAGTACACGTGAGCTAAAATTCTTCTACAAAATAATTTCATTTAAAAAAAAAATCAGAAGTCATTTCCAAACCTTACAGGACATCACCTTTTTTCCCTCATATGCATGGTGGCACTTACAACATTGTATTACAATTTACCTGATCACATTGCCTTCTCAAATAAGTTATGAGCTCCTTTAAAGCAAGGACTTCCATTTATCTCAGTATCTCCAGATCCATTACATTATAGGAAGGAGGTTCAGAGTAAACTAATGAATCAATCTCTTGATTTCAAGTTGCCATATTCTTATGGAGCATTTGCTACAAAACAAGATAACAGAGTTCAGCGTAATGGCATTAACACAAACATCCATTCTCTGTATCTTTATAAGCTAGTTTTCATTTTTCTTTCTATTACAATTCAAAGAATAAAGCTCCTCAACACTGAAATCTTATTTTTGAGCCACACCTTGCCTCTCTCATGTTTTTCATTGTTACTGTTGGTAGTTTGCTGAAGTTGACTTGTTTTTTTAAAAAAGATTTTCCTTGTTATCTGTCAGGTAGAATGAAATTACTAGCCCAGTTAAGAGTGGGTATATATAAGTGATAGTGTGCTAGGCATGCCTTAATGCTTCAATAACCTCTCCCTGCACTCTGATAAGTTTTCTGAAGGATGATCAGTGCTGTTCATTTGGTGATGCTATCTGATAGTTGATTGACTAGGTCATTTACACTTTCTTATCTGGTTGTTTGCATACTCCAAAAGCTTAACCAGGATCAAAGTCTCTGAGTCAAGTACCTTTAAGAATTTAAAATGTTCAATTTTCTTCCAGCTTACTCCTTGTGTGGGAGTTTTATATCCCTCCCCCCCAGGTGATATAATGTAGTTTTCACAGGTGCTGAATGATTGCAGGCTTCCTTCACATCTCTGTAGTCACATATCTTATTAGAAGCGGGTTCATGTTGATGTATGGCAAAACCAATACAGTATTGTAAAGTAAAATAAAGTAAAATTTAAAAAAATCCTCATTATCCATAAGCAGAAGTGAATTTTCTAAATCCATTTGCCTCTGCTTTCTGGTAGGTTGTTGCTGGGACTTGCCATATTACATTTGAGTTTTGGCTCTGGTTTCCTATGAAAACTCTTAGCCCTCTTATAGATTTAAATAATATTAATAATATTAGGTCATCTCTATATGCTGAGCACTGTGCCAAGTGATGGAATAACACATGCCAGCAATAATAAATTCTTAGGCCCCCAAAGCATGAAATTAGACCCACAGAACTAAACTCATGTGAAATAAAAAATTCAGAGGCAAACAGAGTCAAATTAACATGTTAAACAGCCCACTTTCTGTGTATCAGACATAGCTCCCTGAGTTTATAGAGTTTTCAGATGTAGGCAGGCAAAGCTAGAAGAGGAGATTACAGAGCATAGAACTTCATAAGAAGACTATTGCTGGACTAACCACCTGTCCAGATGAACCAAACTGATCATGAAGTGATCAACAACAATAAAAACCCCGGGTTATCACTGCTAGAGAGAAGGTGGGTGATCACCAGAATGAGCCACTTCATGACAGATGATAAGTTTTTACAGTGGAATCAGGAAAGATTGCCAAAAAGACAATATCCACTTCAGGAGACTCCCTCCTGCCCCCCAACTTTTTTTTTGTCATGTGTTGAGTGCTTAATATATACCAAACACTAAACTCAGTCATCATCCTACTTTCTCTGATTTAATCCACACAAAAATCCTTTTGAAGGGAACCCTCCTACCCTGTCGATGGGAATGTAAATTGGTGCAGCCATGATGGAAACAGTATGGAGGTTCCTTTAAAAACTAAAAATAGAGTTACCAAATGATCCAGCAATCCCACTTTTGGGAATACATCCAGAAAATACAAAACTATAATTCAAAAAAAAAGAAAGCATGCACCTCAATGTTTATGGAAGCACTATTTACAGCAGCCAAGACACGGAAGCAACCTAAGTGTCCATCTACAGATGAATGGATAAAGAAGATGTGGTACACATATACAATGAAATACTACTCAGTCATAAAAAAAGAGTGAAATAATGTCATCTGCAGCAACTTGGATGGACCTAGAGACTATCACACTAAGTGAAGTAAGTCAGACAGAAAAAGGCAAATATCATACAATATCACTTATATGTGGACTCTAAAAAATGATGCAAATCAACTTATTTACAAAGCAGAAATAGACTCATAGACATTGAGAGTGAATTTTTGATTACCCAGGAGAAAGAGGAGGAGGGATAAATTAGAAGTTTGAGATGAACAGATACATACTACTATATATAAAATAAACAGCAAGTCCTACTACATAGCACAGGGAACTATATTCAATATTTCATAATAACCCATAAAGGAAAAGAATCTGAAAAAGAATATATATATCAGTAGTATCCAAGTCTTTGTGACCACATGGGCTATAGCCAGCCAGGCTCCTCTGTTCATGGAATTTTCCATGCAAGGATACTGAAGTGGGTTGCCATTTCCTTCTCCAGGGGATCTTCCTGATTCAGGGATCGAACCCACATCTGTTGCATCTCCTGTATTGGCAGGCAGATTCCTTACCACTAGCGCCATCTGGGAAGCTTGTATATGTATATGTATACATATGTATGTGAGTATGTGTATATATGTACATGTGTATAGTTGAATCACTTTGCTGTACACCTGAAACACTGTAAATTAACTATACTTCAATCTTTTTAAAAAACCATTTTGAGGAAGATATTTATGTCCCAATTTTATAGATGGGGAAACAGGAGCTGAGAGTAAGAGGTAAAGTAACTCACCCAGCAGCAGAGCTAGCGTATAAATCCAGATCTTCTCTTTCCAACATCAATGCTTTTCTCTACTACACCAGGCTTTTAGACAAGTAAATCAGTTAGCATTCTGCAGAGCATATTTAAGAGAACTATTTCTTTAGAACTCAATTTTCAAGTATTTTGGCTGAACTTTGAGCTTTTTGAAATATGCTGAATAAGAACTTAGTGATTATAGACTCAACCTAAAAACAGACAGAGGTGTAGACCTGAGCTACATGAGGCTGAATTCTCTTCATTATAATCAAGGCTCTAATGCTCAGAGTTAGGAAGTCCAAGTAAGCAGCACGTCTTCCTAAAGCCATCTTAGAAAGGTTTGTTTCTGCCTGGGCGCAAAACACATTCCCCTGAAATACGATACTCAAGGTTTAAAAAAACAAAAAATGAGAAAAGGTCTGACTGTAGGAAAGAAGGCTAAGCAGCTTCTGTTTGTCCATTGCTTTGCAATGCAGAGATCCTACTTTATTCCATGGGCTTCAATTCTCCTTTAGCCCTATGATGCTTGTCAAGGCTTTGAAACCTGAGACTTATAACTCTAAATCTTGAGCACTTTTGCCCAGGGAGAATTTTCTCTTCCACCTTATCATCCTTCTTCTAAACTGTGGTGATGTACTTGTGTAGAAGCTTGGTTCAAGTGATCAGGATATCCAGAAACACAGATGCTGTAAGAAACATCGATGTGATCCATTTTTATAAAAATTAGCTCTTCATGAAAATAGCTGTGAAATTTTTTATAATACATAGTACTTACAAAGCCAAAATCCCACACAAAATCATGGTAGAGTTTAGTTCTCATTACATAAAGTATTTACTAATCTTGGTTGCAGCTGACTCTGACTTTCTTCTGGTCCCCAGATTAGAGGTTCCTCTGTCACCTGCTCCAGGGCTGCCATAGGCAGCTCCTTCACAAGGGAGAGGTGGGGCTCTAGAGCTTGGCCAGCATTGCAGCAATGATCTTTATAACCATACTATGTACAATGATCAACCAGTGACTACTTATTTCCAGAATATGTCACTGAAAGTTTCTCAACACTTTTAGCTTTCTTCTCTTTAAAGTGAAAACCCAAAATGTTAACCAATGCTCCTAACCTGAAACATAAAGGGAAGACCACTTCTCATATGGGGTCAGTTTTTCTGTGCTGTGGTTCAACTACTGAGTCATAGATATCCATTCACTCCATAATGTCTGTTCATTCAGCTCCTGCCATGTGGGGTGCTGAAAATGTAACAGAGGACAAAACTGAGTCTCTATCCATGAGATTGCTTTCTAATAAAGGGACTAAAGAGCACACATATACCTGGTCAGATGATGACGCATACTATGAGGGGGAAATTAAGCAGGGTAAGAAGTCTAGGTAGTAGGAAAGAGGGATTGGTTGCTTTAAATGGGTGATCATAAAGACTTCATTGATAATGTAATAGTGGAGCAGAAACTTGAAGGAGCAAAGAACCTGAAGCACAGAAGGAGCACACCTGACGACTAACAGGAAGATCAAGGAGACCAGCATGGTCAAAGAAGTGAGCAAAAACCAACATGGTGGCAGGAGAGGGCCAGCAGGAAGTGGGGCTCTTGCCAGTCCTGCAGGATTGCAGAAATATTCAAAGAAAAGCAGTACAAATTTTGCTGACTTTTAAAGTTGAATTTGAATAGTTAAGTACAATAATTAAAATTTGGTGACCAATCTATGAGGAAGAAAAGACCACAAAAGTTTAGATAATGTTTGAGAGTCAAGAGGTAAAGAGGTACCTTTAGAGAAAAACTGGTTAAGTTATAAATATCTTTATTAACAGCCATTTATTGAGCACCTGTTATGTGTCAGGTTCTGAGCCAACTGTTAAAAACAAACAAGCAAAAAATCCAATATTCACCATGCTGCTTTTTTATAAGGTCTAGAACTTCCTACCTGGAAAGTGTAAAATTCATCAGGACTGACCCTTTAGATTCTAAGGAAGATAACATATAATGGGCTATGTGGTATAACAAAACCAAATAAGATTTTTAAATAACTTTGGTTTTAAACCCAGTTCTGAGATAAGTGTAGAAAATACTCAGTGAATGACAGACATATAACAGGTTCTCAACCCATAATAGTAAAGTAATTTTCTTCTTATTATTTTAAGCGAGAGTGAAATATTTCCCATTCCAAATGCTTTTTTAGCTACTGGGTATATCAAATTTGAAATGTGCACACAAAGACTTTTATTAAACACTTCTTTCCAATTTTCACAATTTGAAACTTACCTCAGAAGAAAATCATGTGTGTTTCAGATATCTATTGCTGCAAAGGAAACAACCCTAACACTTGGTGTTTTTAAATAATAATTTATTATCTCTCAACTTCTGTGTGCTATACAGAGTTAATTGGGGCAGTTCTCACTTGGAATCTCTTGGAATCTCTAACCTTGTGCAGGTGCAGTCCGAAGGCAGCTGAGACTGGAGTCACCTGAAAGCTTGACTGGGGAGGAAACTCAAGATGCTCACTCACAGGCTTGGAAGCTGCTGCTGAATATCAGGTTGGAGCTCAGCTATAGCTAGCTGCCAACTACAGCTCCTACCTGTGGCTTCAGCATGTGCATTCTGAAAGGGAGTTCCCCAAGAGTGAGTGCTTTAAGAAGTCCAGAAGAAGCTGAAAGTCTGCCAATGAGTGAGCTTCAGAAGTCCCTGTCACTTCTGCTACATTCTACTGGTCTCCAAAGTTACCAAGCCCAGCCCACAGAGAGGAGAGGGGAGCCATCTCATGATGTGTGAAGCAAGAAGCACATTCTGGGAGAGGAGGAAGAGTGATAGCTGACATCTTGAAAGCCACATCCCACAGCATAACACTTGGAAACTGCAGTCTGAGCTGGTGTCCTTTATCAAGGGACATTCATGGATACGACCTTTACGTAAAACTTTTGCTTTAATGACAGAGACCTTAAAATTTATGTGTAAAATCTTGTCCAGAGTGCCCATCCAGAAGATAAATGGTTGGATAGCATCACCAACTCAATGGACATGAGCTCGAGCAAACTCCAGAGATAATGAAGGACAGAGAAGCCTGGTGTGCTACAGTCCATGGGGTTGCAAAGAGTCAGACATTACTTAGTGATTCAACAACAACAAAAATAACAAGAGTGTCCTGTGGAGAGTTCAGCATTCAGTAAATGTTGCTAATTGATTAACCAGACCTCCAAACCCAGCTTTGGACTGTGGTCCACAAGGAAATGTTGGATCTACTAGGAAATGTGAGAATCTTTAAATTCTCACACTCAGCTAGAATGTTTGTTCAGCCAGGCTGTATCTCTTAACAGAGGCAGCAGAAAAAAAAAAAAATAATTATGTCCATTTGTCAATAGCTTTATTCTTTGGGAAGCATTTTCACAGTCATAAATTCACTTGATTTTTGCAACTATCCACACGAAGTAAACAGAAAAAGCAATATTACCAGTGTGTTTGGCAGAGGAATTAAAATCTCAGAGAAGTGCTCACCCAACATATATTGGAGGAGCTACACCTTGAAAACTTCAGAAACTAAACTGAACAACCTTGCTACAAAGTCACACTATTTTCCCAGCAGATATCTTAGGAGAGAGTTGATTACCGTCCAAGGCATCAATAATAGTAATAACAAGCATTAATTGGATGCTCGTGTGCCAAGCTACCAAGCATTTTGTATGGATAACTCATCTAATTCTCACAACCACCCAATGAGATGGGAGTAACTTTATCTCTGCTGTGCATCAGAGAAGCTAAATTCATGCCCTAGAAAGTGGCAAGGCCAGCATTTTAATCCAGTCATTCTGGGTTAGTACCTGTACTCTTAATGATCACATCATGTCAAAATACTGTTGCAATACCTCAAAATAGGTCTAACATCTCCTAAATTTGCTATGAAACTGATATCCAAGAATTATCCAAACCTTTCTCAACTTGTACCTATGTCTTATGGTGAGACATACTAAAAGTTTGACCCTACTTACGAAAACTAGAAATTGGTTTGGTTCTCATGTGGGGAGAAAATGGGTTTTGTTTCAGGGCCACATATGCCCTTGAACTTGAGTAGCTATCTCATAAATGTAGACTGTTCCTCACAATGGAAAGTTTAAATGAGAAAATGGAGAGGTCAGTGCAGCTCTACCTTTGCCAGTCACTTAGCATCTCTCAGGGAAATTTTATTCATATAAAAATGTAAACTTGGATAAGATGTTCTTGGAGGCCTCTTCCAACCTTAGGTTATGATTATGCCCCATAATGCCACAAGGCATACAATGGCCAATTTTGAGAGCACATTTGTGTAATCGAATATAGAATTTCCTCTGTAAGTAGATGGCAGCTGCTCATATACTGGCAGAAACAGCAATGCTTAAAGTTCTGGAGAATAGTAACATTTTTACTGGCACCATTTTATATTAGGCCTCTAATAGATTACAAATATGTTTGTGGACAAAGAAAAATAACTAAGAAAATAGCTTTGGTTGGCATGATACATTGGGGAAGTTTTCTCTTCCATGGTTTAAAAGGATGTGTGATATAAAGACAGGATTGAGCTGACAGTTAAAAACTCTCAATCAAGGCTCCATTCACAAAGCCTGTGACCTTGGACGGGTCACTGTCGGGTTTGCTTCTTCATCTGTAAAATAAGAACCCTAATGTGAGGTGATCTTACAGTCCTATTCAGTTTTAAATTCTACATTTCAGCTTGAGCTGATGGTCTGAATTTGAAGATAAGAATATAAATGAGAAAGCACACATTTTCTTTGTAATTTATATGCTATTTTGTGCTGCAGAGTTGTGAATACATTTGACATAAGGTGAAATGAATAGATATTAGTGTTAGTACATAAAGTCTTTCCTATTTCCTAGGAATGGAGAAGGTGGGGAAGAGGACAGATCAAAACATTTTATAACCTGTTACTGTAAAAGATTCTGACTTTCTTTTTTATTTAAAAAAAAAAGGAAAATGATATAGCAATGTATACTCTAAAAATGAACAGGCTGTCTCAATTTTTAGTTTAGAAAATGCTATGGTATTATTCAAAGGCAAACTTGTTTGGTAGCTAAGATTTTCTTAGGTTTAATGATGTTGTAATTTTAAGTGATTTATTTAAAATATGGCTCCTTGGATGAAGTTTTGCAACCTGTCCATGCAGAGATAAAGAGTCATATCCTAAGTGAGTTCATTTTCATTATTATTATTCATGACAACTACACAAAGTGATGTGCAGTGAAAGGAGGGACCAGCAGATGCCTCCTATAACCTCAAGGCTGATTTTCCCTTGAGGTCCCTTTTTATTCTGCTGACATATTTCAGTCTTTCAGTCATTCTCCCTTAGAGTCACAAAGACAGTTTGTTGCCAATCTTCTTCTACTTCAAAAATTTAGGGATTACATTCACGTCATTTTCCTGGTCAGGAATCTTTGTGCTCTTCAGCTCTCATTTGATTTGTGTTTCTTTTTTACAAATCCTGAACCTAATTACTTGGGTCTTACATGGAAACCACAGAGCCCTAAGTGGTATCTAATATCTCTCTATTATAATTATACAATAAAGGTGAAATAATGTAATGGGTGTTATTAAAACAAGTATGTAAAATATATAGTTCTTAATTTTATATCTATGTATTAGTCATTCCCACACCTAAACTACCATAAACACTTCAAGTCTGAAAAGTAAGTGAGTTAATTCACTAGCTCATGTTTTAGAAGTTAGTAATAAGGACTTTACATACAGTTTAATCATTATCCTCCTAGAAGGCTAAAATAAAACTTAGTGGCTCAAATTTATGACTAAATGGAAAAAGATGAAAAGAAGTGTTAATTGGCTTTGTGAAAAAAAAATAATCCTGAATACAGGTTGCCATATTTTGTATTACATATTTATGATTTAAATCTTAAATTTCACTTCTGATTTATAATCTACTTTGCCTATATTTTGTCTCTCCAAACAAAATATAAACTTGAAAGTATCTAGAACAACATTTTTCTCAGTGGAAACTTAACAAATATTTATTAATAGAGAATAAGAATTCTGCCTTAAATTTTAGCTAAAAATGGGGCAGATTTCCTTCAAGGCTTTTTTAAATATCAAGTTTGGCACTATTCCTTCTCTAAGCCCTACTATAGTTTTTCAACTAGTACATGTACAAGTCAAGATATTACTCTGTCAAAATACCTTACATTAACAATTTTTAGAATTAAATCTTGCCTTGGGGAAAAATACTAATATTTTTGGGATCCTTAAGAATCTGTCGATAAAAAGAAATACTGTGTTTTTCACATTGTGTTTCAAAATATCAGAACATATTTCTTTAGCTGTTGTCCCTGCTCAGAACTTTGGGGTTCATCTCCCTCTATGGTTACAGTGTTGAGAATTCCCGATAATTTGACAGGGAGGAATGTATGCAGAATTAACAGTGAAAATGGGGCTTGTGTGCCTGTCTGCTAACTTGCTTGGATTGTGTCCAACTCTGTGCAACCGGATGGACTGTAGCCCGCCAGGTTTCTCTGTCCACGGGATTTTCCAGGCAAGAATACTGGAGTGGGTTGACGTGCCTTCCTCCAGGGGGTCTGCCTGACCCTATGTCATTGGCAGGTGGATTCTTAACCACTAGAGCCACCTGGGAAGCCTGAAAATGGGGTTGAACACAATACAAAAGTCAAAGCAAGCAATGAAGATAGATGTAGACCACAAAATCCAGGAAGCAAATTCTGAAATGAGTTTCTGATAAAAGAGGAATCCAATCACAGAAGCTGTAAAGCCAAAAGCCATACCAAGAATGACCCATCATGGTAGCAATGAATAAAAATGACTACATCAAAACCAAGGAATACTGAAATCCATGATAGTACAAATCCAGGGACACTTCTGGAGCTCTCACAGAATCCTGATGCATGATGCACTGTGAGTGTCAAGCAAATAAACATGACAATACTTAGTAACTGTCAAGTTCAGTTCAGTCATTCAGTTGTGTCTGACTCTTTGTGACCCCATGGACTGCAGCATGCCAGGCCTCCCTGTCCATCAATAACACCCAGAGTTTACTCATATTCATGTCCATTGAGTTGATGATGCCATCCAAACCTCTCATCTTCTGTTATCCTCTTCTCCTCCTGCCTTCAATCTTTCCCAGCATCAGGGTGTTTTTAAATAAGTCAATCTTTGCATCAGGTGGCCAAAGTATTGGAGCTTCCGCATCAGTCCTTCTAATGAATACTCAGGACTGACTTCCTTTAGGATGGACTGCTTGGAACTCCTTGCAGTCCAAGGGACTCTCAAGAGTTTTCTCCAACACCACAGTTCAAAAGCATCAATTCTTCAGTGCTCAGCTTTCTTTATAGTCCAAGTCTCACGTCCATAAATGACTACTGGAAAATCCAAAGCTTTGACTAGACAGACCTTTGTCAGCAAAGTAATGCCTCTACTTTTTAATATGTTGTTTAGGTTGGTCATAACTTTTCTTCCAAGGAGCAAGTGTCCTTTAATTTCATGGCTGAAGTCACCATCTGCAGTGATTTTGGAGCACCCAAAATAAACTCTCTGTTTCCATTGTTTCCCCATCTATTTGCCATGAAGTGATGGGACCAGATGCCATGCTCTTAGCTTTCTGAATATCGAGTTTTAACCCAACTTTTTCACTCTCTTCTTTCACTTTCATCAAGAGGCTCTTTAGTTCTTCTTCACTTTCTGCCATAAAGGTGGTGTCATCTGCATATCTGAGGTGATTGATATTTCTCCTGGGAATCTTGATTCCAGTTTGTGCTTCATCCAGTCCAGCATTTCTCATGATAAACTCTGCATATAAGTTAAATAAGCAGGGTGACAATATACAGCTTTGATGTACTCCTTTCCCAACCTTGAACCAGTCTGTTTTCCCATGTCCAGTTCTTTTTTTTTAATTTAAATTTATTTATTTTCCTTGGAGGCTAATTATTTTACAATATTGTATTGGTTCTGCAGCACATCAACATGAATCTGCCATGGGCGCACACGTGTTCCCCATCCTGAACACCCCTCCTACCTTCCTCCCCATACCGTCCTTCTGGATCATCCCAGTGCACCAGCCCCAAGCATCCTGTATCGAACTCGGACTGGCAATTCATTTCTTATATGATAGTATACATGTCTCAATGCCATTCTCCCAAGTCATTCCACCCTCTCCCTCTCCCACTGAGTCCAAAAGACTGTTTTATACATTTGTGTCTCTTTTGCTGTCTCACATACAAGGTTATCATTACCATCTTTCTAAATTCCATATATATACATTAGTATACTGTATTGGTGTTTTTCTTTCTGTCTTACTTCACTCTGTATCATAGACTCCAGTTTCATCCTCCTTATTGGAACTGATTCAAATGTATTCTTTTTAATGGCTAAGTAATACTCCATTGTATATATGTACCACCGCTTTCTTATTCATTCATCTGCTGAAGTCAGGCAGGTTGATTCCTCCAGTTTCATTCTTCTTTCTCAAGATTGCTTTGGCTATTCGAGGTCTTTTGTATTTCCATAAAATTGTGAAATTATTTGTTCAGCTCTGTGAAAAATACCTTTGGTAGCTTGATAGGGATTGCATTGAATCTATAGATTGCTTTGGGTAGTATAGTCATTTTCACTATACTGATTCTTCCAATCTGTGAACATGGTATATTTCTCCATCTATTAGTGTCCTCTTTGATTTCTTTCACCAGTGTTTTATAGTTTTCTATACATAGGTCTTTGTTTATTTAGGTAGATATATTCCTAAGTATTTTATTCTTTTCGTTGCAATGGTGAATGGAATTGTTTCCTTAATTTCGTTTTCTACTTTCTCATTATTAGTGTATAGGAATGCAAGGGATTTCTGTGTGTTGATTTTATATCCTGCAACTTTACTATATTCATTGATTAGCTCTAGTAATTTTCTGGTGGAGTCTTTAGGGTTTTCTATGTAGAGGATCATGTCATCTGCAAACAGTGAGAGTTTTACTTCTTCTTTTCCAATTTGGATTCCTTTTATTTCTTTTTCTGCTCTGATTGCTGTGGCCAAAACTTCCAGAACTATGTTGAATAGTAGCGGTGAAAGTGGACATCCTTGTCTTGTTCCTGACTTTAGGGGAAATGCTTTCAATTTTTCACCATTGAGGATAATGTTTGCTGTGGGTTTGTCATATATAGCTTTTATTATGTTGAGGTATGTTCCTTCTATTCCTGCTTTCTGGAGAGTTTTTATCATAAATGGATGTTGAATTTTATCAAAGGCCTTCTCTGCATCTATTGAGATAATCATATGGCATTTATTTTTCAATTTGTTAATGTGGTGAATTACATTGATTGATTTGCGAATATTGAAGAATCCTTGCATTCCTGGGATAAAGCCTACTTGGTCATGGTGTATGATCTTTTTAATGTGTTGTTGGATTCTGATTGCTAGAATTTTGTTGAGGATTTTTGCATCTATGTTCATCAGTGATATTGGCCTGTAGTTTTCTTTTTTTGTGGCATCTTTGTCAGGTTTTGGTATTAGGGTGATGGTGGCCTCATAGAATGAGTTTGGAAGTTTACCTTCCTCTGCAATTTTCTGGAAGAGTTTGAGTAGGATAGGTGTTAGCTCTTCTCGAAATTTTTGGTAGAATTCAGCTGTGAAGCCGTCTGGACCTGGGCTTTTGTTTGCTGGAAGATTTCTGATTACAGTTTCAATTTCCGTGCTTGTGATGGGTCTGTTAAGATTTTCTATTTCTTCCTGGTTCAGTTTTGGAAAGTTGTATTTTTCTAAGAATTTGTCCATTTCTTCCACGTTGTCCAATTTATTGGCATATAATTGCTGATAGTAGTCTCTTATGATTCTTTGTATTTCTGTGTTGTCTGTTGTGATCTCTCCATTTTCATTTCTGATTTTATTGATTTGATTTTTCTCCCTTTGTTTCTTGATGAGTCTGGCTAATGGTTTGTCAATTTTATTTATCTTTTCAAAAAACCAGCTTTTGGCTTTGTTGATTTTTGCTATGGTCTCTTTTGTTTCTTTTGCATTTATTTCTGCCCTAATTTTTAAGATTTCTTTCCTTCTACTAACTCTGGGGTTCTCCATTTCTTCCTTTTCTAGTTGCTTTAGGTGTAGAGTTAGGTTATTTATTTGACTTTTTTCTTGTTTCCTGAGGTATGCCTGTATTGCTATGAACTTTCCTCTTAGCACTGCTTTTATAGTGTCCCACAGGTTTTGGGTTGTTGTGTTTTCATTTTCATTCATTTCTATGCACATTTTGATTTCTTTTTTGATTTCTTCTGTGATTTGTTGGTTATTCAGAAGCGTATTGTTCAGCCTCCAAATGTTGGAATTTTTAATAGTTTTTCTCCTGTAATTGAGATCTAATCTTAATGCATTATGGTCAGAAAAGATGCTTGGAATGATTTCGATTTTTTTGAATTTATCAAGGTTAGATTTATGTCCCAGGATGTGATCTATCCTGGAGAAGGTTCCGTGAGCACTTGAGAAAAAGGTGAAATTCATTGTTTTGGGGTGAAATGTCCTATAGATATCAATTAGGTCTAACTGGTCTATTGTATCATTTAAAGTTTGCGTTTCTTTGTTAATTTTCTGGTTAGTTGATCTGTCCATAGGTGTGAGTGGGGTATTAAAGTCTCCCACTATTATTGTGTTATTGTCAATTTCCCCTTTCATACTTGTTAGCATTTGTCTTACATATTGCGGTGCTCCTATGTTGGGTGCATATATATTTATAATTGTTATATCTTCTTCTTGGATTGATCCTTTGATCATTATGTAGTGGCCTTCTTTGTCTCTTTTCACAGCCTTTGCTTTAAAGTCTATTTTATCAGCTATGAGTATTGCCACTCCTGCTTTCTTTTGGTCTCTATTTGCATGATATATCTTTTTCCAGCCTTTCACTTTCAGTCTGTTTATGTCCCTTGTTTTGAGGTGGGTTTCTTGTAGACAGCATATACAAGGGTCTTGTTTTTGTATCCATTCAGCCAGTCTTTGTCTTTTGGTTGGGGCATTCAACCCATTTACGTTTAAGGTAATTATTGAGAAGTATGATCCCGTTGCCATTTACTTTATTGTTTTGGGTTCGGGTTTATACACCCTTTTTGTTTCCTGTCTAGAGAATATCCTTTAGCATTTGTTGGAGAGCTGGTTTGGTGGTGCTGAATTCTCTCAGCTTTTGCTTGTCTGTAAAGCTTCTGATTTCTCCTTCGTATTTGAAAGAGATCCTTGCTGGGTACAGTAATCTGGGCTGTAGGTTATTTTCGTTCAACACTTTAAGTATGTCTTGCCATTCCCTCCTGGCCTGAAGAGTTTCTATTGAAAGATCAGCTGTTATCCTTATGGGAATCCCCTTGTGTGTTATTTGTTGTTTTCCCCTTGCTGCTTTTAATAGTTGTTCTTTGTGTTTGATCTTTGTTAATTTGATTAATATGTGTCTTGGCGTGTTTCGCCTTGGGTTTATCCTATTTGGAACTCTCTGGGTTTCTTGGACTTGGTTGGCTATTTCCTTCCCCATTTTAGGGAAGTTTTCAACTATTATCTCCTCAAGGATTTTCTCATGGTCTTTCTTTTTGTCTTCTTCTTCTGGGACTCCTATAATTCGAATGTTGGAGCGTTTCATATTGTCCTGGAGGTCTCTGAGATTGTCCTCATTTCTTTTAATTCGTTTTTCTTTTTTCCTCTCTGATTCATTTATTTCTACCATTCTATCTTCTATTTCACTAATCCTATCTTCTGCCTCCGTTATTCTACTATTTGTTGCCTCCAGAGTGTTTTTGATCTCATTTATTGCATTATTCATTATATATTGACTCTTTTTTATTTCTTCTAGGTCCTTGTTAAACCTTTCTTGCATCTTCTCAATCCTTGTCTCCAGGCTATTTATCTGTGATTCCATTTTGATTTCAAGATTTTGGATCATTTTCACTATCATTATTCAGAATTCTTTATCAGGTAGATTCCCTATCTCTTCCTCTTTTGTTTGGTTTGGTGGGCATTTATCCTGTTCCTTTACCTGCTGGGTATTCCTCTGTCTCTTCATCTTGTTTATATTGCTGTGTTTGGGGTGGCCTTTCTGTATTCTGGCAGTTTGTGGAGTTCTCTTTATTGTGGAGTTTCCTCACTGTGGGTGGGGTTGTATCAGTGGCTTGTCAAGGTTTCTTGGTTAGGGAAGCTTGTGTCGGTGTTCTGGTGGGTGGAGCTGGATTTCTTCTCTCTGGAGTGCAATGAAGTGTCCAGTAATGAGTTATGAGATGTCAGTGGGTTTGGAGTAACTTTGGGCAGCCTGTATATTGAAGCTCAGGGCTGTGTTCCTGTGTTGCTGGAGAATTTGCATGGTATGTCTTGCTCTGGAACTTGTTGGCCCGTGGGTGGTGCTTGGTTTCAGTGTAGGTATGGAGGCGTTTGATGAGCTCCTGTCGATTAATGTTCCCTGGAGTCAGGAGTTCTCTAGTATTCTCAGGATTTGGACTTAAGCTTCCTGCTTCTGGTTTTCAGTCTTATTTTTACAGTAGACTCAAGACTTCTCCATCTATACAGCATGGTTGATAAAACATCTAGGTTAAAGGTGAAAAGTTTCTCCCCAGTGAGGGACACCCAGAGAGGTTCACAGAGTTACATGGAGAAGAGAAGAGGGAGGAAGAAGTTAGAGGTGACCTGAATGAGATGAGGTAGAATCAAAAGAGGTGAGAACAAGCCAGCCTGTAATCACTTTCTTATGTGCACTCCACAGTCTGGACCACTCAGAGATGTTCATGGAGTTATACAGAGAAGAGAAGAGGGAGGAAGGAGACAGAGGTGGCCAGGAGGATAAAGTGGGGGGGGGGGGAATCAAAAGGAGAGAGACAGATCCAGCCAGTAATCAATTCCCTAAGTGTTCTCCAGCGTCCAGAACACAAAGAGATTCACAGAGTTGGGTAGAGAAGAGAAGGGGGAGGGAGGAGATAGAGGCAACCTGGTGAAGAGAAAGGAGAGTCCAAAGGAGGAGAGAGCAGTCAAGCCAGTAACCTCACTCCCAAGTAAAAATGGGTACTGAAGATTGGGTTCTTAAAGGTACAAAATTGATAACAAATACCAAGAAGCAAAGATTAAAAATCTAGAGTAGAGGTTGGATTTTCAAAAATACAATATTAAAGAAAAGAAAGAAAAAAGAAAAAAAGTCACAAAAATTATAAATATATATATATATGAAGTTTGCTTTAAAAAATAGGGTCTCATTTTTTGCAAAGTAATAGTAGGTAATAAAAATGAAAATTAAAGGAGTAATAGAGGACTTAAAATTTAAAAATTTAAAATAAAAAGAATGATAGTAAAAATAGTAAAAATATATCTAGGACTTTCTCTGGTGTTGTTGTGGGCATTGTGGGGTCAGTTCATTTTCGGATAGTTCCTTGGTCCGACTTATATTTCTCAAGTTCTATAGGCCCCTTCCTATGTAGTCGGTACGAACTACAGGGTTTTAATCTATTGTACCTGTCACTTCCAAGGCGGTTCCCTCTGTTTTACCTTCTTCTGTTTGCTGGTCTCTTCAGTGTCTGAATTCCGCCCTGACACAAGAGGGCGGTAGTGGACACTTTTAAGGCTCACTTGTTCAGTCTTTCTGTGGTGAGGGAGAGACGCTGCAAACAAATAACACTGGCATGTGTTCGCAGTGTGTCAGCCACGCTGGGCCTGCCCCCACTCACCGCGTGTGTGCCCTCCCTGCCCACACTGCTCAGGCTCTAGGTTGCTTCACTGGGAACCTTCTGAGGCCGGCCCTGGGCTGCATGCACCTCCCAGGTCTAAGCCGCTCAGGTTCAGGCACTCAGGTAGTCCTCAGAGACNGTGTCAGCCACGCTGGGCCTGCCCCCACTCACCGCGTGTGTGCCCTCCCTGCCCACACTGCTCAGGCTCTAGGTTGCTTCACTGGGAACCTTCTGAGGCCGGCCCTGGGCTGCATGCACCTCCCAGGTCTAAGCCGCTCAGGTTCAGGCACTCAGGTAGTCCTCAGAGACGCAGACTCAGTTGGGCCTGCGTTTTGTGCTCTTCGAGGTCCAAGCAGCTCAGGTGATGAAGTGTATGGCGAGCATAGTCACTGCGACTTACCGCCTCCCCCGTCTCTGCCACTGGTTTTTCTGGGTGTACTACTGGTGCACCTTCTCAGGTGGATGTTGACTGTCCAGAACCCCAAGAAGTCTTACAAAGAAGCCAGCTTGCAGTTTGGTAGATAATGTCTCTCTGGGGCTGTGATTGCCCCCTTCCAGCTCTGGCTGCCTGTCCCCAGAGGGGGGTGGTCTGCAGCCGGCTATGTTTTTCTGGGTGTACTACTGGTGCACCTTCTCAGGTGGATGTTGACTGTCCAGAACCCCAAGAAGTCTTACAAAGAAGCCAGCTTGCAGTTTGGTAGATAATGTCTCTCTGGGGCTGTGATTGCCCCCTTCCAGCTCTGGCTGCCTGTCCCCAGAGGGGGGTGGTCTGCAGCCGGCTAGCTCTGTTCAGTCCTTAGTTCTATGGGCGGGCCTGACGGTGTCTTAGGTTAGGGCTTTTCATGTGGTAGCTATCCCACAGTCTGGTTTGCTAGCCGGAGTTAGTTCCCTCAGATTGCCCTAGGGCCATTCAGGCCCGGTCCTTACTCTAAGCAATGCAGCCCGCGCCTCCCTGCCCAGCCCCTGCTTGCTAGTGGTGGATACAGGCATTTGTACTGCTTCTCTGCTAAGGGAATTACCACTGGACACATAATCTGTGAGTTTTAATTATTTATTTATTTTTCCTCCCAGTTATGTTGCCCTCTGTGTTTCCAAGACTCGCCACAGACTCGGCAGTGAGAGTGTTTCTTGGTGTTTGGAAACTTCTCTCTTTTTAAGACTCCCTTCCCAGGACGGAGCTCCATCTCTACCTCTTTTGTCTCTTTTTTGTCTTTTATATTTTTTCCTACCTCCTTTTGAAGACACTGGGCTGCTTTTCTGGGTGCCTGCTGTCCTCTGGCAGCATTCAGAAGTTGTTTTGTGGAATTTACTCAGCATTTAAATGTCCTTTTGATGAATTTGTGGGGGAGAAAGTGGTATCACCATCCTATTCCTCCACCATTTTAGGATCGCCCCCCCTCCTTATGTCCAGTTCTAATTGTTGCTTCTTGACCTGCATACAGATTTCACAGGAGGCAGGTCAGGTGGTCTGGCGTTCCCATCTCTTTCAGAATTTTCCACAGTTAATTGTGATCCACACAGTCAAAGGCTTTGGCATAGTCAATAAAGCAGAAATAGATGTTTTTCTGGAACTCTCTTGCTTTTTTGATGCTCCATCAGATGTTGGCAATTTGATTTCTGGTTCCTCTGCCTTTTCTAAATTCAGCTCAAACATCTGGAAGTTCTCAGTTCACACACTGTTGAAGCTTGGCTAGGGGAATTTTGAGCATTACATTGTTATCATGTGAGATGAGTGCAACTGTTATAGTTTGAGCATTTTTTGGCATTGCTTTTCTTAGGAATTGGAGTGAAAACTGAACTTTTCCAGTCCTGTGGCCACTGCTGAGTTTTCCAAATTTGCTGGCATATTGAGTGCAGCACTTTCACAGCATCATCTTTCAGGGTTTGAAATAGCTCAACTGGAATTCCATCACCTCCACTAGCTTTGTTCGTAGTGATGCTTCCTATGACCCACTTGACCTCGCATTCCAGGATGTCCAGCTGTAGGTGAGTGATCACACCATTGTGATTATCTGGGTTATGAAGAACTTTTTTGTATAGTTCTTTGTATTCTTGCCACCTCTTCTTAATATCTTCTGCTTCTGTTAGGTCCATACCATTTCTGTCCTTTTTGTGCCCATCTTTGCATGAAATGTTCTCTTGGTATCTCTAATTTTCTTGAAGANTCCAGCTGTAGGTGAGTGATCACACCATTGTGATTATCTGGGTTATGAAGAACTTTTTTGTATAGTTCTTTGTATTCTTGCCACCTCTTCTTAATATCTTCTGCTTCTGTTAGGTCCATACCATTTCTGTCCTTTTTGTGCCCATCTTTGCATGAAATGTTCCCTTGGTATCTCTAATTTTCTTGAAGAGATCTCTAGTCTTTCCCATTCTATTTTTTTCTCTATTTCTTTGCATTGATCACTGAGGAAGGCTTTCTTGTCTCTCCTTGCTATTCTTTGGAACTCTGCATTCAAATGGGTATATCTTTCCTTTTCTCCTTTGCCTTTCACTTCTATTTTATTCACACCTATTTGTAAGGCCTCCTCAGACAACCATTTTGCCTTTTTTCATTTCTTTTTCTTGGGGGTGGTCTTGATCCCTGCCTCTTGTACAATGTCACAAACATCCATCCATAGTTCTTCAGGCACTCTATCAGATCTAATCCCTTGAATCTATTTCTCACTTCCACTGTATAACCAAAAGACATATGATTTAGGTCATACCTGAATGGTCTAGTGGTTTTCTCTACTTTCTTTAATTTAAGTCTGAATTTGGCAATAAGGAGTTCATGATCTGAGCTACAGTCATCTCCAGACTTGGTTTTGTTGACTGTATAGAGCTTCTCCATCTTTGGTTGCAAAGATATAATCAATCTGATTTTGATATTGACCAGCTGGTTATGTCCATCTGTAGCATCTTCTCTTGTGTTGTTGAAAGAGGGTATTTGCTATCACTAGTGGATGCTCTTGGCAAAACTCTATTAGCCTTTGCCCCACTTCATTCTGTACTCCAAGGCCAAATTTGCCTATTACTCCAGATATTTCTTGACTTCCTATTTTTGCATTCCAGTCCACTATAATGAAAAGAACATCTTTTTTGGGTATTAGTTCTAGAAGGTCTTCATTCAACTTCATTCAACCATTCAACTTCATTCAACCATTCAACCATTCAACTTCATTCAACCACTCAACTTCATTCAACCATTCAACTTCAGCTTCTTCAGCATTACTGGTTGGGGCATAGACTTGGATTATTGTGATATTGAATAGTTTGCCTTAGAAATGAACAAAGTTTCAGACTCTTCTATTGACTATGATGACAATTTCATTTATTCTAAGGGATTCTTGCCCACAGTAGTAGAGGTAATGGTCATCTGAGTTAAGTTCACCCTTTCCAGCCCATTTTAGTTTGCTGATTCCTAAAACATCAACATTCAGTCTTGTCATCTCCTGTTTGATCACTCTCAATTTGCCTTGATTCATGGACCTAACATTACAGGTTCCTATGCAATGTTGCTCTTGACAGCATCTTACTTCCATCATCAGTCATATCCACAAATATCTCATAAAAATTCCAGTTCCCTCTCCTGGTATCTGTTCACTGAGGAGTCTCTAGTGTCTTTATGTAAGCAACTTTCTGGTTTTGAGATTTGAAAACAAAATAAAGCTTATTTTCAAGGGCCTTTGTCCTTTCAAGTACAGCTTTGGCTCAAAAATCAATTTCAAAAGTCTAGAGTGTACATGAAGACCTTTTCCCTTCTCCATAAACACACTTATTTAAATACCATATCTATTTTCCATGATAATGCAAAACCTTTAACCAAGTTTTGATACCTAATTTATCAGAAAATTTTCCCATCATTAAGAATATGGCTCTCCATAGCCATCTTGTACCCACCAATAATTAGGGAAACTTAAGATTTATGAATCAAAGCTGAAGAAGATGTGAAATATGAATCAGTGGTTTGAACTTTACTAGTCTAGGAACCCAGATAAATATTCATTGGCTAAACTAGGAAATGTTCACTTTTTATCCACTGAGACAAAAAGTACAAAAAAAAAAAGAAAGAAAGAAAGAAAAAATTTACCACTAATAGAACTGCTTTTCACTTAAGATCCTAAGATTTATAACTTTCCAGGCTGATTAACCAGCATGCTTGAAAATCGTTATTTAAAGGAGGCAAGAGTATACAATGGAGAAAGGACAATCTCTTTAACAAGTGGTGCTGGGGAAACTGGTCAATCACTTGTAAAAGAATGAAACTAGAACACTTTCTAACACCATACACAAAAATAAACTCAAAATGGATTAAAGATCTAAGCGTAAGACCAGAAACTATAAAACTCCTAGAGGAAAACATAGGCAAAACACTGTATAACATAAATCACAGCAGGATTCTCTATGACCCACCTTCCAGAATATTGGGGGGGGGGGATGAAAATAAACAAATGGGAACTAATTAAACTTAAGAGCTTTGCACAACAAAGGAAACTATAAGCAAGGTGAAAAGACAGCCTTAAGAATGGGAGAAAATAATAGCAAATGAAGCAACTGACAAAGAACTAATCTCAAAAATATACAAGCAACTCCTGCAGCTCAATTTCAGAAAAATAAACGACCCAATCAGAAAATGGGCCAAAGAACTAAACAGACATTTCTCCAAAGAAGACATGCAGATGGATGACAAGCACATGAAAAGATGCTCAACATCACTCATTATCAGAGAAATGCAAGTCAAAACCACAATGAGGTACCATTTCATGCCAGTCAGAATGGCTGCTATCCCAGTTTACAAGCAATAAATGCTGGAGAGGGTGTGGAGAAAAAGGAACCCTCTTACACTGTTGGTGGGAATGCAAACTAGTACAGCCACTATGGGGAACAGTGTGGGGATTCCTTTAAAAAATTGCAAATAGAACTCCCTTATGACCCAGCAATCCCACTGCTGGGCATACACACCAAGGAAACCAGAATTGAAAGAGACACATGTACCCCACTGTTCATCACAGCACTGTTTATAATAGCCAGGACATGGAAGCAACCTAGATGTCCATCAGCAGATGAATGAATAAGAAAGTTGTAGTACATATACATAATGGAATATTACTCAGCCATTAAAAAGAATACATTTGGGGACTCTGAGGGAGAGGGAGAGGGAGAGGGTGGGATGATTTGGGAGAAT
>SJYX01011533.1:150470-161957 GCA_006410675.1 Oreotragus oreotragus
CGGGAGTTGGTGATGGACAGGGAGGCCTGGTGTGCTGTGATTCATGGGGACGCAAAGAGTCGGACATGACTGAGCAACTGAAATGAACTGAACTGAACTGAACTGAACAAGATTCATAGATAGAAAAGGCAAAGGAAAGGATAGCTGAGGACAGAGGCCAGGCAATCTTGATTACAATTTGGAAAGGAGCCTCATCTGGAAAATCTGAGTTTTTAAGATACATATTCAGATTTTGGTGGTTTCCAGAGTAGTATTGATTCCTAGGTAAGAAACAGAGCACAGAAAAGATATGTCCTAGGGTATCTGAGAGTCTTTCCAAAGGGGCAGTTTTGTTCCATTCACATAATGGCGCATGCATTCACAAACAATGGGTAAAACAACTCTTGTGGGTTAACATCTCGAAACAGCTTTTAATCTCACTTGTAGCACCTGGAAACGATTCTCAAAAGTCTGTATACTCTCAAACATCATGCTTTTGTTTCTCCTAAATTATACCTCTGACTATGTTCTTTGTCTTTTAGCAAATAAGTGAGCCTAAATTTCCCCTTGTTTTGATTTTATTCTTAAATTATTTTACACGTTCCTCAAAGGTGATAAGGAAAAATGGCTACTTGTTGCTTTTAGAGTTTTAGCAATTTCCCACAGCTAAACTTTCTCAAATATGATTGCACCAGAATATATCAGATAAATTGTGACTCAGTCCTTGATTCCCAAATGCTCTCTGTGTAGTAAAATCTATTTTTATCAATTGAGCAATATTGTCTTTATTATTTATTGAGCACCTTCTACACAGAGCTGTAAAACTGAATGAAGATGTGAAAGTTCTGCCTTGTGGTTTTATAATCTACTCATAAAAGGTGAATGATCCAGCTGAGTAAAAACTTTGATGTACCTACTTAGGGTCATTCATGATTTCCCCTTGGGTCATGCAGATAAGCAAAATCAGATACCTAACTGTTTTAGGGAATATTTATTCTGTTATTTTTAGTGCTCTCATCCAAATATTTTAGTTCTTAGTTCTCATAGCCCCAAGGAAAATAAAAAACATAAGCTACCCAATAAGCCATTTTCTTTATAAGAAAAATAGAATATCACAGGGCAATGGCTACCTATTCATATTCATGAAAATGCGTGGGAAGGGATCTGCATGGAAATCCACTGTTCACACTAACCCAGGTGCACACTCAACTTGACCTGCAATTCTGATGATAATACATGCAGATATCAGCTGCAGTAGGAAGAGCAGATATTCCTTTCAGTCACTCTGGGATAGAGATGCTTTGGGCAAGGATGATATCAGAAATAAAAATACAGGTTCAACACAGAACACACGGAACCAGTTTTCAGCAACATGAAGACTTACTTGGCAGGAAATACTTGTAGGAAACAGGAAACCACAAAAGAAAAGAAAGACACAGGCCCAAGAAAAAGGCAAATATAAATCAGCAAAATAATGAAGCTTATCCACTAACAAAGTGCCTTCACACACATGAACCTCATTTTATCCTCATAGCATATTATAAGTGGTGCATAATCAGGCTTTTGAGGAATCACTCTCAAGAGTATTTAAACATGAAAGTTTTAATTTTCCAACTTCCACTTTCAGCCATGTTACCTGTGCTGACTCATCATTCAATATTATCTTGGGAAGATCCCACTTTTTTAAGGATTGTATTTTTTTTTTAAGAGCAGCTTTAGGTTTGAAGGAAAATTACACAGAAAGAACAGCATCCCCCTATTCTCCACACAGTTTCTTTCATTATTAACATCTTGCATTTATATGGTACATTTGTTTCTATTAGATCCACTGTTGCTCAGTTATTTATGTGGCCTTCTCTCAACCTTGTCTTTATTTTTTATTTGTCATAGTCTCTCCCTCTAGAGGCTTAATGGCTGTTCACAGGATCCCCAAAAACTTACAGCAAAGAAGAAAGGCTCTAGAACTGGGCTGGCTGGGTCTGTGTTCCAGCTCAGCCTCTTTCTACCACATGACCTCAGTCAAGTTAAAACTCTCTTTTAACTTGAGAATAAACTCAAGTTAAACTCTCTTTTGAGAATAAACTCTCTTTGTCTTGAGAATAAACTACTACCTACTTTATTGGAGAAGGAAATGGCAACCCACTCCAGTATTCTTGCCTGGAAAATCCCATGGACAGAGGAGCCCAGTAGGCTNAATAAACTCAAGTTAAACTCTCTTTTGAGAATAAACTCTCTTTGTCTTGAGAATAAACTACTACCTACTTTATTGGAGAAGGAAATGGCAACCCACTCCAGTATTCTTGCCTGGAAAATCCCATGGACAGAGGAGCCCAGTAGGCTACAGTCTATGGGGTCGCAAAGAGTCGGACATGACTGAGCGACTTCACTTCACTTCACCTTATAGAATGGCTTTAACAAAGGAGTACATAGAAAAGACTCAGAACAGGGCCTGGCATGTAGTAAACTCAATAAGAATTGGATTTATTATTATTATTACTATGTTTATGACTCTCACACTCATTTCTCAAGCTCTCTCCCTGTCAAAGTGACCTCAAGCTCAAGCACCACAGTCTTAATGACAAAATTAGAAAAAAGCTCACAAATGGCAAAGGCCCAGAATCCATGTCAAAATGGACCTGAGACTTTGAGTCAAACTTAATCCTGCAGGAGCTGGGAGGTTGTTGGGAGGAAGGCCAGGAGGAATCACAGCATCTGGCCAGGCAGAGCAGCCCTCCTGCACTCTCATACACACAGTAGAGCAGAGCAGTCATTAGCCATGTCCCACCCCATGCCCAACCCAAAGCCATTGCCCTGTCCCCATAATTTGCTGGAGGTGCAGGGTTCTCTGAAAACAAAAGCCCTGGGGGTAACTGGCCTCTTCTAGAGGCCTGGTCTGACTGAGGGTCTCTCATTAGCCCTCTACAGTTTTCAAAATCCAAGACACAAAGGCAAGAATTTGGTACTGCTAAGGCCCCAAAGAAGGAGCACTGACGTGGCAAGCACTCTCTCTTCACATAATGCCTGGGATCCCCTTCACAGTCATCTAGGGCAGATGTGTGGGCAGCAAGGGATGACAAAGCAGGAGCTCAAGGTAAACAGGAAACAAGATTGGCCATTTGCTAATCCACTTTGAACTTGGGTAATAGGTGCATTGAAATTTGTTTCACTCTTTTCTCCACATTTTTTGCATCCCTAAAAATATCATAATAAAAAGCAAAAAAAAAAAATAAATAAGCCAAAGATTTTTTTTTCTAATTCTTCATTAAGAATTGAAGGAGAGATTTCTTCTCCTATTTTATCTGAATTCCTGGTGGACAGTAGAGCCTCCCACAGAGAGTGGTAGCCAGTCTATAGACATTGATTGAATGAATATTGGAGGACTAAATGTCAGATACAGGATCAATAAGCAGAGAGACAGAGAGAGGAATGAAGAGAAATGTGCACAAATGCACTAGTGAGCACACACACACACACACACAGGGACCAGGGATAAACAGTGACAAAAAACACAGATCCTGCTCTTATGCTGCTGCTGCACGTCTTTGTCTCTTTTTTCCATCTTTGATGTATTTTATTATTATTATTGGAGGATAATTGCTTTGGACTTCCCTCATAGTTCAGATGGCAAAGAACCCACCTGCAAAGCAGGAGACCAGTTTTGATCCCTGGGTGGGGAAGATTTCCACCACCATCTCCCCTACCCCTGAGAAGGGAATGACTACCCAATCCAGTATTCTTGCCCAGAGACTCCATGGACAGAAGAGCCTGGCGGGCTACAGTCCACGAGGTCATAAAGAGTAGGACACAACTGAGCAACTAAGCACACACACACACACCCCAACTGCTTTACAACGTTGTGTTGGTTGCCACCATACAACAACACAAATCAGCCACAACTATATGGTTCCCTCTTCTTGAATCTCCTTCCAATCACTACCCCCATCCCACCCCTTTAGGTTTTTGTTTCTTGATCCTGTCAACCATTTGCCTATGGCAGTAGGAGGTTGTAGCAGAGTAGAATCAGTGGGAAGAAGAAAGCAGTTATATGAACAAGCTCCAGGATTGAAATCATCTAGTAAGTTTCGTGCTTATAAGGTTAAAAAAAGATTGGAATTCAGATCTGGCCAGGTTCCCAGTCCTATATATTGTTTATTAGACTTTCCTTTCTCTACTGAACACTGATCAAGCCCTTCCAATCGTCGCTTCCAACATCTCTCCAGGCCTTCTTTGGAGAGGAGATGCATAACTCTGGGACAGGATCACAGGACAGCCAGTGAGTCTCCAGGACAAACTTGGATTCAAATATCATGAGAGAAACTATGTTTAACTAAAGGCTTGTCTGAAAGAGCTGCTATGAGAGTTTACTCATTTAATGTTTCTGAAGGTTTTGAGACACAAGGGGAATTTAAGTACAGAGCCTGGTCTTTACCAACCCAAGCAAGTTACAGATTTATGATTTGCTTGTTTGTTTTGGTGTGCATTGGGAACAAGGTTGCTCTTGAGGTCTAATTTATGTCTCTGCTCTTTTACACTGGAGAAGACAATCATAAAACATCTTTCTGCATAAAAGTTAGTGTCAAATCAAAAGAACAGCTCCCCAGCAAGGGCATTCATTTCCAGGTGAAAATATTCATGAGAGGCCTCAGATGTGAGCAGTAACGAAAACAAACAAAAGGATAAGGATTACCCAGAGGAAGATGGGAGGCTGCCTTTACCTTGCAAATAAATATCAAGTATCTCTGATTGGAGACCTTGTAGAAGGATAATGAAGCTGTATTTAAAGACAAACAACAAATAAGAGGACTGAACAATACTTTTGACAAAATATGTAGAGAAGAGGCAACATATGAGAGTAGCAGCTACTATTTTAAGTATCTGGCACCATGCCAGGATCTGCCTGCTAAGTATTTGCATGCATCTCATTTTATCCTCAGGAGCACTCTATGAGGCATTGTGTTGTTCAGTTCAGTTCTTAGGTTTATGTTACCATTGAAAATATCTCTTTGGCAGTGTTAAGCATCCATCTTAAGATAGCACATAGTAGGTGGCAGAGCTGGGATTCAAGCCCAGACCATAGAACTCCAAAGTCCATGGTTTTAGGCATTATATAACCCTGGCTCTTGTGCCCTAGGGTATATTAGTCGGGAAAATAAAGGGTGAAAAATCATCTTAAAAGGAAAGGCCTAACAGCATCAAGGGAGAGGAGAAAGAGGGAACAGAATTCCCAGGAAGGGTTGAGGAGTATGGGGACAAGACTTCTGGGCTGGCTAGAAGAGGCAGGCTGCTGCCAGCACAACAAGCTCAACCAGGATCCAGGCGAGAATGCTCCATGAAGGAAGAGCTGAAACTAAAGACTGAACCAGGGCTGTGATGAGGTGGGGTGGGGCCAGAAGTCTTTCCCTGAAGACTTCTAGAAAATTGTACCAGATGTTCATAAAGACCAGACAGTGTCCACTCGGTCTTCCATACTTTTCAATAAGTAACTGCCACATAAATTAATGGTATCCCTGGGATGCTTCTGTGTAAACTCCTTCCCCAAGGATCACATAAGATTTATCTCCTAGATTCTTTTCTCTCCTCACCTTCATTGCAACTTAAATACCCCATAAAGGAAGAGAAAGAGAAGGGTTCATATGAAGAGAGAAGTTTGGGGATCATCTCCCAGATGGGATGCTGGGGCACCGGGTGAAGCTGGACTTAAATTGTGGCCAAAGTCTCCAATCTAAATAGTGGAGAATTAGCCCATCGCTTGAGGGGACCTTGGGTGTTAGAGTCTTTACCTCAAAACCAGGTGACTTTCTGAAGGGCAATAAGTATAACAGAAAGAACTTTCTTAGCAGGTGGGTTACTCAGAAGTCTCTAGAACCTCCTCATTCTGGTCCACTAACCAATGGACATCTGCAGCCTGAAAACTGACTATGTCATCATTCCACCTGAATTAGTCTCCTAAGGCTGATGTCACAAATTACCACATAGTTGCTGGCTTAAAACAATAGCAATTTACTCCTCCATAGTTCTGAAGACCAGGTGTCAAAAATCAACATTTCAGTGGGCCATAATTCCTCTGAAGGCTCTGGGGAAGTGCCCTTTCTTTTCTCTTCCAGCCTCTGGTGGCTCCTGACATTTCTTTACTTGTGGCAATGTCATTCGAGTCTTTACCTCCATCTTCACATGGCCAGCTTCTCATGTGTGTGTCTGAGTCTTCTTCTCAAGTGATTGGATTTAGGGTCTACCCTAAATCCAGAATAGTTTCACCTTGAGGTCCTTAACAAATGACATCTTCAGTTGTCCCATTTTCAAATTAGGTAAATTTCTGAGGTTTTGAATAGACATAAATTCAATGTACTACATCACCTAATTGTACCCCTCATTGCAACTGTGGATAAAATTTGAATTTGTCCACCAACCAGTTTCCTTGGAGATCAATCTACATTTTTTTCTGGCTGAGTGAATGACTGGGACCAGTTCAAGCTTGTAAAGAATACCATAGATGGGGCAGCTAGAAGTCTGAGGTCAGAGTCCAGCATGATCAGGTGCTGGTAAGGACTCTCTTCCAGACTGTAGACAACTGGCAGTATTGTGACCTCATGATAGAGAGGGCAAGAAAGCTCCTTGGCATCTCTTTCATAAGGATATTAATCCTATAATGAGGGCTCCATCCTCATGACCTAATCACCTTTCCAAACCCCTACCTCCTAGTATCACCATCCTGAGGGTTAAGATTTCAATATATGAACTTGTGATTAATACAAACATTCAGTCCATAACAATTGGTACAAAAAAAATCTAGTAAGTATAAACCGCTGTGGGAACATTCACAGTGCAGTCTTTTTTCATTATCTCTCTTTAATACGGCTGGATGCAAAAAATGAAGTCACTCAGGGGAGGCTGTATGAGGACACAGCGGCATTTAAACCCTTCAGTCCCTGGGCAGACCCAAGCTTCTTCGCCAGGCAACCCTGAGTCAGATAGCTGGAGCTTATGGGGAATAAGAGTATTTCTTCAAAAGAGCTTCCCCACTTAGGTGAGAAAGCTCTTTAACATATGCCGCAAGCAAATCTTATTCTTCACTTGGGTCCATAGAAATCTTTATTCGCTCATAGTAACGGAGAAGGCTAGTGCCATTAGAAGAGATTCATGTTCAACTCTCGCTTGTTATTTGACATAAAACTATCAAAAACATTTTTTCTGATCCTTTTATTTTTGTCATAGAATATTTTAATAAAGCTTTTTATCCCAGAAGTATAAAATGTAAGGCCAAAATAATAAATTTGATTTTATAAAAATTAAAGATTTTTGTTCAACAAAAAATGTCACAGACCAAGTTAACAGAGATATAACAAATTTGGAAAAAAATATTAGCAATGTCTGAAACTGACATGGGATTCCTGCAATCAACAAGAAGACCATAATTCCAATAGAGAATAGGCAAAAAGAAAAAGAAATATTCAATTTATAGAATATGAAATGTAAAAAGCCCACATATAAAGAGAAACCATTTGTGGAAAACACATTCTTTTTTTTTTTTAACACATTCATTTTATTTTATTTATTTTTATTTTTATTTTTATTTTTTAAATTTTTATTTTTTTGTATTTATTTATTTTTTTACACGAACTCCCAAACACATTCATTTTAAAATGTAGAGACTATCCTGGCGGTCCAGTGGTTAGGACTTGTTGGTTTTACTGTGGAGGGCCTGGGGTTCAATCCCGGGTCTGGGAACTAAGATTCCCTCGAGCTGCATAGCACGGCTAAAAAAAAAAAAGTTGTTAAAAAAATGTAAGTTAAAGCTATAATGGCATATCGCTTTAGAGCCATTGGACCTGCAAAAAGGAGAGAGGTAGATGATACCAAGCTGGCAGAAACACCAAGACAGAATGTAGGAGCCCTTGTCACTGCTGGTGGGAAGAAAGACTGCAGAGCCATCCTGGGGAGGAAGGGACTGCCATTAGTTACGTTCAATATAAAATTTTACACATATGTGTTATTAATCCCACATGGCCATAACGGAACAAGCACCAAGATGCTCACCACAACGCCATTTCTGGAGTGGGATGTCAGTGGCAATCTGGCATCCAACACTGAGGAGGAAGTGAATGCAATATAGTGAGTGTGTCCCAAGGAGGACTGTGCAGCAATTAAAGCTAGGTATTAGATGTTCACACAGTCATACAGTAGATCATACTACACAGAGGGAAAACAAAATAATAATAATCGCGAGATGATTTGTAACACAATGTAGTGCCGATTAATATACACACAAAATAACCCATATTTTACAAAATATAGAAGCAAAAAGATCACAGAAAACATGAATATAACTGTATATAGAAGACCGGGCAGGGTCTTAGGAATAGGAAATAGAGATATAAGTGAATAAACAACATCAGAGACTTCCTTGTCCTCATAAAAGGATCTAATATAGAGAGTTCTGGAAGCCATAAAATTTTCACAATGGAGTAGTTTGAAAATCTGATCAGAAGGGGCAGTGAGATGGAAGGAAAGAGAGCAATCACTTCCTTTTAAATCCATCACTTTCAGATTATTGACTGTAACACCAATCAAGTCAGGACCAGTAAGCACTGACAGCCTCAATGTTTCTGAAAATTAAAGTTAAAGAACCATTTCTTCCCATTTGCCCATTGATTCAACCCTTACGAAGTATCTATTATGCGCCATGAGGACACTCCTGCTCAGGCCCCCACTTGGCAGGGAAAGAAATTCTTTCTCCTTTGCTACCTGGCCAAAAGCTGCCTGACCCCCTCTTCTACTGCAGCACCCTGAGACTTGTGCCCAAAGCAGAAATCCAGGGAGGAAACTATGTGGACAGCTTTCCTTCTCCCTACTTCTCTGCAGCACAGCTCGGTATAGCCTGTCTCCTAAGGGGATTTCCCTGGTGGCTCAGATGGTAAAGAATTTGCCTGTGATGTGAGAGACCAGGTTTGATCCCTGGATAAGAAAGATTCCCCTGGAGAAGGGAATGGCTACCCATTCCAGTATTCTTGCCCAGAGAATTCCACAGACAGAGGAACCTGGCAGGCTATAGTCCGTGGGGTCACAGTGTTGGACATGATCGAATGAAAAATGCTTTTTTTCACTTTTTAAGAGGCTCTCAAAAATACTCTGTGAATCTCCTGACTTCTTAAACATAGAAGAATCTTCTCTCCTATGGTGCTGGGAGAACATGTGTTAAGATACAAGATAAGGCAGTCACCCAATATGCTCTTCTCTTTCCCTTTTTCCAAACAGTTTATGAAAACGATAGGTTAGAAACAGGTGCACACCAGGATCGAGCAGGAGGGAAGAGCCTTCCCCTCCTTTCTGGTTCACAGTGCTGTGCCTCCCACCTCACAGGCTGCTAGATCTGTGGATAAACTTTTGCCTATTTAAGAGTTTATGAAACTTCTAACTCAGGAAAGAAAATTCAATTAAGACTTAAAGCTTCTTAGACAGACCTACTCAGTCAGCCCTACTTAATGGAGTTCATTATCTGTTGTTCAGTTCTGTGCAGGATTCCTTTTCCCTTCGAGAAACAGAAATTGAGTGTAGTAATTAGAATTGAGAACAGAGTTAAGAAATGTAGATGTATGCTTAAAGTGAAATATTGCATTGTGCTGGTCAGTGGTACATGAATTATTCAAGATGTAGAAATGAATATCATATAAGCTAACCCAAAAAAGCACATGTAAGATTAATTTTAGGAATGGGTATTTTAGGCCAAATTCAAAACTCTTCCTAATTCCCTTAGTAGAAATTGAGTTCTCTATAAGAATCCCATTCTTGATAAGTTATGTTTTGTGTGCCTCTCTAGATTTCCAATGGCAGTCCACTCCAGTGCTCTTGCCTGGAAAATTCCATGGGCAGAGGAGTCTGGTGGGCTGCAGTCCATGGGGTCACTGGGAGTTAGGCACGACTGAGCTACTTTACTTTCACCCTTCATTTTCATGCATCGGAAAAGGAAATGGCAACCACTCCAGTGTTCTTGCCTGGAGAATCCCAGGGACTGGGGAGCCTGGTGGGCTGCCGTCTATGGGGTCGCACAGAGTCAGACTGAAGGACAAAGATTAGCTTCCTTCTTTTCTAGTTTTAAGTCATGACTTGAGAAGAAAAAGGTAGCAATTGGATATGAAGAACTACTCTGGAATATGAGAATGAGGGTCTCTAGATCAGATTCTTGGGTCACCTCTACACTGAGGGTGCAGAAGTGGGGAAAAGAGCCACAGAGAAAGAGCCCCAGGAGATGTGCAAGAATTAGAAGAGTATATCATCTCATGTGTCAAGCAATTGCATGGGGCAGAAAGTAAAAGGCTCAGAGAGCTATCAGGGAATGAAAAATAAGAAAATTACACTAAATTCAACAGCTTGGAGGTCACTTTAAGAAAGTGGCTTCTGTAGAGTAAGTGGTGAGGGCTAAAGGGACAAAGAATAAAGTGTAGAGGAGGCAGCTGATCACTCACTACTGTTAGTACCATAACTTCACCTCTCAGAAGTAGACGGGTAATGGTGATCATAACATTGGGTTGGCTTTTGCGTTTTTCCATAAGATGTTACAGAAAACCCAGACTAACCTTTTGGCCAGCCCAGTAGTAATCACTTCAGTTCAGTTCAGTTCGGTTCAGTTCATTTCAGTCGCTCAGTCGTGTCCGACTCTTTGAGACCCCATGAATCGCAGCACACCAGGACTCCCTGTCCATCACCAACTTCCGAAGTTCACCCAGACTCATGTCCATCGAGTCAGTGATGCCATCCAGCCATCTCATCCTCTGTCATCCCCTTCTCCTCCTGCCCCCAATCCCTCCCAGCATCACAGTCTTTTCCAATGAGTCAGCTCTTCACATCAGGTGGCCAAAGTACTGGAGTTTCAGCTTTAGCAGCATTCCTTCCAAAGAAATCCCAGGGCTGATCTCCTTCAGAATGGACTGGTTGGATCTCCTCGCAGCCCAAGGGACTCTCAAGAGTCTTCTCCAACACCACAGGTCAAACGCATCAATTCTTCGGCGCTCAGCCTTCTTCTCAGTCCAACTCTCACATCCATACATGACCACAGGAAAAACCATAGCCTTGACTAGACAGACCTTAGTCGGTAAAGTAATATCTCTGCTTTTGAATATGCTATCTAGGTTGGTCATAACTTTGTTTCCAAGGAGTAAGCGTCTTCTAATTTCGTGGCTACAATCACCATCTGCAGTGATTTTGGAGCCCAAAGAAATAAAGTCTGACACTGTTTCCACTGTTTCCCCATCTATTTCCCATGAAGTGATGGGACTGGATGCCATGATTATTTTCTGAATGTTGAGCTTTAAGCCAACTTTTTCACTCTCTTCTTTCACTTTCATCAAGAGGCTCTTTAGTTCCTCTTCACTTTCTGCCATAAGGGTGGTGTCATCTGCATATCTGAAGTTATTGATATTTCTCCTGGCAATCTTGATTCCAGCTTGTGTTTCTTCCAGCCCAGCGTTTCTCATGATGTACTCTGCATAGAAGTTAAATAAGCAGGGTGACAAT
>SJYX01011537.1:0-10631 GCA_006410675.1 Oreotragus oreotragus
GAGAGTCCCTTGGACTGCAAGGAGATCCAACCAGTCCATTCTAAAGGAGATCAGTCTTGGGTGTTCTTTGGAAGGAATAATGCTAAAGCTGAAACTCCAGTACTTTGGCCACCTCATGCGAAGAGTTGACTCATTGGAAAAGACTCTGATGCTGGGAGGGATTGGGGGCAGGAGGAGGAGGGGATGACAGAGGATGAGATGGCTGGATAGCATCACTGATTTGATGGACATGAGTTTGGGTGAACTCTGGGAGTTGGTGATGGACAGGGAGGCCTGGCATGCTGCAATTCACGGGGTTGCAAGGAGTCAGACACGACTGAGTGACTGAACTGAACTGAAGCAAAAGAATTCAGTCACAAACGATGATATATCATATGAGTCCATTTTTGTGAACTATCCAGAAAAGGCAAATCTATGAGACAGAAATTAGATTAGTGACTGACTGGGGATGAGCTGGAAATAGGAATTGATTGCAAATGGGCACAAGGGATTTTTGGGGGTAATGGAAATGTTCTAAAATTGAATTGTAGTAATAGTTGAACAACTGTAAATTTGCTAAAAAATCATTGGACTGTACACCCAGAACAGGTCAATTTTATGGCATGTAAGTTATACCTCATCTAAGCTTTAAAAAAAAATTTTTTTTAAATCTCTTGGGGCAAGTAAAACTACAAAATCAATACTGTGATACGGGGCCCTCAGCCACAGATATCAGAGCTATCGACAAATCCAGCAAGATTTGGTGAGTTTAAATCTGCTTGATTCTGACATAAGACTCTGCCAAGGGTTTAACTATCCAAAGCTATAATAAGACTGATTGTACCTTGGGTGTGCATTTCTTTCACTCTTGTTCTGAACTGTACTTCGGTTGTTAATATGTAATAGTTGTTCATGGAAGTTCAGTTTTGTTTTACAGCCTTGAATAATGATGGTAAAGAATCTGCTTGCAATGCAGGAGATGCGGGTTTGATCCTTGGGTTGGGAAGATCCTCTAGAGAAGAGAATGGCTACCCACTTCAGTATTCTTGCCTAGAGAACTCCATGGACAAAGGAGCTTGGGGGGCTACAGTCCATGGGGTCACAAAGAGTCAGAGATGATGGAGCGACTAACACACACATTCTTAGGGAAAAAGCACAAACTGGGGACAAGCTACCTAATTTCTCAGTGCTGGTGAAGAGATACCCAAAGACGAATGCCTGCTCTACTGGATGTTAGGTGACCTTGGGTCGGTCTATCTCTGCCTCAGTTTCTTAGAGTAAGGCAGGGATGACACCACCTACTCCATAGGTTATTGTGTTAAGATAATACACACAAAGAATAGTGGCCTGGGGTGGCCAGGTGTGATTAATAAACAGTGATAATTGTCAGTAATGCGATCAATATTAATACTACTATCACCTCTCCCTATGGGAAACCTTCCTCTTCTAACACCCTGCTCCAGCTCTGTGCCTTCGTGGCAGTGGCCAAGATCTCAGGTATGGTGTCCAGGACGGCAGAAGCACCCTTGAGATCCAGCCAGGTAAATGGACACAGACAGAATCCACTCCCCGTGAGCACAATCTATCTGATGAAACCCTTCCACCTTGAAAGCGAGACAGCACTTCACAGGAGATCCTCAGCCCCATTCCCTATCTGCAAGCCTTTCCTGCACGTGTGTCCCCAGCCCTGAAATCTCCTTACTGCGTTGCTCTCGGATGTTCTGCCAGCTTTGTAAAATAGCCCATCTTGCCCATGTCTCTCCATGACCTCTAATTTCACATGCTTGGCAAGATTTCCTCATGGTGTTCCTTCCCTCTCTCCCTGGCTATACATAAGTTAATTAGCAGGAGTGGGCTGCAGGCGGGTGCCTGGGCTCTAAAGAGTTTGTGGCCGACATCCCTGCTGACATGCAGGGTCCCCAGGGAGCAGGAGCTGTGTCTTCTACTTGGTCTATTTCCCAGCCTCCATGCAGATCTTAGCTGACGGAGAGCATTGCCCAGTGGGTGAACAGTGGCGGGGGTGAGAATGATGACAATGGCCACAGTAATATTAATAAATGACCATCAGGCACACATCAAGACCCATGGGTCAGCTCGTCAAGTCAAGCTGCAGGCTCACAACTACAGATGTGGAATGTAGTGCCTGGATCTAACCAAATAGTAGAAGCTCCCCTGTACAGAAGCGTTCCACCTAAAAGATAAGGATTTTCTGTAAAGGCACAACTGCCCTAGCATTATCAAGTGGAGAAGAATGTCAGAATTATCATATCACCACTTCAGGACCCCTAATAAAAGAGTGGGTCTAGAAACTGAAATCGTGGTGGTGTTTATTAAAAAAGAAAGAAAATCAGATACCATGAGCCTCCTGATGAAAGTATACAATACTATGAGGTCATCTTGCTAGAAAAAGAAAAAACAGCCGAGCCTGATGCAAGCTCTGAGATGACACTTTCTATTTGCAGACAGAACAGAGGAACATGTGAAACGATACCACAGGGGGTGAAGTCAGCAAGTCCAGACTGTGGGGAACTCTACAAATCCAGAGAAGCCGTGTCTTCAAAAAAACAAAGTACAAGGGAAAAGGAGATGGAGAGGATCCCTATAGGTTAAAAACAATTTAAGTGGTACACCAACAAATATCAGTCAATTATATCGCATAGACCTTATTTATTTATTTATGAGGGAGAGGATTTTAAAGTGCTCTTTATTTAAATTTTTATTTTTATACAGTTCTTGAATGTTACTTTCCGTAGTTGCCACGAAATATTGGCTATATTCCCTGTGTTGGCTTCCTTAGTTTGTGCCTCCCTCTCCCCTCTCCCTGCGCTTCCCCTCCCCTCTTCCCCCAGTGGTAACCATTAGTTTGTTCTCTGTACCTGTGAGCATGCTTCTTGTTCATTATAGCCACTAATTTGCTGTATTCTTTAGTCTCCACATATACGTGGTATTACAGAATATCTGTCTTTCTCTGACTTATTTCACTTAGCATAGTGCTCTTAAGTCCACCTGTGGTGGCTGCAAAGGGTAAAATTTCATTCCTTTTTGTGGCTGAGTAGTAGTCCATTGCATGTTTACAGCATATCTTCTTTAGCCATTCATGTGCTGCTGCTGCTAAGTCACTTCAGTCGTGTCCGACTCTGTGTGACCCCATAGACGGCATCCCACCAGGCTCCCCCGTCCCTGGGATTCTCCAGGCAAGAATACTGGAGTGGGTTGCCATTTCCTTCTCCAATGCATGAAAGATGTACTCTTGGACATTTAGGTTGCTTCCATATCTTAGGTATTATAAATAGTGCTGCTATGAACATCGGGGTATAACGTATCGCATTAGTGTTTTCGGTTCTTTTGGATATACACCCAGAGTCGAACTGCTGAGTGATATGGTAGTTCTATTTTCAGCTTTTTGAGAAACCTCCATACTGTTCTCCACCATGGACAAATCCATTTACCTTTCCACCAATGGGGCATGCATAGGCCTTATATACATCCTGACACAAATAAATTATTTTTAAAATTGTATAATATGTAGGAGACATTTGGAAATTTGAACATTAATTAGATAGTTGATGATTTTAAAGAATTGTTGTATTTTTAGATATAATGAGAGTGTTGTGTTTTTAGAGTTCTTGCCTTTTATAAATATGTATGAATTCTGTGTTGATGATAAATGATGTCTGGGAGGCATGAAAGGAGGGACATATAGATGAAGCAAGATTGACTGGCTGTGAGTTAAAGCTGGGAGACAAGCACTGGGAGGTCTGCTGTGCTACTTTTAAATACTTTTAGTTTTCTATAATAAAAGATTAAAGCTAACTCTTAGAATTTCTGCTCTCTAACTTTAATTTATAATTATCACTGCTGCCACTGTCTTTCACTTAAGACATTATCAATTGCAAGATGCACTAATATTAATATTTTATGTATCATCAAGAAAGAACAAAATGCTGCTAATTAAATAAGCCATCAAGTATAACATGCAATACAATTCCACAGCTGTTACTGTGGCGACAACACATGTCTTAGAATCAATGGGTAGTAATAATAATAAAAACTGTAGCCAGCATTTAAGAAGCATTTGCAAAGAGCTAAGCTACAAACATCCCTTTTAATCTCATAACAACCCGGTGAAGATGATGTTCTCATTTTATGAATGAGTAAACTGAGCCCCAGAGAAGCTAACTAACTTGCTTAGGGCTACACAGCCAACAAGAAGCACAGCTGGAGTTTGAATACCTGCCTATACCTAGAGGCTGTTATCTCCCTGAGATCCACCTGCTGGGGTGCGGGAGGGGCAAGAGAGCACTCACAGGGTCTGGATGGCCCGCAGGGAGGTGAAGGTGCCCTTAGCAAGACTCTGGATCTTGTTGTCATACAGGGAGAGCAGTGAGAGGTTCTGTAGATCCTGGAAGGCGTCGAGCCGGATGCAGTTGATCTTGTTGGCATTCAGGAGCCTGTGGGCAGAGTCAGGCAGGTGGTGAGGGGAGAGCCACAGAAGTGGACGCATCGTGTGTCTTGGGCTCCTTCCTAGGCACCGACCATGCGTTATGTCAGGAAGGAGTCCACGGCAGCAGGCACAGGGGATCTGGCCCTCTGGATGTCCACTCCATGCAGAGGAGCTGAAAACTCCGGCTGCCTTCTCTATGCACAGGGACCATTTAGTCCATGTGTCTCTCTTTCAAGGAACTGCTAGAGGTGCCTGCCCCATGGGATTCTGGGACAGCCACGAGCACAGTGGCCAGGCCACCTCCCAAAGGCATTTGGGGGATCCTCTGCCTCCCCCTCTGCTGGGTTTCCCAGGCAGCTGAGAGGGAGTGTCTGGCTTCTGTGCGTCTCGGGTCCTGGGAGAGAACCTTGCCTGAACGCTCATCGTTCGAAGAGCCTGGCCTGGGCCTGGGTGTCCCCCACAGAAGACAACTCCGTCCCCAGCAACAGTGAGCATTCAAGAACGCAGGCTGCATCTCAGGGACCTCTCTACTCAGACATCCTGCGATCAGCTCTAAATCCAACTCTCTGGCCCCTCACAGCCCTGCCAGGTCTGCCACCCCCCAAGCTCCTTGCCTCCAGTGAGTCCCGCACCCCAGAGAGGCCGAAAGGGCCAGGCTGAGAGGCCGGAGGAATACTGCACCCTTCTATCGGTCCCACCCGAGGTGACTAGCATTTAGGTCCTTACAGGAGCTGTAGGGTGAACAGGCCTCCAAACACACCCCGGGGGAGGTCTGTGATCTTGTTCCCGTAGAGGACCCTGGAAAGAAGGCAGTGCAAAGGGAGAGTTAGAGGACTGCCCCGCACAGCCCTCCAAGCCCTGCCCACACGATAGGCGCCCTGCCCATCCCTAAGCCTTTCACACTACTGGTCCCACCGGTGTAGGCGTGTTCTAACAGCGGCCAGCAGATGGCAGTAAAGTGCACTGGGAAGGGGTCATGGTCCCTAATCAGCACAAAGGTGACCTATAGGCTAGAGGCAGCCGTGACCCCCACCATTTCGAGAGCACCCCCTCACTCACTCTCTGCCCTCAAGCACGGATCCCATGGAAGCCTGCAAAAGGGCCCTTCCAGGGAAGCTCTTGGGAAATTAACCTGGTTAGGGATCCGAAAGGAGATTTTTTGGAGAGAAGAAAATCCCAAGGGCAGGAAAAATCATCTTTTCGGAGAATTACAGGCAAAAACTGGGATCCCAGACAGCACGTGTGGTATGAGCTCCAGAACGTCAAGCGACACTTTCCAGCACAGATAAAATATTATCACAAGAAGGAAACAGACCAAAGTGTTAGCTGGGCTTTGATCTGGTGGCAGGATTACAAGTGGGTTGTTTTATGCTTTAGAATTTACAAAGTTTCCTTCGTGGAACATGAATTACACACATACTCAGAAAAAAATGCAAATGTTCTAAAAAGACACGCAGGCAGGAATGGGGTCAGACAGACGGTGGAAGTGTCATGGAGACCTGGAGGCAGCCTCCCACCCCTCCAGCCACTCCTGGAAACACTCCATCTGAGTAAAAGCAGTGTGCTCTCTCTTTGAGACCTCTCTTGGAGGAGGGCACAGTGGGAGCGAAGCAGGTTCCAGGCTGGCCCGAGTGGACGGCTTCAGAAGCACACTGTAGCTCATATCTCAGCCTGCCAGCACCGGGAGACCTCTGAGACATGATCTGATTTGGAAAGCTCCCTCCATCTGCTGTGTAGGGAATGGAATGGGTGGGAACTGAGGCAGGGAGACAGGCCAGGGCCTGCAAGGTGGACATTATCAAGGGGATCTTTTTGCATGACCTCAGCATGAAAATTCCTATATGGTGAGGAGGCGTGACAGGAACCCACTTAGATGGGTTAGACGTCATGTTCCAATTTAGGAGGAGATTTATTCAGTTTTCTGAAGAAGACCCTGCATTTTAGCAGCCATCTTCAGGATCTGATCTCCTCAGCCAGTGACAGTGACCCATCACCAGGCTGTCAAGTACAGCTGTGCAAGTTGCACACTGCACAACTTTGTGTGACTCACAATGGCCCCACCCATTACCTTGGATTCTATTCCAAGAGAAGAGAGTACACAAGGAAGGCACTGAGCCAACAGCCTCCAGAAGTACCCTGGAGAGGGTTCCATTCTGTTCCACTTCCCAGGCCCCAAATCAATGCCAAGCATGTGTCCAGTGTTGCCAAGGAACAGGTTAAAATACTCATTTCCAAGAGTGATGAACAGTCCCCATCAACAGGGAGCTTGCTTCACTACAGGGCACCCTGAGTTCACTCTGGAGACAGTATACCATGGGACCTCAGGGAGTGAGAGGCTAGGTGAACCGGGGCGTGCAAGCAAGGGTTCTTGGAAAAAGAGAGACGAAGCAAAATTTCCTAGACTAATTTTCAATGCCACACAGTGTTTTGTAGATTGATGGGTCCCCAATAAACTGTTGAGGGAAGGAAATACTGGACAGGGTTAGGGAGCAGGTAGGCAGGAAACACGGTCTTCACCATCACCCACCACAGCCTGAGATCAGAGCACGTCTGGGACAGAAGTTATAAGCTGTGGCAGATTTCACAACTAGAACTGGTGGTTGCTGCTATTCCCTAACCCAGGGAATGCTTAGGAGAACAGAGTGCTGGGCCTCTGTGTGGAGGCAGGGTCAACATGAAGGCTGGACTGAACCAGATGACTGCCACAAAGAACGCTGGGAAAATCCCCACTGCAAAAGAAGTTATAAGCTGTGGCAGATTTCACAACTAGAACTGGTGGTTGCTGCTATTCCCTAACCCAGGGAATGCTTAGGAGAACAGAGTGCTGGGCCTCTGTGTGGAGGCAGGGTCAACATGAAGGCTGGACTGAACCAGATGACTGCCACAAAGAACGCTGGGAAAATCCCCACTGCAAAAGGAAGAGCATCACCGTTGCCAGGGGCAACAGCTCTGCCTAGCTTTTCCATGCACTCAGCCCTTGATTCCTTCCTCCCCTTCCCAGCTGCAGAGGGTCCACAGAGAGGAAGGGAAAGCTGAGCACAACAACCCTGGGCACTGCAGCCAGAGGGCGACCCACTGAGGCTGAGTGGGTGGCGACATGTTCCTTCTCTCACATCCAACGGAGGTGCCCTGGGGCGATGCCCTGGACCACTGCAGAGCCTTGGCACTGCTACTCACAGTGAGTTCAGGGACCGGAGGCCCTGGAAGGCATCAGGCGCGATCTCCGAGATCTGGTTGTTGCTCAAGTCTCTGCAAGGTGAGCAGAGGAGAGAGGGTGGCTGAATCCGTCAACGGCCACCAACCCCTGCCTGCCCCCTGCCTCCCAGATACTATGGGAGGGCAGAAGTTTCTTTGAAATTACGAAAGAGAAGGGCCAGCTCTCCTATCCATCACAGGGGGCAACCCAACTATCCCCTACACACACCCCTCACAGCCTCAATTGCTCCTATTGGTGCCCAAGCTGAAATGGGAGGATGACAGTCAGTTCTGGTCACGTGCCAGACTCGGACTCAGCATCCTCTTTAGGCCTCATGACAACCCGTCAAGCAGGTGGCACCACCACCATCCCTATGTCACAGATGAGCCTGGGAGGACGGCCAGGTGATGGCTTGGCCCTAGGCACAGCCATGGGAGTCAGAGTCAGCACTTGCCCCGGGGCAGTGGCATGCTTGGTCTGGGCTCTGCCCCCTGCTGACCCCCAGGAAACAGCAGAAGGCACTCACATCCTTCGCAGCTTTCTGTAGGGAGAGAAGGCCCCTGGGGGGATGGATTTGATCCCGTTGAGCTCCAGCCGGCTGCAGAGAGAAAACACAGAAGAAGGACAAGGGCAGGTCGCCCCACCCAAGTTGTTGTTGAAACCAGGCCCTTTACCCATCAGTCCCTGCTCCCATCTTCATCTGGAGTAGGGGGGCTATAGCAGAGAAAAGGAGCTGGTTTTGAGTGCCATTATCCCAAGCTGGTGTAGCTGAAAGGGGCTCGTGTGCGATGTTAATACTAAGAAACCAGTTCTACAGACTGGCCCAGCTGGGCTGGACAGATAAATCACAGAGGGACACCCCTCCCCAACCTTCCAGAGTGCCAGCCTCGGGCAGAGAGCTCAGCCCAGCTGAGGCAAAGTGTAGAGGGTCCCTGGGGTAGTGCCCGCTCTGGCTCCTCCCTGGACCACCAGAGCCCGGCCGGCCCTGCCTGTACTCACATCTCTGTCATGGCCTCAGGCAGGTTGGCAGGGATGGCAGTCAGGCCTTTGCCACGACAATCCACGATGCCGCTGCTGCAGGCGCACATGGCCGGACAGGAGCCGGAGGAGAGGGTGCAGGAGGGCGCGCGCCCCGCCTCCCCCTGGCCTGCGGAAACAGCACCCGATGTTTGCTGAACTTGACTCTGAACCTAACTCTGCTGCGTGAGAGTGTGAATTGCACACTAAGAAATCCTAGCCCCAGTTCTGAAGCTCCGGGCTCTAGTCCAAGTCACTGGACACGTCTGGCTGGAATATAAGAAGGACCGTATTTATCCAGTGCATACTCTGCGCCACATGTTGTGATAAGGGTTGTGCGTGTAACATCTCATTGACTCCTACTGCACAACCCTGCAAAGAGCATGATATCATCGTGGCCACTTTCCAGGTGAGAAAATGGAGTCCTCGATACTAGTCTGTGCAAGTGACACTGCTAATGAGTGGGGCATTCAGGGTGAAGCCCAGTGTCTGATGTAAGGGCCCACGTCTTTTAATACTGATGTATCACTTATACCGAGCGTACCGTCTTAAGTGTAGATCTGATCCAATTCCCGCATATGGATACAGTCACAGAACCACCCCCTCAACATGGAATATTTCTGTCACTCAAGAAGTTTCCCTCATGCTCCTTCCCCGAGGTAGCCAGTGTTCTGAGATCTCTCACCAAAGATTTGTTCTGCTTGTCTGTGGACCTGAGCAAAACCAGACCGCAGGCTCTCTTACATCTGGTTTCTGTTCACTCAAGGTAAAATTTTTGAGATTTGCCGATTATACTGTATGAATACACAGTTGTTTCTTTTTCATTGCTGAGTCGTAGTCTATTGTATGGCTCTGTCATCACTGGCTAATCCAGTCTCTTGCTGGTGGACATGCGGGTGATCTCCAACTTTGGGATATCATGAAAGAAACTGCTCGGCTATTCTCAGCCCTGTGTTTTGCATAACACACGCACATCCCCAGCCCGGAGCTGCAGGGTCGTGTCTCACACACACAGCAGCCCTGAGCACAGGGGCACCGGTGCTGAGGAGGAGGAGACAGCCACCCCACCCCATCCCCAGCCTCACGCTGAGGAGAGGACACCAACCTCTGTGTGACTGGTGGGCTCGGGTCCACAGGCTCGGGAGAAATGGGCAGTATCTGATCCTCTGTCATGAATCTGTGAGCTGGTCACTTACTCAGCGAACATTCNGGAGGAGGAGACAGCCACCCCACCCCATCCCCAGCCTCACGCTGAGGAGAGGACACCAACCTCTGTGTGACTGGTGGGCTCGGGTCCACAGGCTCGGGAGAAATGGGCAGTATCTGATCCTCTGTCATGAATCTGTGAGCTGGTCACTTACTCAGCGAACATTCCCTGAGCATCTATCTCTGTGTCAAGTGTGAGCAAAGTGCTAAGAAATGACCAGAGAATATGGCACGTGCGCCCATGTGCAACCAGTCCACGGGAAGTCCCATCTGGGGCTCTGCAGGGTGGGGACCAGGCAGGGCAGCAAGGCGGGGAGGGTATATCCAGCAGGGGAGCTGCCTGCAAGGAGGCCAAGGTGGGAGGCACCTGCTCCCAGGAAGGGCAGAGATGAGCCCATGGGGACGGAAGAGTGAGGAGGCCACCAGATGGAGGAGGCAGAGAAGGCCTGGCCCAGCCTCGAGGAGCTGGAGGCCAGCTTGGACTCTACCAGGAGCACCGGGAGGCCGAGTTAGGATGAAGCAACAGTAACCAGTCCAGATTTGTCCATCCCTTTAGGTTTTTCTGGTTGCAGTGTGGAGACTGGAAGGACCAGACAGGAGGCGGGGTGGCCGGAAAGGAGGCCCTCACAGGACCCCCGGTGGAAGACGGAGGTACAGGCTGTGGAGTCTATCTCGCCTCACACCAAGGCTTTAGGCCCAATTCAATGACTTTTCAAAGTAGCACACTGAGGGAGGGGAGAGGCGGGAATAGGAGGGGGCAAGGAGTGGAGGAAGTGAGGGGTGGGAGTT
>SJYX01011539.1:0-36985 GCA_006410675.1 Oreotragus oreotragus
TGTCCAAGAGACCCTCGAGAGTCTTCTCCAATACCATAGTTCAAAAGCATCAATTCTTTGGCACCCAGCTTTCTTTATGGTCCAACTCTCACATCTGTACATGACTAATGGAAAAACCATAGCTTTGACTAGACAGACTTTTGTCAGTTAAGTAATGTCTCTGCTTTTCAAAATGCTGTCTAGTTTGGTCATAGCTTTTCTTCCAAGGAGCAAGTGTCTTTTCATTTCATGACTGCAGTCATCATCTGCATTGATTTGGAGCCCAAGCAAAGAAAGTCTGTCATTGTTTTCATTGTTTCTCCATCTACTGGCCATGAAGTGATGGGACTGGATGTCATGATCTTAGTTTTTTGAATGTTGAACCATAGTTATAGAAAATAAAGATGAGGCTAAAAAAGAATGAGTCCTAACCTGAGTTTGGCAGCCATATATTCTTTATGGACCACAGTGATAGATTTGGGAGTCTGTATTTTGAAACTTTAAGCTTAAACTTCAAAGAATGCACCCATTATAGATCACAATTGCTCAGTTTGTATTTATCTTAACAGAATTTCTTACCTTAAACACAGATATAGGGATGGATACGTGTAAACAGAAATAAACATTTTATTTAGAAGGTAGCATGATGATGTAGAAGACTGTGCACAGGAAACTTGGAAAGAAAGGGAAAACAGAAATAGCACTGCAACAATGACTGGCAAAAGCAGACATTTGAGTGCCAGAAAAATGTACTCTGAGGTCTTAAAGTTTCATGTGAATTTTAAAACAATGTCTGAATTTAACAATTTAAACCAAATTGAATAGGCTTAAATAACCCATCATCAAAAATCAATTCAAGTGTAACTTGCATGTTCTAAACAATCGCTTTATGAGGGAGTTCTCCCAAAAACTTCAAGACTACTTTTGTGTTTGCAATAATTGCACCGTTACTAAGTGCAGTTGCATTGGTACCAAATGACCTAACAGAGCACTATTTAAATGAAGGTTTACAGTTGTGCAAACAGAAAAAGAGATGAGGGAGTTCAGACATCATTTGGAAGTCAGGGAAGAAAGTAAGGTAGGCAATCTGAATGTAAAACTCCCTAGGTTGTGTCTTATTACTACATTCAGGTTGTGAGTGAATGGATGCTGTGATGTTCATCACAACTCAGTTCAAATGAGAGTAGTAGATACACATGAAGAAATGTCACTCATTTTTCTGGACTGATATGCCTAAAAATACTGATTATTTTAAAAAATATTTTATTACTGTAACAAAAAAGCAGTGTTTCAATTGAAGCAAAGCAGCTCTCTAAATGTCTTCTTAACCATTCAATGTTGATATTTTGTACTTTGTAATGCTTTGTACATTGTTAATGCTTTGTGCTTTGTTAATCATTTGTTCATCATTTGTTCACAGAATGATTTTCTCATTGGACCTGAATTCCTGTAAGGCAAGAATGGGGCCTATTCACTTAATCCATTGTTGAAGGTCAGAGAAGGCTTTCCAGGAGGAATAACTGCAATTCCAATTATTTAAGAGAGTAGGATTTTCAGAACTTTTCTAGCTTCAACTATACCACTAGGGCCACTGGGGGAAACTAAACAATGCTTAATGAAGCACACCATGGCTTTTCCTAATTCTTTGCTTTATCCACACTGTCTACTTTGCCAGAATATCCTCTCTTGAATTTGATTCTGTTGTCACCTTTTTTGTCCTTCAAGGTTCATCTTTAATGTTACCATTGTTACAAAGCTTTCTTTGATCTTACTTTAAGAAACAGAACTGAAACTAAAAGCTTCTAAAAACAAAATTTAAGTTTGATTACATTTCCTTTTACCTTTCAGCCCCTAAATAATTATATTCAGTCTTTAATAGGTCACAATGTCTATTCTTTAACGTTACAAAGATAAGTCACACTGTTCATTACTTGAGTGTTACTAGGGAAGCTTAAGGAGAAGGAAATGGCAACCCACTCCAGTGTTCTTGCCTGGAGAATCCCATGGATAGAGGAGCCTGGTGGACTGCTCTCCATGGGGTCGCACAGAGTCGGACATGACTAAAGCGACTTAGCATACATGCATGCATTGGAGAAGGAAATGGCAACCCACTCCAGTGTTCTTGCCTGGAGAATCCCAGGGACGGAGGAGCCTGGTGGGCTGCTGTCTATGGGGTCCCACAGAGTCGGACACGACTGAAGCGACTTAGCAGCAGCAGGAAGCTTAAAGGGGGAAAGATAAAAGAAGGAAGAATAGTGTCTTATTGTTTTTAACAGCTTTGCTGAGAACTCGATCACATACCATGCAGTTCATCCGTTTAAAGTGTATGAGTTGATGGTGTGGATACAATACATTATGAAGTTTTCAAACTGTGGTTAAATGTATAAGAATAAAATTTGCCATTTTATCCTTTTAAAGTGTACAGTTCAGTGGCTTTGATTATATGCACAAGGTTGTACAACCATCACCACCATATATTAATCTTTCCCAAACTTCTTCATCAACCCAAACATAAACTCTGTAACCATTGAGCAATTGCTTGACATTTTCCCCTGCTTTCAGCCCCTGATAACCTCTAGTCTACTTTCTGTCTCTACAACTTGCGTAGAATAATGTCCTACTTATCTGTGTTCCCTGTTATCATGAACAGATTCTGAGCCCGTAGTATAGGTCAATAAATATCTGCTGAACAAATGAATAAACAGTAACCATTGAGCAATTGCTTGACATTTTCCCCTGCTTTCAGCCCCTGATAACCTCTAGTCTACTTTCTGTCTCTACAACTTGCGTAGAATAATGTCCTACTTATCTGTGTTCCCTGTTATCATGAACAGATTCTGAGCCCGTAGTATAGGTCAATAAATATCTGCTGAACAAATGAATAAACAAATGAGGACACATTGCTCTTGTGTCTTTACTTAGACTATAATTCTCTAAAATGCCTCTTCTGTCTGCTTCAGCACCATGCTTCTTCATATACTCTTCATTTAAAATCCTGTNAAAAATGGCAACAACAACCCTATATGCAATACAGCAAAAGAGACACAGGTATAAAGAATAGACTTTTGGACTCTGTGGGAGAATGTGAAGGTGGGATGATTTGAGAGAATAGCATTGAAACATGTATATTACCATATATGAAATAGATGACCAGTGCAAGTTCAATTCATGAAATAGGACACTCAAAGCCGTTTGCACTAGGACAACCCAGAGGGATGCAATGGGGAAGTAGGTGGGAGGGGGGTTCAGGATGTGGGACACATGTACAACCATGGCTTATTCATGTCAATGTACGGCAAAACCCACCACAACACTGTAAAGTAATTAGCCTCCAATTAAAATAAATAAATTGATTTTTTTTAAAGGATAAAGGTAAAGGATAAAGTTCACAATTAAAGCAACGATCACTTACTTACAATGCATGGGGAAACCTCAGCTCTCCATATTATAGGATTATAGCCATCAAATCAAATTTATAAAAATATATCACAAATTTGCAGCCAGAATTTTCAAAATTGATGGGTGGAGCACTGAAATAGCAATAAGTGGTTTAACGGGAGTGTTGTACAAGGGCAGAGTGGCAGGAAATGGGGCTAATACTTTCTGTTTTTCCTCTCTTCCTAAGGTTCCTGGCTGACGTCTTATCTATGCATGATTTTCTACAACATCATGTAGATGGAACTAGATTGTGCATGTCCCTAAATGCCATAGGAAGAGGTTGAGATTTCATTCTCTAAATAGGCACTGTGAGTCCATTCAGAGACTGTGAAGTAGAAGAACTGCATGACCAAATCTGTCTGGTTGGTGGATTGAAGCAAAATAAATATGACATCTCAGGGTTTATTAATGAAATCAGTAACTGGTAATTCAATTATTATTTATTGAGCAAGGCTCCATGCCAGGAAATAAATGTACAGAAAACAGATAAAACCCAACTCTCATGAATGTTATTGTCTGGTGGGAACATTCCCATAGTCCATGGAAAAGCTTCATTATATCAGATGGGAAACTCAGTCTAAGAATATCTGCCCAAATTGGAGCATCAGCAATTACTTGGTGCAGTCCTCTCATAGTTATAGAACAAATAACTATAAATAATATATTATTTGAACCATCATCTCAGTCAGTTTAGTCACTCAGTAGTGTCTGACTCTTTGTGACCCCATGGACTGCAGCACGCCAGGTTTCCCCGTCCATCAACAACTCCCAGAGTTTGTTCAAACTCATGTCCATTGAGTCAGTGATGCCATCCAACAAGCTCATCCTCCATCATTCCTTCTCCCCCTGCCCTCAATCTTTCCCAGCATCAGGGTCTTTTCCAGTGAGTCAGTTCTTTGCATCAGGTGGCCAAAGTATTGGAGTTTCAGCATCAGTCCTCCCAATGAATATTCAAGACTGATTTACTTTAGGATGGACTGGTTTGATGTCCAAGAGACCCTCGAGAGTCTTCTCCAATACCATAGTTCAAAAGCATCAATTCTTTGGCACCCAGCTTTCTTTATGGTCCAACTCTCACATCTGTACATGACTAATGGAAAAACCATAGCTTTGACTAGACAGACTTTTGTCAGTTAAGTAATGTCTCTGCTTTTCAAAATGCTGTCTAGTTTGGTCATAGCTTTTCTTCCAAGGAGCAAGTGTCTTTTCATTTCATGACTGCAGTCATCATCTGCATTGATTTGGAGCCCAAGCAAAGAAAGTCTGTCATTGTTTTCATTGTTTCTCCATCTACTGGCCATGAAGTGATGGGACTGGATGTCATGATCTTAGTTTTTTGAATGTTGAACCATAGTTATAGAAAATAAAGATGAGGCTAAAAAAGAATGAGTCCTAACCTGAGTTTGGCAGCCATATATTCTTTATGGACCACAGTGATAGATTTGGGAGTCTGTATTTTGAAACTTTAAGCGTGAACTTCAAAGAATGCACCCATTATAGATCACAATTGCTCAGTTTGTATTTATCTTAACAGAATTTCTTACCTTAAACACAGATATAGGGATGGATACGTGTAAACAGAAATAAACATTTTATTTAGAAGGTAGCATGATGATGTAGAAGACTGTGCACAGGAAACTTGGAAAGAAAGGGAAAACAGAAATAGCACTGCAACAATGACTGGCAAAAGCAGACATTTGAGTGCCAGAAAAATGTACTCTGAGGTCTTAAAGTTTCATGTGAATTTTAAAACAATGTCTGAATTTAACAATTTAAACCAAATTGAATAGGCTTAAATAACCCATCATCAAAAATCAATTCAAGTGTAACTTGCATGTTCTAAACAATCGCTTTATGAGGGAGTTCTCCCAAAAACTTCAAGACTACTTTTGTGTTTGCAATAATTGCACCGTTACTAAGTGCAGTTGCATTGGTACCAAATGACCTAACAGAGCACTATTTAAATGAAGGTTTACAGTTGTGCAAACAGAAAAAGAGATGAGGGAGTTCAGACATCATTTGGAAGTCAGGGAAGAAAGTAAGGTAGGCAATCTGAATGTAAAACTCCCTAGGTTGTGTCTTATTACTACATTCAGGTTGTGAGTGAATGGATGCTGTGATGTTCATCACAACTCAGTTCAAATGAGAGTAGTAGATACACATGAAGAAATGTCACTCATTTTTCTGGACTGATATGCCTAAAAATACTGATTATTTTAAAAAATATTTTATTACTGTAACAAAAAAGCAGTGTTTCAATTGAAGCAAAGCAGCTCTCTAAATGTCTTCTTAACCATTCAATGTTGATATTTTGTACTTTGTAATGCTTTGTACATTGTTAATGCTTTGTGCTTTGTTAATCATTTGTTCATCATTTGTTCATAGAATGATTTTCTCATTGGACCTGAATTCCTGTAAGGCAAGAATGGGGCCTATTCACTTAATCCAGTGTTGAAGGTCAGAGAAGGCTTTCCAGGAGGAATAATTGCAATTCCAATTATTTAAGAGAGTAGGATTTTCAGAACTTTTCTAGCTTCAACGATACCACTAGGGCCACTGGGGGAAACTAAACAACACTCAATGAAGCACACCATGGCTTTTCCTAATTCTTTGCTTTATCCACACTGTCTCCTTTGCCAGAATATCCTCTCTTGAATTTGATTCTGTTGTCACCTTTTTTGTCCTTCAAGGTTCATCTTTAATGTTACCATTGTTACAAAGCTTTCTTTGATCTTACTTTAAGAAACAGAACTGAAACTAAAAGCTTCTAAAAACAAAATTTAAGTTTGATTACATTTCCTTTTACCTTTCAGCCCCTAAATAATTATATTCAGTCTTTAATAGGTCACAATGTCTATTCTTTAACGTTACAAAGATAAGTCACACTGTTCATTACTTGAGTGTTACTAGGGAAGCTTAAGGAGAAGGAAATGGCAACCCACTCCAGTGTTCTTGCCTAGAAAATCCCATGGATAGAGGAGCCTGGTGGACTGCTCTCCATGGGGTCGCACAGAGTCGGACATGACTAAAGCGACTTAGCATACATGCATGCATTGGAGAAGGAAATGGCAACCCACTCCAGTGTTCTTGCCTGGAGAATCCCAGGGACGGAGGAGCCTGGTGGGCTGCTGTCTATGGGGTCCCGCAGAGTCAGACATGACTGAAGCGACTTAGCAGCAGCAGGAAGCTTAAAGGGGGAAAGATAAAAGAAGGAAGAATAGTGTCTTATTGTTTTTAACAGCTTTGCTGAGAACTCGATCACATACCATGCAGTTCATCCGTTTAAAGTGTATGAGTTGATGGTGTGGATACAATACATTATGAAGTTTTCAAACTGTGGTTAAATGTATAAGAATAAAATTTGCCATTTTATCCTTTTAAAGTGTACAGTTCAGTGGCTTTGATTATATGCACAAGGTTGTACAACCATCACCACCATATATTAATCTTTCCCAAACTTCTTCATCAACCCAAACATAAACTCTGTAACCATTGAGCAATTGCTTGACATTTTCCCCTGCTTTCAGCCCCTGATAACCTCTAGTCTACTTTCTGTCTCTACAACTTGCGTAGAATAATGTCCTACTTATCTGTGTTCCCTGTTATCATGAACAGATTCTGAGCCCGTAGTATAGGTCAATAAATATCTGCTGAACAAATGAATAAACAAATGAGGACACATTGCTCTTGTGTCTTTACTTAGACTATAATTCTCTAAAATGCCTCTTCTGTCTGCTTCAGCACCATGCTTCTTCATATACTCTTCATTTAAAATCCTGTTTATAAACATATATCCTCTAAGACACTACTCTCTTTTAAATGCCCATATGCCATTTTACACAGAAATATGACAAATGCTTCTGTTGTACAGAGGTAAATGAAATGGTAGAATGGCCGAGGATATTGAGACGAATGCAAAAGACCTTCATACCATCAAAAGAACAAATATGTTCAAGGACATATTGCACAGGTATATATAATCAAACAGCAAGTCCCTGGGCTGCTTATCACCATCAAAAATGTTTAATATGTTTGCAGTAAGAATAGACCACCTGACCTGCCTCCTAAGAAATCTGTATGCAGGTCAAGAAGCAACAGTTAAAACTGGACATGGAACAACAGACTGGTTCCAAATCAGGAAAAGAGTATGTCAAGGCTGTATATTGTCACCCTGCTTATTTAACTTATATGCAGAGTACATCATGCAAAATTCCAGGCTGAATGAAGCACAAGCTGGAATCAAGATTGTTGGGAAAAATATCAATAACCTCAGATATGCAGATGACACCACCCTTATGGCAGAAAGTGAAGAAGAAGTGAAGAGCCTCTTGATGAAACTGAAAGAGAACAGTGAAAAATTTGGATTAAAACTCAACATTCAGAAAACGAAGATCATGGCATCTGGTCCCATCACTTCATGGCAAACAAATGGGGAAACAACAGAAACAGTGACAGACTTTATTTTCTTGGGCTCCAAAATCACTGCAGATGGTGACTGCAGCCATGAAATTAAAAGACGCTTGCTCCTTGGAAGAGAAGCTATGACCAACCTGGGCAGCATATTAAAAAGCAGAGACATTACTTTGCCAACAAAAATCCATCTAGTCAAAGCTATCGTTTTTCCAGTAGTCGTATAGGATATGAGAGTTGAACTGTAAAGAAGGCTGAGCACTGAAGAATTGATGCTTTTGAACTATGGTATTGAAGACTCTTGAGAGTACCTTGGATTGCAAGGAGATCCAATCAGTCCATCCTAAAGGAAATCAGTCCTGAATGTTCATTGGAAGGACTGATGCTAAAGCTGAAACTCCAATACTTTGACCACCTGATGCAAAAAACTGACTCATTGGAAAAGACCCTCTGCTGGGAAAGATTGAAAGGCAGGAGGAGAAGGGGATAACAAAGGAGGAGATGGTCGGATGGCATCACTGACTCAATGGACATGAGTTTGAGTAACTCCGGGAGTTGGTGATGGACAGGGAGGCTTACTGTGCTGCAGTCCATGGGGTCCCAAAGAGTCGGACACTACTGAGTGACTGAACTGATCTGCAGAGTCTCTATACAGTGGACAGAATTTTTAAGGCTCTTCCTGAATACCACTCCCAAAAAGTGCCATGGAGTTACTCAACAATCCCTTCTTCCTCTAACAAGAAGAGTAAAATGAGGAGGAAGCAGTTTCAGCAGGAAGGAAACATGAGGGGAGATACATTGTTTCTCAAATGATTTACTGATGATAAGTAGAGGCAGATGATCACAAAGAGAATGTGGGAGGTGGCCTGTCTTCCTGTTGTTAAATTGCCATTTTGCTGGGTATTTTAAAGGGCAGCTCTTATAGAATTCCAGATTTTAGCCTCAGTAATGAGGAGGAAGCAGTTTCAGCAGGAAGGAAACATGAGGGGAGATACATTGTTTCTCAAATGATTTACTGATGATAAGTAGAGGCAGATGATCACAAAGAGAATGTGGGAGGTGGCCTGTCTTCCTGTTGTTAAATTGCCATTTTGCTGGGTATTTTAAAGGGCAGCTCTTATAGAATTCCAGATTTTAGCATCAGAGTATAAATTGAAACTACAGAAATAGTGTTGATACACCCAAAATCTTAACTTTGAGCAATTGTACACAGGTTGAAACTTTTCAGCATTCTGTATGAAGTCACTGAAAGAAGTAGGTAATAGTTACTTAATACAGGCCAGTAATTAAGTCAAAGAACAAGATCAGTGGACCATTCAAAACTGAATAAGGCCAGAGAGTCTAGACTCTATAATAGACTGAGACAGAGGCATTTTCCTGATCTGAAACTGAGTAAGAATTTCACCAATACCTTAATGAAGAGGGAATAGAAATCAATATTAAAACGCTACATACTCCTTTTGTATTATACATACATATTTGGTGGCTCAGACTGTAAAGAATAGGCCTGCAATGCGGGAGACCTGGGTTCAATCCCTAGGTTGGGAAGATCCTCTGGAGGTGAGCATGGTGATAGCTCACAGTGATCGGTGTCGGATTCTTGATCTCCAAAGAAAAGTTTTATTAAAGTATGAAAAGGACAGAGAAAGCTTCTGACATAGACATCAGAAGAGGAACAGAGAGTGCCCTTTCACTGGTCTTAGAAAAGGGAGTTATATACTTTTTCAATTGGTTATTACAATAAATCAAAAGAATGTCTGAAGGTTGTAAAAATTTCACCAGACCCACTCCTTCAATTTACATTTTAAGGTAACAGGATTAGTCAGAAGATTTTCAAGAAGGAGAAACTGTCCTCAAGCAAGATTCACTGTTATATAATCCTTAGTATAGAGTTTAAACTGACTTTGTTGTGTAACCATCAATTCCCAGCTTAAAGAAAAAAAAAAGTTTTATATGAATAAGGAATGTAGAGAAAGAAAAAAAAGAAAAGAAAAGACATTTGTCCTTTCCTCCTCCTTGAGAATTCCAGACCCCTCTGTCCTCCTCGGGCACCCCAGACTTCTTATCAACCTGCCTAGGAATTGACTCTCTCATTGGCAGCTGACTCCATTATTCTTGCCTGGCAAATCCCATGAACGGAAGAGCCTGGTAAAAAAAAGAAAAGAAAAGACATTTGTCCTTTCCTCCTCCTTGAGAATTCCAGACCCCTCTGTCCTCCTCGGGCACCCCAGACTTCTTATCAGCCTGCCTAGGAATTGACTCTCTCATTGGCAGCTGACTCCATTATTCTTGCCTGGCAAATCCCATGAACGGAAGAGCCTGGGGGGCTACAGTTCACGGGTTCACAAAGAGTCGAACACGACTGAGGGACTAAGCACAGCCTTTACTTCATTTATGCTCATGCTAACAACTTTGTAAAATGTATATTATTTATTCCATAAGTTATTTTAATTAGTAATTTTGTGATCTTTAAGGAGCCCCAGATCAATTCCACACTTGTTTTCAATAATATGCTAACAAAAAACTGCATTGACAATTCCAATGCCAAGCTATACAATTTTCTTGATTATTGTTTTGTCAAGGATAGTAGCTCTTGAGATGTGCTACATTACAAATATATTTAATTGGTGAACTCCCTGGGCCCTCACTCAAAGCTTATTTATCAAACATTTTCCCAAAGAAATTCTCGTTACAAGTCGGTATGTGGGTGCGTCCATACATGTTTGGTTGTGTCTGACTGCATACCCACTGACTGCAGCCTGCCAGGCTCCTCTGTCCATGGGATTTTCCAGGCAAGAATACAGGAATCGGTTGCCATTTCCTCCTCCAGGGGATCTTCCTGACTCAGGAATCAAACCTGTGTCTCTTGAGTCTCCTGCATTGGCAGACAGATTCTTTACTCCTGTGCCATCTGGGAAGCCCAGTTATAGGACAACTTCAAAGATAAGAGTGAAAAAGCTGGCTCAGAACTCAACATTTAAAAAACTAAGACTAAGGCATCCAGTCCCATCACTTCATGGAAAATAGAAGGGGGGGAAGTAGAAGAAGTGACACATTTTACTTTCTTAGTTTCCATAGTTACTCAGGATGATGACTGCAGCCATGAAAATAAAAGATGTATGTTCCTTGGAAGGAAAACTATGAGAAATCTAGACAAAGATCTGTATAGTCAAAGCTATGGTTTTTCTAGTTATCATGTACAGATGTGAGAATTGGACCATAAAGAAGGCTGAGCACCACAAGAATTGATGCTTTTGAACTGTGGTTTTGGATAAGAATTTTGAGACTCCCTTTGACAGCAAGGAGATCAAACCAGTCAATCCTAAAAGAAATCAACACAAAATATTCATTGGAAGGACTGATACTGAAGCTAAAGCTCCTATACTTTGGCTGCCTGATGGCAAGAGTCAGCTCACTGGAAAAGTCCCGGATGCTGGGGGAAATTGAGGACAAGAGGAGAAGGGGGCAACAGAGGATGGATGAGATGATTTGATGGCATCACTGACTCAATGATATGAGTTTGAGCAAACATCGGGAGATGGTGAAAGGCAGGGAAGCTTGATGAGCTGCCGTCCATGGGGTCTCAAAAAGCCAGATCCGAATTAGTGACTGAACAAGGACAACGCATTCTTTCATTTAGAAATACATATTGAGCAAGTACTCTGTGACAGGGACCCTGTGAACTGTTTTAAAGACTGCAAATGGTTGCCATGCACAGTTTTCAAAATCTTAAAAACATAATTGTAAAACTATGTAGTGAATATGTCAAAGCTGTACTTTGTATTTTACTCATTAATGAGGGAGTCGTCAAGATGACAAAGCTGGTTCGAAGAAAGATACAAGACAGATATATACATTATATAACTTATTAATTATAAGCAACCTCACAGAGGAGAAGTGAGGAAATAGAAGGTTTAAACAGCACAATAGACCAAAATGGAGCTAGCAGACACATACGGAACTCTACTCAACAAACAGCATATGCATTCTTCTTAAGTGCACATAGGACATTTTCCAGGATAGTCGTATGGTTAAGCCACAAATTAAGACTTAAAAAAATTTTAGAACATTGACTTCATGCAAATCTATGACCACAACAGGATGAAGTTAGAGATCCATAATAGAGGGAGAACTGGAAAATTCAAAAAATTGGTGGAAATTAGGCAGCATACTCTTAAATAACCAATGTATCAAAGAGGGAAAACTGGAAAATACTTAAAGACAAATATAAAGAAAAACAGAGCATACTAAAACTTATGGAATGCAGTGAAAGTGGTGCTGAATGGGTAAACATATAGCTTTAAATGCCTACACTGAAGAATAAAAACTGTCTCAGATCAACAACCTACCTTTACCATTTAAGGAACTAGAGAAAGAACAAACTAAACCAAATGCTAGCAGGTGGGAGGAAATAATAAAGATTAAAGCAGAGAAAAACAGAACAGAGAAACAATAGCAAAAATTTACAAAACCAAAGTTGGTTCTTTGAAAAGAACAAAATTGACAAACCTTTAGCTAGTTGAACTGAGAAAAAAGGAAGACTATTCAATATCAGCATTCAAAAAAGAAAGTAGAGACGCTGTTATCAATTTCACAGAAATAAAGAGTTCCATTGCAGAGTACTGTGAACAACTGTGCATCAACAAATGAGATAACAGACGAAATGGACATCTGTAAACACAAAACCTACCAAGACTAAGTCACAAAGAAATAAAAAATCTGAATAAACCCATAACTAGTAAGGAGATTGAATTAGTAACCAAAAGTCTCTCAACAAAGAAAAGCTCTTGACAGATGCTGTCATTGCTAAATTCAACCAAAGATTTAAAAAAGAACTAATACCAATCCTTCTCAAACTTTTACCAAGAAATGTGGAGGAAGTAACAGTTCCGAGATTATTCTATGATGCCAGAATTACTCGATACCAGAAATTACCGGAAAAAATTACAGACCTTTGTGAACATTAATGGGATGCCCTGTGGCCCAGTGGTAAAGAATCTGCCTACAATGGAGGAGCCGCAGAAGATGCAGGTTTGATCCCTGGTTTAGAAAGATCCCCTGAAGGAGGACGTGGCAACCCAGTCCAGTAACCTAGCCCGGAGAATTCCATGCACAGAGGAGCCTGGTAGGCTATAGTTCATGGGGTAACAAAGAGTCAGATATGACTAAGCAACTCAGCACATTGAACATCATTGCAAAAATTCTCAACAAATACTAAAATACTGAATTCAGCAGTATATTGAAAGGATTACACACTGTGACCAAGGGGAATTTGTTCCTGGAATGAAAGGATGGTTCCATATTCCAAAAATAATTAATGTAATACACCACATTAACTAAATGAAGTGGCGGGGGGGAGTACGTAATTATCTCAGTTGATGTAGAAAAAGCATTTGACAAAATTTAAAACTCTCTCATGAAAAAAAAAAAAAACATCAAAAACTAGTAATAGAAGGATACTACCTCAGTACAATAAAAGCCATATGTGAAAAACTCACTGCAAATTTCATACATAATGGTGAAAGATTGAAAGCTTTTCCTCTAAGATCAGAAACCAAGGCAAGGATGACTCTTTTTCACTTTTATTTAACACGGTATTGAAAGTTCTATCCAGAGTAATTAGGCAAGAAAAAGAAATAAAACACATCCACATTGAAAAAGAAAAAATAAAATTGTTGGTTTGCAGGTGATACAATTGTATACATTGAAAGCCCTATAGATTCCACACATAAACATAGATAAAGCCTGTGATAACTGATAAATGAGATCAGAAGAGTATCAGGATACACAATGAACAAACAAATGTCAATTGTGTTTCTACACACAAACAAACTACCTGAAATTGAAATTAAGAAAGTGATTCTATTTACAATAACATCAAAAAATAATAATAAAATACTTAGGGACTAACTTAACCAAGGAGGTGGAATACTTGTAATAATGAAAACCATGAAACATTCCTGGAATAAATTGAAGTTAAATTTAAAAATACATGTAGTCCAACAATTCCACTTTTGGATATATAACCAAAAGAAATATTTGTACACTCATGTTCGTAGCAGTATTATTCACAATAGCTAAAACTGAGGAGCAGCTCAGTGTCCATCAAGAGATGAATAGATAAGCTTTATGTGATCCAATTCAAAAAAGAGGGATCTGGTCCCATCACTTCATGGAAAATAGATGGGGAAACAATGGCAGACTTTATTTTCTTGGGCTCAAAAATCACTGCAGATGGTGACTGCAGCCATGAAATTAAAAGGTGCTTGTTCCTTGGAAGAAAAGCTATGACAAACCTAGACAGCATATTAAAAAGCAGAGACATCACTTTGCCAACAAAAGTCCATATAGTCAAAGCTATGGTTTTTCCAGTCATCATATATGGATGTGAGAGTTGTACCATAAAGAAGCCTGACTGCTGAAGAATTGATGCTTTTGAACTGTGGTGCTCTAGAAGACTCTTGAGAGTCCCCTTGGACTGCAAGGAGATCAAACCAGTTAATTCTAAAGAAAATCAACCCTGAACAGTCCATTGGAATAACTGATGCTAAAGTTGAAGCTCCAATACTTTGGCCACCTGATGCAAAGAGCCGACTCGTTGGAAAAGACACTGATTCTGGGAAAGATGGAAGGCAGAAGACGACAGCAGATGATGAGATGGTTGATGGCATCACCGACTCAATGGACATGAGTTTCTGAGCAGGCTCCAGGAGAGGTTGAAGGACAGGGAAGCAGTCAATGGGGTCAGAAAGAGTCAGACATGATTGCATGACTGAACAACAACAAATCATTCAGCCTTGAAAAGAAGGAGATTTTGACAGATGGTACAACAAGGATGAACCTAGAGGACATTATGCTAAGTGAATAAACCCAGTCATAAAAAGACAAATACTGTGTTATTCTACTTATGTGAAGTACTTAAAATAATCAAATTCATAGGGACAGAAAAGTACAGTGGTGGCTGAGAGGGTTATGGGGGAGGGAAAGTAGGGAGTTCTTGTTTAATGGGATAGAATTTCAGTTTTTTAAATGTTCTGAAGATGGATAATGATGATGGTTATACAATATAATGAATCTACCACTGAACTATAGACTTAAATGGTAAGTTTTACATTAAACAATAAACAAGAAAAAAGAAAAAATGAATGCTGGAATAGAACTATAAAGTTGGATACAAAGCCCACAGTTTCCTCCAGCATAGTAAAACTATAACATTTGTAGTAATAACCCTCTCTACTGGGCACAATCATTTGTGTTATATCAGTTTTCTACAAGTTCAGTCCCAGTTTTACGAAGCCTGGGTGCTAATTAACGCTAAATAGTACATCAAATGATAACCAGGTTTATTACATGTTTATGTCTTATTTCCAAATTTGGGGTGATCTTTCTTAAGATGATAAACAAAATAGATACAGTCTCTACCCTCAGAGAGTTACCATAATAACACAGTCATCACACTATCAAACAATCATTCAAGTAAATTTAGATTTCAATTGTCTGGAAGGCTACCAAGGAAAGGCATCTGATGGCTGTGACATCGGGGATTCCAACAGGGATGAGGAGGGGGATACTGAGTGAAAATGCGCATGATGGTCAAGAATTACTCAGTCAGATCCCCTTCTCTCTCTATCCACACAACTCCCGCTTCTCCTAACATCATGTGTACACGTCCTTCCTCTCCCTGGCTGGCATATAGCCTTCTCACATGTACATGTGCAAAACAGAGTTCTCAGGCCCTCTCCCCAACTATCCTCATCTCCCCCAGCCTTTTCTCTTTTCATAAGTGGTACAAACACTTATCCAACTGATCCAATTAAAAATTTAGATTTTATCCCTAATTCTTCTCATTCCCTCATCTCTCCTCCCCAAAGGCAGTTATCGGTTTAACATTTCCAGTTCTGTTCTCATAATATGTCAAATGCACCATTTTTTCACCTTTTTCTCATCATTACCCAGGGCTACGGCACCACTATCCTGCCTATCCAGAGCTGTTTCATTCTAGGCCCTGCTGCCCATTCCCCACACAGCAACTGCAGGGAAACGTCTAAGAGGACGTCATATCGTATCAGTCTTCTACAATTCCTCTGATGGCTGTTGACTAAAATCCAAACTTCTCCCCACTGCCTGCCACAGCCCTATGGGACCTTTCATTGGCAGCTTCTGACCTCATCCGTTACTGCTTCCACTCCTTCCCCCAGCCTCATCCTTAACCCTCCTTCAGTTCAGTTCACTTCACTCGCTCAGTCGTGTCTGACTCTTTGCGACCCCATGAATCGCAGCACGCCAGGCCTCCCTGTCCATCACCATCTCCCGGAGTTCACTCAGACTTGCGTCCATCGAGTCCATGATGCCATCCAGCCATCTCATCCTCGGTCGTCCCCTTCTCCTCCTGCCCCCAATCCCTCCAAGCATCAGAGTCTTTTCCAATGAGTCAGCTCTTCGCATGAGGTGGCCAAAGTACTGGAGTTTCAGCTTCAGCATCATCCCTTCCAAAGATATCCCAGGGCTGATCTCCTTCAGAATGGACTGGTTGGACCTCCTTGCAGTCCAAGGGACTCTCAGTCACACACTTCTTTCAGATCTTCAGACACTCCATGCTTATTCCCAAATTATGGACTTTGAGCTGCCTGGCTCCTTTTATCCATGAAATTTCACCTTAATACCATGCCTTTATTGTAGAGACATGGATACAATTAGAGACTGTCATGCAGAGGGAAGCAAGTCAGAAAGAAAAACAAATATTTTATATTAATGTATATATGTGGGATCTAGAAAAATGGTACAGATGAACCTATTTGCAGGTCAGGAATAGAGATGCATATGTAGAGAATGAATCATGGACACAGTATCCAGGAAGGGGCTGGGATGAATTGGGAGTATGGGATTGACATATATATATATAATTATACATATAGTAATAAATATATATGTATTATACATATATACATATATATATATATACATATTACTATGTGTAAAACAGCTAGTGGCAACCTTCTTGCCTGGAAAATCTCAGGGATGGAGGAGCCTGGTGGGCTGCCATCTGTGGGGTCGCACAGAGTCAGACACGACTGAAGCAACTTAGCAGCAGCAGTGGCAACTTGCTATAAGGCACAGGAAGATCAGCTCAGTGCTCTGTAATGACCTAGATGGGTGTGATGGGGGCAGGAGCTCCAAGAGAGGGGGGAAGTATGTATAGATATAGCTGACTCACTTCGCTGTGCAGCTGAAACTAGCACAATGTTTGTTGTAAAGCAACTATACCCCATATAAGGAAATATATATTTCCATATACACACACACATATAGGGCTTCCCTGAGAGCTCAGCTGGTAAAGAATCCAACTGCAATACAGGAAATCCTGATTCAATTCCTGGGTCAGGAAGATCTGCTGGAGCAGGGATAGGCTACCTACTCCAGTATTCTTGGACTTCCCTGGTGGCTCAGACAGTAAAGAATCCACCTGCAATGTAGGAGACCTGGGTTCGATCCCTGGATTGGGAAGATCCCCTGGAGAAGGGAACAGCTACCTGCTCCAGCATTCTGGCCTGGAGAATTCCATGGACTATATAGTCCATGGGGTCGCAAAGAGTCATGACTGAACGACTTTCACTTTCATACGTGAATCTGAGTGAACTCCGGGAGTTGGTGATGGACAGGGAGGCCTGGCGTGCTGCGATTCATGGGGTCGCAAAGAGTCATACACGACTGAGCGAGTGAAGTGAACTGAACTGAATGTATGTATATATGGCTTCCCTGCTGGCTCAGATGGTAAAGAATCTGTCTTCAATGCAGGGAGTGAAGTGAAAGTGAAAATAATTCAGTTGTGTCCAATTCTTTGCAACCCCATATACTGTATTTATGGGATTCTCCAGGACAGAATACTGGAGTGAGTAGCCTTTCCCTCACCAGGGGATCTTTCCAACCCAGGGATCGAACCCAGGTCTCCCGCATTGCAGGCAGATTCTTTACCAGCTGAGCCACAAGGGAAGCCCAAGAATACCAGACTGGGTAGCCTATCCCTTCTCCAGCAGATCTTCCCGACCCAGGAATTGAACCGTGGTCTCCTGCATTGCAGGCAGATTCTTTACCAACTGAGCTATGTGTGTCAATGCAGGGAGACTCAGGTTCAATCCTTGGAAAGTTCCCCTGGAGAAGGGAATGACTACCCACTCCTGTATTCTTACCTGGAGAATTCCATGGATAGAGAAGCCTGGAGGGCTTATAATCCATGGAGTCCCAAAGAGTCGGACACGACTGAGTGACTAACACTTTCACTTACACAGATCTTCTTTGACCACCTGATCTAAAGTATACCCAATTTCTCTCCATTTGATCCCTTGACTTTAATTCTCTGCATTGCTGTTAGCATAATCTGGTATGCATAATCTGGTTAACATAATCTAGTATGATCCCTGGGTTGGGAAGATCCCTTGGAGAAGGCAATGGCGATCCACTCCAGTACTATTGCCTGGAAAATCCCATGGACAGAGGAGCCTGGTAGGCTACAGTCCATGGGGTCGCAGAGTCGGACATGACTGAGCAACTTCATGTTCACATTCACGTTGAGTATGTTAATCTGGTTAGCATAGTTTCTTCTTGGACCCTTCTGTTTGCTTGCCTCCCCAGCCTCAACCCCCTACACATGTCTTGAATTTTAGTGGTAACTCCAATGCTTAAACAGTGCCTGACACATATAGTGTGAAAGTGTTAGTCACTCAGTTGTGTCCAACTCTTTGCGACATCATGGATGATGGGCCCACCAGGCTCTTCTGTCCATGGAATTCTTTAGGCAAGAATACTGGAATGGGCACATTGTAGGTGCTGAAAAAATAGCTTTGAATACAAAAGCAAGGTTAGGAGAGAAAGGATAGTTGTTTAGGCAGAAAAAGGTAGAAAGGAGCATGAGGAGTGGAAAAACTCAGCGTGGAGGGGAGTTCGGAGGATAGAGCGGGAGGAGCAGATAAATAAGCCAGCCGGAGTGCAAGAAGGAGTCACACCGCCGAGCACTGGGAGGAATTTTAAGGGGTTTCATCTTCATCCAAAGAGCAATGAAAAGACATTGACACTGTGGTGGATTCATGTCAATGTATGCCAAAACCAATACAGTACTGTAAAGTAAATAAAGTAAAAATAAATTTTAAAAAATAAATAAATAAATAAAAGATTAAAAAAAAAAGACATTGACAGACTTTTAAGCCGAGAGATGAGAAGATGTAATCTTCTAGTGAATAATCTTGAGGTGGGAATGAAAGAAAATGAAAGAAACAAATAATGCCACTGCTTCAGCGGTGTGCCCACCCTGGTATGATCTGATTCGAAATCTGCTGACCCACGTCAGTTCATTTCTTTCCCCAAGACTCTGCTTCCTCTGACGTCCACAGGCATCACTTGTTCCAATCTTGTAACCATAAGATGAGCAGCCTATACCGTGAACTTTCCTTTATTTCTTCAATTGTATCACACTGCTTTCCAAGGCAGGCCCGCCCCGCATGCTATTTCCTCTGCGTGCAAAGCTCTTCCAGTTCCAGCCCATCTGCCTAGTTAACTCCTTCGTTCCCTCTGGACCTCAGCTTAAACATCATTTCCTCAGGGCAGCCTTCTTTGACCCCAGCTCTCCATACTATGTCAGAGCCCACTGTTATATGTGTCCTTGAAATTTTCTTTCATAGCAATAATAACAGTATGGTTTTAAATGGAGACTCTTAGATTGCCTGGATAGCCTTCCATATTTTCTGCTCGGTAGTGCTGTGAGCTTAGGCAAATTATACAACCTCAACCTCAGTTTTATCCTCTGTAAAATGGAAATAATCATAACCCCTTCTTCAAAGCATTTTTTAAAATATTAATAATTCATGTGAAATGCTCACTACCATCCCTGCATGCAGTTATGTTCTCAGTAAATGTGAGCAGTCAGTAGCCTTCCTTTGCTGTGATGAGCCTGGTGACACTGTATGNTTCTTCAAAGCATTTTTTAAAATATTAATAATTCATGTGAAATGCTCACTACCATCCCTGCATGCAGTTATGTTCTCAGTAAATGTGAGCAGTCAGTAGCCTTCCTTTGCTGTGATGAGCCTGGTGACACTGTATATGGCCTTGCATGTTATGCGTTATGGTTGTGACTTAGAGCAAAACTTAGGTAACTGCTCCCTGACTCTTGTCTGATAGGTTGCCTTATGTATGTGCCCATTGGTGTTACTTGTCCCTCCTTGGAATTCTTCATGGTTCAGGTATCATTTTGCATTAGGATCGACCATTCTTATCTCATTCACAGTACTCTCCTTTCACTCTAGGTGTGTTGCAAATTGGGTTTTGTAACTGAGCTTTTAAATTCATTTATTTTTTATCAAAGTGTAGGTTTTACAGTATTGTATTAGTTTTAGGTGTACAAAATGATTCAGCTATATGTGTGTGTGTGTGTGCGTGTGATATTTAAACAAAGAAGTTGATTCTAAGCAGGAAGAGCCAAGGAGAGGCTGGATGTGACCAGAGTAGGGAGAATGGTGCCTGATTCTCCCAATAACCACGTGATATTTTTATTCCTATTTTCAAAGTGAGGACACTGAACCCCACAGGGGTTAATCAGCCTGTCAGTTACACACACAAAGTTCAGAGGTGACACCAAACCCAGACTTTCGGGGCCTGCTCCTTCTCCCACTAGGACAGACGTTTCAGTCACAGTTTCAAAGCAGCAAATCAGGATTCAGGAAGTTATAGGTAGATGCCCAAAGAATATAAATTTTAAAAAAATATTAAAATTGCAATTTACCTGTGAAGGAGAATAGAGGAAAATAATAACGAACACAACAGTAGAACTCAAAATAGTCAGAAGCTATTGATCAGAGGGGCAAACAGACACACATACCCGATGAAAGCAACCTCTTCTTATGATGGTCTAATTAGGCTGGAATTGGGCTTCAGAGGTAGCTCAGTGGTAAAGAATCCACCTGCCAATGCAGGAATCATGGGTTAAATTCTTGGGCCAGGAAGGTACCCTGGAGAAGGAAATGGCAACCCATTTCAATATTTCTGCCTGGGAAATCCTGTGGACGGAGGAGCCTGATGGCTACAGTCCGTGGGGTGGCAAAGAGTGTTGAAGCATCAGATGTCCGCCCTTGCCTTTACATAGCTCTCTCTGCTTTGGAATTGCCTCTGTGGTACTCTCAGGGATAAATGAAGACTCTGGGACAACACTGGGTTTCTTTCTCCAAGTCCACTGAGCTCTCAGCTTAGAGTTAAGGTCCCACTTTCTTCAGAGACCTGCCTCTTTCCTCACTGCCAAAAAAACAGACCGCTCCTGCCAAGGTTTCAGAAACTGCAGTCTTTGGATGGTGCAAGAAATCAAACTGTGTTTTGGTACAAGCCTGAGAAAGCTCTGGGGATCCTGCTTAGGAGGAAATCAGCCAAAACAAAGGGTTAGGAGGGGGTGGGGGTGGGGAGAAGCTGTTTGATCCAAAATCGAGTCTCACCACTGACTCCTTGGAACAAGGGCTATCAGATGAAGTCCTCTTTTTGTGAGCTGTGTGAACTGGATTCCATTTACTTTCTGCCTCTTAGAATCAGACAAGCCCTCCACACAGCAAGGGTGTGGGCAACCCTTTCTGAGTTGGATGATTTTGTGAAGCAGCTGTAGGATGGGGGCAGAGGAGGGGGCTTTGGAAGGAGGAGGACTTTGCATCCTTCTGTCTGTGGTGCTGAGAGGGCTATATTGGTTGGTAGGAAGAGGTAAGCTTCCCTGGTGGCTCAGAGGTTAAAGCGTCTGCCTCCAATGCAGGAGACCTGGGTTCGATCCCTGGGTCGGGAAGATCCCCTGGAGAAGGAAAAGGCAATCCACTCCAGTATTCTTGCCTGGAGAATCCCATGGACAGAGAAGCCTAGTAGGTTACAGTCCTCAGGGTCGCAAAGAGTCGGACACGACTGAGCGACTTCACCTTCACCTTCACCAGACAGAGGTAAAAGGGTGTTGCTCCCAAGGCTTTGCCCTCTTTGCCACAGAGTCAGTGAGAGCCTTTGAAGAAAGATTCCCCCACCCCATTCCACACCCAAGACCTGGGGAAGGACTTGGTTTGAGTCAGTGATCTGGAAACAGTCAAAATCCAGTTGCTGTTTGGCTCTTCACTTCTGGGAAATGTGAGCTGTCTGTTTTGGATTACACTGCTCTTATCACAATAGGCTGTTCTTTATTAGAAGCAGCTCCATTTCCAAGAAACCTGTTTTGCTTCTCATCTCTTGCTGTCTGCGGGGCCTCTGCCTCCTGCCTGTCTCCACCCTCTCCCTCACCATTTCCCCTCTCCCCGTCTACCACAGCACCAGCTCCCTGCTCGCCGAGGAGACCACCCGACCCCAGCTAGCCCCAGACCTAGAGAACAGAAAGGCGGCTGCAGCCAGGGGCTGCCCCTGACGGTGAAACGTTCCCCCTTTGCCTGTGCCTTTTCTAGGGTGCCACCTTCTGCCTATGCAGTTGAAGGGACAACAGACTTCAGTGCGTTTTGTGGTCACAAGTCGGCAGCTTGGCAGAAGCATCCACCATGCGTGCAAGTAGGACCCCTTGGGAGTCTGAAAGGCAGGATAAAGCACGACATTGGGCTGAGCCCAGCAGCACCTCTTCTCCATCAGAACTCACAAATGGCACAAACACAGGTGCTCTACTGATCCCCGTGTTCCACCAGGAGCCAGGGCTGTTCTCAGCACGCGAGGACCGACCGGGGCTCTTTCTCGCCTAGCTGTCACTCAGGGAGATCCAGGGAGCCCCCATGCCTCCCTGCAAGGCCCTCTCACTTGCACCTTCCTTTGTTTGCGTTCTTTCTGTCTCCTTCTCATTTCCTTCCCCACGCACTTTTCCAACTTCCCCCATAGTCTAAAGGGCTTGCTCATTCCTCCCTCACCAGTGTGAGAAATACTTTCACCCAGAGTCCTCTGCAGTCTTTCTGCCTTGAAACTTTAGAGAAGACTGCCTCAACTCCACTCTCTTATGCCCTCCTTACAGAATTCCAAAGTCTGCCTCCAACTATCTGTGCATTTCTCAAGAGGTAGGTTCTTCGAAACTCAACCAGGCTCTCAAATCCTGCTAGTTGTTGATCTCGTTCCTGTCCTGCTATTTACCTCTATACCCAAATCACCCAGGTAAGAACTTGGCACCTTCCTTGGTTTAAAACAATAAACAAAACAGCAGGTCTCATCAGGTGCATATGTCTAAGTAGCTGGAGAGTTTATATTAGAACAACACACACAACTTCAAATCATATTCGAAGATCCCTTTATGTTTCATAGACTCCCTGACTCTGTGAGGTTTCAGCCTCATCCCCTCCAACTGTCTCTTCTTGCTCTCTCTCTCCTCTCATCACCTCCTGGCCTAGTCAGTCTTTGGCATTCCAAAAGACCAATCTGTTTTTAGAGATCCATTTTCCTTAGGCAAAAGATGTCAAAAAGTGTTCAGCCTATGTTTTCCTCTTAGAGTTTTATAGTGTCCATTCTTACATTTATGTCTTTAATCCATTTTGAGTTAATTTTTGTGTGGTATTAAAGAATGTTCTAATTTCACTCTTTTATATGTAGGTGACCAGGTCTCCTATAAATTGTAAGAAATCGAAGATGTCATAAAGAGATGGAAAGATATACCATATTCTTGGATTGAAAAATTAATATTGTCAAAGACAACTATAATATCCAAGGCAATCTACAGATTCAATGCAATCCCTATCAAATTACCAATGACATTTTTTATAAAATTAGAACCAAAAAAAAAATCTTAGAATTTGTAATGAGACAAAAAATACTCCAAATAGCCAAAGCAATCCTGAGAAAGAGAAATAGAGCTGGTGGAATCAGACGTCCTGATTTCAGACTATGCTACAAAGCTACAGTCATAAAAACAGCATGGTACTAGAACAAAAACAAATATATAGATCAATAGAATAGATTAGAAAGCCCAGAAATAAATCCATGCACCTATGGTCAGTTAATCAATGATAAAGGAGGCAAAATTACACAATGGAGAAAAGACAGCCTCTTCAATAAATGGTGCTGGAAAAATAGCTACAGTCATAAAAACAGCATGGTACTAGAACAAAAACAAATATATAGATCAATAGAATAGATTAGAAAGCCCAGAAATAAATCCATGCACCTATGGTCAGTTAATCAATGATAAAGGAGGCAAAATTACACAATGGAGAAAAGACAGCCTCTTCAATAAATGGTGCTGGAAAAACTGGTCACCTACATATAAAAGAGTGAAATTAGAACATTCTTTAATACCACACAAAAATAAACTCAAAATGGATTAAAGACATAAATGTAAGAATGGACGCTATAAAACTCTAAGAGGAAAACATAGGCTGAACACTTTTTGACATAAATCACAGCAAAATCTTTTTCAACCCATCTCCAAGAATAATAGAATAAAAACAAATGGGATCTAATTAAACTCAAAAGCTTTGCACAGCAAAGGAAATCATAAACAGCACAAAAGGAAAACCCACAAAATTGGGGAACATATTTGCAAATGACGTGATCAACAAGGGGTTACTCACCAAAATTTACAAACAGCTCATATAGCTCAATTAAAAATATATATGTATATTCCAGTCAAAAAAAAAAAAATGGACAGAAGACTCAAATAGACCTCTCTCCTAAGAAGACATATAGATGGCCAGGAGGCACATGAAAAAATGCTTAACATCACTAAGTATTGTTGCTGCTGCTAAGTCACTTCAGTCGTGTCTGACTCTGTGTGACCCCATGGACGGCAGCCCACCAGGCTCCCCCGTCCTTGGGATTCTCTAGGCAAGAACACTGGAGTGGGTTGCCATTTCCTTCTCCAATGCATGAAAGTGAAATGTGAAAGTGAAGTCGCTCAGTCATGTCTGACTCAGCGACCCCATGGACTGCAGCCTACCAGGCTCCTCCATCCATGGGATTTTCCAGGCAAGAATACTGGAGTGGGGTGCCATGGCCTTCTCCTCACTAAGTATTAGAGAAATGCAAATCAAAACTACAATAATATGTCACCTTATATCAGTCAAAATATCCGTCATCAAAAAATCTTCAAATACTTCTGGTTCAAGATGGCGGAGTAAAAGGAAGTGCACTCATCTCCTCCTATGAGACCACCAAAATCTCAACTAACTATTGGACAGCCATCAGCAGGAAGATGCTGGAACCCACCAAGAGAAGACACCCCATGTCCAGAGTCAAAGAAGAAGCTGCAACAAGATGGTAGGAGGGGTGCAAACACAATAAAATCAGATCTCATACCTGAACAACAGTATCAGAGAAGTTCTCCCACTGTTTGTGAAGGTTCTGATCTCCCGGCAGGCTTCCCTGCCTGGAGATCTGGCAAAGGGACTGTAAAGGCCGGTAGGATTTGATTACAGGCCTGGGGGGGACAGAGACAGCACTCTTGGAGGACACAAAGACAATCTTGTGTGCACCAAGACCCAGGAGAAAGGAGTGATGACACCACAGGATGCTGAACCAGACCTCCCTGCTGGTGTTGGAGGGTCTCCTGGGGAGGTGTGGGTCAGCAGTGGCTCCCCATGGGCATGGAGGCCCTGAGAGCAGCAGTCCTGAAGGTCACTATCAATGCCACCATACAGCCCAGTAGACCCCAAGGCTGGGCCACCTCAGGGGAAGCAACCAAGGAGAGGAGCACAACCCCACCCATCAGTGGAGAATTGGGTTAAGGTTTTACTGAGCGTGGCCCTGCCCATCACAGCAAGACTCAGCTGTTCCCACCATCAGTCCCTCCCATCAGGAAACTTACAGAGGTCTCTTAACCTCAGGCACCAGAGGGCAGACAGAAGAAGCAAGAAGGGCCACAATCCCACAGCAGCTAGAACCGAAACCACATCACGGAAAGTGACCAGGATGAAAAAGCAGAGGGTTTTGTTCCAGATGAAGGGATGAGATAAAACCCCAGAAAAGTAATCAAATGAAGTGGAGATGGGCAACCTCCCAGAGAAAGAATTCAGAGTAATGATAATGAAGATGATCCAGGCTCTCAGAAAAACAATAAAGGGAAAGATTGAGAAGATGCAAGGAATGTTTACCCGAGACCTACAAGAACTAAAGAAAGAACAAAGCTTAACAATACCCTAGAAGGAATCAATAGCAGAATAACTGATGCAGAAGAAGAGATAAGTGAACTGGAGGACAGAATGGTGGAAATCACTGCTTCAGAATATAGAAAAAAAGAATGAAAACAACAAATGAAGAGAGCCTAAGAAACCTCTGGGACAACATTTAACACAAAACTTTTCAGCACAGAGTAAGCTGATTCGCCCTTCATTTCTTCTGTCTTTCTGTACTGGGATGAAATTAGGGCCAATTCCTCCCCCATAGTTTTCTGAAAAAAGACAGCAAATGACAGTCTATATTAAGTTCAGTTCAGTTCAGTCGCTCAATCGTGTCCGACTCTTTGTGACCCCATGAATCGCAGCACATCAGGCCTCCTCATCCATCATCAACTCCCGGAGTTCACTCAGACTCACGTCCATCGAGTCCGTGATGCCATCCAGCCATCTCATCCTCGGTCGTCCCCTTCTCCTCCTGCCCCCAATCCCTCCCAGCATCAGAGTCTTTTCCAATGAGTCAACTCTTCGCATGAGGTGGCCAAAGTACTGGAGTTTCAGCTTTAGCATCATTCCTTCCAAAGAAATCCCAGGGTTGATCTCCTTCAGAATGGACTGGTTGGATCTCCTTGCAGTCCAAGGGACTCTCAAGAGTCTTCTCCAACACCACAGTTCAGAAGCATCAATTCTTTGGCACTCAGCCTTCTTCACAGTCTATATTAGAGCAACATAAATCTTTTGAAGGCCCACTTCCATCGTTACACCCACCAGAGAGTCTTCTAAAAGGTGAGGTCTCATTCCTGAGTCGACCATCTACCATACATTATAGGGGATTAGTATTTTCCTAGCAAACTACAAAGTCTTCAAGGGCATGTATGATGTCTGATTAAGATTTCTCTTATCTTGCAAATATGCTCAATAAATATCTTTTGACTACAGTAAATCTTAGAACATAGTGCTTAATCAGGTAGATCTGGGTCTCAACCAAAATGAAAACAAATGATTTAACCTATTCAAATCTTGATGCTCTCCTATGAAAAACTATCATAACACTTCACAAGACAGGTTGAGGATTCTTGCTCTAGGCTTGAGCCAGTGGTGAACCTTCAGGAAATCAGCCTTCTATTGGATTTATTAGCTTAGTCACTGCTGAAATTAAATTTAGTTATCATTAGTAACAGACTTTCAGAATGAGGCATATCTAGCCTCATTGTGCTTTTAAATCTTCTATATTATGTTATGTTATTCAAATCACTTTTTTTTTTGTGCTGCACAGCATATGGGATCTTAGTTCTCCAACCAAGGATCAAACCCATGCTCCCTGCAGTGGAAGCATGGCGTCTTAACCACTAGACTGCCAGGGAAGTTCCTAAAAGCACCTTTAGTAAATGCCAAGGATCTGTGTAAAAAACACCTATTTCATATGATCCACTCAGGGTCAAGTCTAATTTCCTATAAGCAGTCCATACAAGCCTCTCACAAGCTCTCATCTTGGTGTGTGAGGAATGCATAAGACTTCAGCCCTTCTTTTTCTTTCAAGACACCCTCCCAGAAATTGGAGCAGAGAGTTGTTTTCACCCACTGGGGAGGGAAGCGGCTCCAGGGTAGGCTTTTTGGACAGATTCTCTGCATACACAGTTGGCCACTTCACTTTAGAATTCTAAGCAAGCCCATCCCTTGCTAATGTAACCACCCAGCAGGAAGACTGATCTTTCTCTAGACACCCGACCTCAAATCTCAGAGACCTCTTTCAACACTGTACTCTCTCAACCTGCCCTCAAATGTTATCCTGAGTCATTCCCTGCCAGCCACATGCCACAGCACCTCTATGACCCCATCACTCTCGGTCCAGGAGCCCACATCCAGCTTCCCTGACAGTTCTCATCCTATGGGAACTCCCTCATATTCCCATCAGAAAATCTACAGACATAACTGCATCCTCATCTCCTGCCAGTTACCACCCTGATATCCTTTCTCATCCCAAAGGTCAGTCTCTCAGTAAGTCCACTGGGTCTCATCCCCTCAAAGACTTTGATCATCATATGGTCATTTCCTCTCTGTTCTGGATCATGTCACTCTCTTTATATTGAATTATTCCATTTAGTTCATACAAAATAAGCTCTTGCATCTCCATTTTTAGAAAATCACTCCCTTGAACTCTTATAACCGTCCAGCTGCTACTCCATTTTCCTGTACTTTTTCATTTGCTTAAGGGGTGGGGACAAATATTGTGTTCATTTTATTTTTTCATTTATTTACTCTTTTCTCACTATACTCTGAATTTCACTTCCACCACTAAACAACAAAATATTCTTGTCTAGGTTACCAGTAATCTCCATATTGCCAAATCCAATGAACACATTTTATTCTCATCTCAGTTGATTTCGGGGTATCATTGCAATAGTCAACCACTCCTGACACACTGGAACTCCCTTTCATGACACTCTGCAGTCCTGATTTTTATTATATCCCATTGACTACTCCTTGCCTATCTGTTCACTCACTTAGCTCCTCTGCTGCTAAGTCACTTCAGTCGTGTCCGACTCTGTGTGACCCCATAGATGGCAGCACACCAGGCTCCTCTGTCCCTGGGATTCTCCAGGCAAGAACACTGGAGTGGGTTGCCATTGCCTTCTCCTCTACCCAATCCTTAAACAATAAGACCCCTCAAACTCTGGTTGCCTCACTCATCTTCTTTCGCTATCCTCTCTTGCTATTTAAGGCAGTAGTTCTAAACTAATTTGGCCCATTAAAGGATGTCTGTCAAGTACACAAGACATTTTTGATTGTTATATCTGGGAGGATGTCACTGGCATCTAGAAGGTAAAGTATGGCAATACTGCTAAACACTGATACATAATCCTACAATACACAGCCTCGCACAACAAAGGATTATCTGCCCAAAATGTTAACTGTAGCAATGTTGATAAGCCCTGTATAGCCATACCCTTGACCTCATATATTGTCTGTGTGGTAGAAAAATATTGTCTTCTGGTATCTAGTTTCTTTTTCTTTCATTAGTGGAATTGATACCTCACCATGTGGCCAGGTTAGAAACTGTATGCTATAGCCTCTCTTGCAGCTAAGCAATATATAAAAGTTCTGGGTCAGTTTCTTAAAAAGAGTATGCTATCTTTTCTCCTTTTTCCAAATGATGGAATGTGGTCCTGGTGTAGGAAGCAAATGTCAACCATACAGAGAAAAAATAATATTCAAAGGGATGATGAATCAATAAGATAAATGCAAACTGGATCTTTAAATGCCCTTGTGGCCTGGAGCTGTCTACCTCATCCAGACCACTTACCTCCTCTAAACCATTACATGAATGAGAAACAAACTTGATTCACAGTATTGAAGGCCCTGATTTTTTTAAAACGTAGTTGATACTACAACTGACATATCATCTACATATTGATGGAGCTGTAATTTGTAATCAGAGCTTTGAGCTCTCCTCTAAACTCCAAACTCACAAAATCGATTATTTATTGGATTTGTACTGTTGGATTTCTCCCAAACTTAGCATTTTTTAAATTGCTATTGTTCTTCAGTTGGTCAGCCATGTCTGACTCTTTGTCATGGACTGCAGTACACCAGGTTTCCCTGTCCTTCACTGTCTCCTGGAGCTTACCAAAACTCATGTCCATTGAGTCGGTGATGCCATCCGACCATCTCATCCTCTCTCACCCCCTTCTCCTCCTGCTCTCAATCTTTTCCAGCACCAGCTTCAAACAGGAAAGAGGTTACATTCAGACAATGATGAAACAATTAACGAGTGACTTAGTGGGAGATGATTGTACACCACAGAAGATGTGTGAGAGGGAGGAACGTGCGGTTGGCTTGGGAACACAGATCTCTGCTCAAACATCACTCGCTTCTAGTGATAGAAAATACAAAACAAGTCTAACTCTTAGAGGCTGTTTAAGATGTAAGTTAAGAACAAAGAAAGGCGGGAGGAAGGAAGGGAGGAAAGACGGGAAGAGGAAGAAAAACAAGGTACAAAATGTTCTTGACATTTTTAGTCCTTTGCAATCAAGAGCAAAAATCACCAGGGAAGAGAGAAATCTAATGAAATACTTGGAAAACTTCATTACTGGAACTAAAGTGATTTGTGCTGGTCTTTGACAAAGATCTTGTTAAACAGTTGGCCTCCATTCTTAGTCCCTAATGACAGACTTTCTGAGCATAAATTATCCATGTTTTTTCCAGCAAGAACTGGTCACACTACTTTCTTCTTTTCCTGATGTTGCCTCTAGGAGTCTATATCTACCCAGGATCTCCCCAACACTGGACAGGATGTCTCAAATCTGAGACAGATTTCACAGCTTATCAACAAGAGTCCTGGAGATACCAGTGTTTGTTGTACTTCCCTGCTTTTCCTTCAAACGGCCAAAGGACCTTGATAATAAGGGTTACAAGAAACCAACATTATTCTCATGACTGTTACGCACCAGGTATTTTGTATCAGTTGAACCAGTCAGTTCTTCAGAAAACCCAATGTGAAAAGTATTATTATCCCCCTTTTGCTCATGACAAAAGGAAAAAGAGTTATAAACTTTTTCTCTGTCACACAGCTAAAAGGACACTGTGTCCAGTCCATTTGATTGCGAAGCATGTGAGCTCTTCTGTACATATGGGACCTCAGCTCTAAGGTTCAGTTCAGTTCAGTCGTTCGGTCGTGTCTGACTCTTTGTGACCCCGTGAATCGCAGCACGCCAGGCCTCCCTGTTCATTACCATCTCTCAGAGTTCACTCAGACTCACGTCCATCGAGTCCGTGATGCCATCCAGCCATCTCATCCTCAATCATCCCCTTCTCCTCCTGCCCCCAATCCCTCCCAGCATCAGAGTCTTTTCCAATGAGTCAACTCTTCGCATGAGGTGGCCAAAGTACTGGAGTTTCAGCTTTAGCATCACTCCTTCCAAAGAAATCCCAGGGTTGATCTCCTTCAGAATGGACTGGTTGGATCTCCTTGCAGTCCCAGGGACTCTCAGGAGTCTTCTCCAACACCACAGTTCAAAAGCATCAATTCTTCGGCGCTCAGCCTTCTTCACAGTCCAACTCTCACATCCATACATGACCACAGGAAAAACCATAGCCTTGACTAGACGGACCTTAGTCGGCAAAGTAATGTCTCTGCTTTTGAATATACTATCTAGGTTGGTCATAACTTTTCTTCCAAGGAGTAAGCGTCTTCTAATTTCATGGCTGCAACTTTTGTGGTAAACCAAACTACATTACTAGAGCCAGAGTGATCTTTTCAAAAACATAGACCAAAACTCATGTCATTCCCCTGCTAAAAGTGCTTCTTGACATAGCTCCTGCCCACCTGAAGACTGCACGCACACACAAACATTATGTGGTGCTTCATTTACATGACCACTTTCTCTTCAACCTTTGCTATACTTCAAACCAGCTCTCCAAATTCAGGGCGGACTGCTGTTCATCCAGCTGACTGCGCCAATTGTATTGCTGATCCTGTTCACAGCGCCAATTGTCTGGCTGTATCTCACTGTCCACACTGTTCACTGAACCCAGGGTAGGCAAGCTGTGAGCTAAGAGGCTAGAAGAAAATGCGAGGAAGTGCAGACACGTTTATTCTCTCTGGCTGGCACAGCAGCCGTAGTACCAGACAAAACGTAGCACAACAAAACTGCACACATCCTCTGACCAAGCAAGTACGTCAAGAAGCTTATGTCCAGGGCTACAAGGGATCTCAGCTGTAACACAATCATTATTTACAAAACATGAGGCAAGAGCAAGAGGCCACAGGGCAAGAAAGTCTGACCACACCATCTTGGCTAATGTGCTCTTTCTCTACACAGGGTGTGTAAAAAAGAATGTGCAAAGTGCCACACAGTTGCACTCATTTCACATGTTAGGAACGTTATGCTCAAAATCCTCCAAGCTAGGCTTCAACAGTACATGAACTGAGAACTTCCAGGTGTACAAGCTGGATTTAGAAAAGGCAGAGGAACCAGAGATCACATTGCCAACATCCATTGGATCATCGAAAAAGCAAGATAATTCCAATAAAACTATCTACTTCTGCTTCATCAGCTACACCAAAGCCTTTGACTGTGTGGATCACAACAAACTGTGAAAAATTCTTAAAGAGATGACCACCTAACCTGCCTTCTGAGAAACCTGTATGCAGGTCAAGAAGCAACAGTTAGAACTGGATATGGAACAATGGACTGGTTCAAAATTGGGAAAGGTGTATGTCAAGGGTGTATATTGCCACCCTGCCTGTTTAACTTATATGCAGAGTACATCATGCAAAATACCAGGCTGGACTAATCACAAACTGGAATCAAGATTTCCAGGAGAAATGTCAATAACCTCAGATATTCAGATAATACCGTGCTAATGGCAGAATGTGAAGAGGAACTAAAGAGCCTCTTGATGAAGGGGAAAGAGGAGAGTGAAAAAGCTAGTTTAAAACTCAACATTTAAAAAACTAAGATCATGGCATCCAGGCCCATCACTTCATGGCAAATAGATGGGGAAAAAATGGAAACAGTGACAGTGGGTGGTGACTGCAGCCATGAAGTTAAAAGACACAAGGAGGTCAAAGCAGTCAATCCTAAAGGAAATCAACCCTGAATATTCATTGGAAAGACTGGTGCTGATGCTGAAGCTCCAGTACTTTGGCCACCTGATGCAAAGATGTGGAAAAGACGCTGGTGCTGGGAAAGGTTGAAGGCAAAGGGAGAAAGGGCTGGCAGAGGAGGTTGGACGGCATCACTGACTCAATGGACATGAGTTTGAACAAATTCTGGGAGATAGTGAAGGACGGAGAAGCCTGGAATGCTGCAGTCCCTGGGGCTGCAAAGAGTTAGACATGACTGAATGAACAATAGTAACAACCCTTAAAACTCAACATTTAAAAAACTAAGATCATGGCATCCAGTCCCATCACTTCATGGCAAATAGATGGGGAGAAAATGGAAACAGTGACAGTGGGTGGTGACTGCAGCCATGAAGTTAAAAGACACAAGGAGGTCAAAGCAATCAATCCTAAAGGAAATCAACCCTGAATATTCATTGGAAAGACTGATGCTGATGCTGATGCTGAAGCTCCAGTACTTTGGCCACCTGATGCAAAGATGTGGAGAAGACGCTGGTGCTGGGAAAGGTTGAAGGCAAAGGGAGAAAGGGCTGGCAGAGGAGGTTGGACAGCATCACTGACTCAATGGACATGAGTTTGAACAAATTCTGGGAGATAGTGAAGGACGGAGAAACCTGGAATGCTGCAGTCCCTGGGGCTGCAAAGAGTTAGACATGACTGAATGAACAATAGTAACAACCCTGAGAAATTCAGCACCAGTGGATCTGAGGAGGGGATCAAAATCTGCATATTAAATAACCACCTGAAATGTTTCTGATGCAAGTGGCTCCTATGACTGCATCCTGAGAGGTATTCTAGGTTGTAAAATTCATTTTACTATTGCCTTCCTCTTTACAGTTCTTTCATTTCTTTCATTCAGCACTCATTTATCTGACAAACAAGTGGCTCGAATGGTAAAGAATCCACCTGCAATGTGGGAAACCGGGGTTCAGTCCCTAAGTTGGGAAGATCCCCTGGAGGAGGGCATGGCAACCCACTCCAGTACTCTTGCCTGGAGAATCCCCACGGACAGAGGAGCCTGGTGGGCTAGTCTATGGGGTCGCAAAGAGTTGGCCATGATTGAGAGACTAAGCACAGCACAGAACTGTACTCCAGACATTCTTCTAGGCTTTGGTAACATAGCTGTTAAAAAGAAAACCACAAATACACAATGGGGTATTACTCAGCCATTAAAAAGAATACTTTCGAATCAGTTCTAATAAGATGGATGAAACTGGAGCCGATTATACAGAGTGAAGTAAGCCAGAAAGAAAAACACCAGTACAGTATACTAACACATATATATGGAATTTAGAAAGATGGTAATGAGGACCCTGTATGCAAGACAGCAAAAGAGACACAGATGTGTAGAGTAGACTTTTGGACTCTGAGGGAGAGGGAGAGGGTGGGATGATTTGGGAGAATAGCATTGAAATATGTATACTATCATGTAAGAAACGAATCGCCAGTCTATGTTCGATGCAGGATGCAGGATGCTTGGGGCTGGTGTATGGNACACAGGTGTACAGAACAGTCTTTTGGACTCTGTGGGAGAGGGAGAGGATGGGATGATTTGGGAGAATGGCATTGAAACCTGTATATTATTATATGTGAAAAAAATCACCATTCCAGTTTCGATGCATGATACAGGATGCTCAGGGCTGGTGCACTGGGATGACCCAGAGGGATGGGATGGGGAGGGAGGTGGAAGGGAGGTTCAGGATGGGGCACACATGTACACCCATGGAGGATTCATGTCAATGTATGGCAAAACCAATAAAATATTGTAAAGTAATTAGCCTCCAATTAAAGTACATAAATTTATATATTTTTAAAAGTAATTATAAAATTTTACAAATTATAACTTTGGAATCACAAAGCAGTAAGATATTTTGAATCTTCAGTGTGCATACCCTCTTGTATAGATCTATATCATATTTATGCATTAGTCAGGACTGCCTAATTCTATACATGACTGTTCAGTATTTTCTCAATTTGAGAAATCCAAAATTATTGAGCAACAGTCTTAATGTTTTCCTATATATGAAAGGCTCTTGAAAAATAATGTCCAAATAATTGAACTTTGAACTGTAGCACACAGAAATACATTTTAGGAATTAAGCTATTTGGGGGCTATAGAGCTGTTTGGATTAGAATAATCAGGAAACAATATCCAGGAAGTCCTAACACTGCACACTTTTCTCTAGCCATTTAGCAGGAACAGAGAGAAGCCATGGCAATAAAGATTTGACATTAAACAAGTATTATATTTGTTATTTTTTTATTCAAGAACAAAAGATATGAGAAAATTTTCTTTCAAGATAATCATGTGATTGATGTACATAAATATTTAGTGGCACATATAAACAGGTATTCTTCCAATTTACAAGAAAAGACCAGGAGCTGACTGTGGCTCAGATCACGAACTCCTTATTACCAAATTCAGACTGAAATTGAAGAATAAAAAAAAAAAAAAGAAAGAAAACCACAAGGTTCCTGTCCTCATGGAACTTATAGTCTTATTGGAGTAAAACCAAAGAATTTTAAAATACACTTATCATATATCAGGTGGCAAAGAGTATCATAAAGAAAAATAAAGCAGGGTAAAGAAGTAGTGATAGGATGCTACTGTATTATGTTTATTTATTTACTGTTTTCTCCTTGAAGGAAAAGACATCATGTGTCTGCTACATTTCTACATCCTAAGCATCAGGCACTTAACTCCCAATAAATATCTGTTGAGGTAGGAATTGAACTACTTTACAGATGCTAGAAATAAAGACCCCTATAGTGATTTTTACGAAACTAAGAGTGATGGCATAGTGCCTAATGCTGCCACCTAGAGTGGCCTGTGTAAGCATTCCAAAGTAAAACTAAGTAGTTTATAGGCAAGAAACTTAAGTTTTATCACAAAAGTAGAATAATAGGATTCCACCTCCAATGAAGATGGAGTTACACACATCTGGACTTACTCTTCCACTAAACAACCTTTTAAATGGACAAATATATACATATATGTGTGTGTTTGTGTGAGAGAGAGAAAGAGAGAAACAATGCTTTTCACGCTTTCGGGCACTGGGTATTAGGCAATACGGGGCAGAGATTCCCTTAAAACCAGCAGAGTAAGCCCAGTTGCCCCAGTTTACTATCTACAGATATTTCCAGACAGTAGTGCAGGGAGGTGAAACCCAGGTTCAGCTCAGGCATCTTTCTGAATTGAAGAGCGAGAGCTATGTATCCAAGGAGATAAAAGTGCCTAGAGTTTGTAACACAAATTATGAGAGACAGCATCTACACAGATAGATTAAATGTTCAAAAGATCCCATCCAAATTTTCAGCTGAGTTTTGACCAGGACATGCATGTGGGAAAAACCACATGAGACCATGGAAAGAAAAACCCAAAGCAGCAGAGATGACAATTGGTGGATTCACACATCCAAGAATAATTTTTGTATTCACCAGTCAGAGTGGAAAGCTTTATAGTTCATGGCCAACTAGGTAGAACATTAAGAAAGAAGTCATCTCAGTCCTGGGGAAAGATTAGTCCGAGATCAAGGGCTGCTCCAACCCTGCTTCAGAAACCTTAACAGCAAGCCACAAAATGAAGAAATTATTGCTTATAAGTAGTGAATCTGCTTCCCAGAACAAAGCTAAAGAATATTTCAGTTCAGTTCAGTCGCTCAGTTGTGTCTGACTCTTTGCGACCCCATGAATCGCAGCACACCAGGCCTCCCTGTCCATCACCATCTCCCGGAGTTCACTCAGACTCATGTCCATCGAGTTCATGATGTCATCCTCTGTCATCCCCTTCTCCTCCTGCCCCTAATCCTTCCCAGCATCAGAGTCTTTTCCAATGAATCAACTCTTCGCGTGAGGTGGCCAAAGTACTGGAGTTTCAGCTTTAGCATCATTCCTTCCAAAGAAATCCCAGGTTTGATCTCCTTCGGAATGGACTGGTTGGATCTCCTTGCAGTCCCAGGGACTCTCAAGAGTCTTCTCCAACACCACAGTTCAAAAGCATCAGTTCTTCGGTGCTTAGCCTTCTTCACAGTCCAACTCTCACATCCATACATGACCACAGGAAAAACCATAGCCTTGAGTAGATGGACCTTAGTCAGCAAAGTAATGTCTCTGCTTTTGAATATGCTATCTAGGTTGGTCATAACTTTTCTTCCAAGGAGTAAGCATCTTCTAATTTCATGGCTGCAGTCACCATCTGCAGTGATTTTGGAGCCCCAAAAAATAAAGTCTGACACTGTTTCCACTATTTCCCCATCTATTTCCCATGAAGTGATGGGACCAGATGCCATGATCTTCGTTTTCTCAATGTTGAGCTTTAAGCCAACTTTTTCACTTTCCTCTTTCACTTTCATCAAGAGGCTTTTTAGTTCCTCTTCACTTTCTGCCATAAGGGTGGTGTCATCTGCATATCTGAGGTTATTGAGATTTCTCCCAGCAATCTTGATTCCAGCTTGTG
>SJYX01011539.1:48801-77670 GCA_006410675.1 Oreotragus oreotragus
CTGAGCACCAAAGAATTGATGCTTTTGAACTGTGGTGTTGGAGAAGACTCTTGAGAGTCCCTTGGACTGCAAGGAGATCCAACCAGTCCATTCTGAAGGAGATCAACCCTGGGATTTCTTTGGAAGGAATGATGCTAAAGCTGAAACTCCAGTACTTTGACCACCTCATGAGAAGAGTTGACTCATTGGAAAAGACTCTGATGCTGGGAGTGATTGGGGGCAGGAGGAGAAGGGGACGACCGAGGATGAGATGGCTGGATGGCATCACTGACTTGATGGACGTGAGTCTGAGTGAACCCCGGGAGATGGTGATGATCAGGGAGGCTTGGTGTGCTGCGATTCGTGGGGTCGCAGAGAGTCAGACACGACTCAGCGACTGAACTGAACTGAACTGATTGCTTTTATTTCACAATTTTACAAATGCTATATTTCTTTGCATCCAAGAGTTCAAATTTTTAAATCTCTGAAATTGGGACAGATCCTATAATTATTACTGGAAGTGTTTTTCTTCTTAATGCGACATAAAATGATGTGCTTAATCACTGAGGGCATTTCTAGACTTGGTGAAACATGGTAAATAGAAAAAACATTAAGAAAATTTGTTAAATCTGTAGATCCCAGATATCCTGTCTTTTCCACTTCACCACTTTGCTGAATCTTAAAGATACATTTAGCCCAAAATACATAATAATTTTGTGTGGTATTTGGGCTAACCAGTATTACCACGCTAACTAGTAGAATCAGTAAGACTTGATTTCCTTTGCTCAGTGTGCTAGCATCTGCAAAACAGACTGTGATGTGGACTAAAGGCTGGGGAGATGGTAAAGCACAGTTCTTATCTGTGACCATCTCACAACAGGCGGGAAAAGAGAAGAGGAAACACATGACCAGATCTATTGCTTCTGGGACTTCAGACTTAGAGAGGCAAACCTGTGGAAAGAGAAAAAAGCCTCAGAGGTGGGGCAGGATAAGAGCACAGCCTTTCCTTGCCCTGTTCGGGTGGCTCTGCTGTGGGCACCTTAAGTACTTCCTCTAAGAATGAGTTAAGGACAGCCCCCGGTGGCCAAGGCCCATCGGTGTCACCTTAGTCTCTGGCACATTCCGGAGGCATTCAGAAAATAAATGAGGATGAGATGATGACAGGTAGATACTGAACCAAAGGACTGGAAGGAGATGGTGGTATATACCGGGAGGGAAGGGGGACAGGCTAGGGAGAGCAGAGGTTGTCTCTGCAAAGTGTGATTGGAATTTTCTCCCTCCCCTTTTATTTCCTGGTGTGGTCAGACCTGCCAGACAGGTTCTCCAGAGTCAAGGGGAAGAAGCAGAGGGTGGAGAGAGAAGAGGCACCCCAACTTTTGGTGATAAGACTGACTGCTGGGTGTGGCAACACAAACTTGAGTTCTAATCCTAGCTCTGCCCCTCATAGCTGTTAAATCAGTCTTCTTTGGGTTTGTTTTCTTAGTGATCAAATGGGGCTAATCTTATTTTCCTCCGTATTTGTCTTAATAAAGGTTGGACCAAGAAAAATCTTTATGCCAATGTTATAGATAAGAGTAGCCTTGTGGAGAAATTGAACTAAACGATGGTGGCTGGAGTCATGGCAGGACAGGCATTTAGGAAGTTTCTTTCCTTCTTTGTCCAAGTATTAGTTAAAAGGAGTGCAGCAAAAACTAACCAGTGGCAGCATTATGCTTCCAAAAAAAATTGCAAGGAAAAGTATTGCAAACAACAGTAGTAGTTGCTGGATTGGGTTCTCAGGGAAGGGGTAGAGAGATTCAATCAGTTACCAAGAAAGTTGGAGATAAATTTCTTCCCCCAGAATATGGAGGCACCAAAGTATTTCTAGTCGACAAAGACTGTTTTTCATTTAGAGGTGGTGACATTCTTTAAAAGTGTGTGCGAAGTCACGTCTGACTCTCTGCGACCCTTTGGACCGCAGTCCACCAGGTTCCTCTGTCCATGGGATTCTCCAGGCAAGAATACTGGAGTGGGTTGCCATGTCCTCCTCCAGGGGATCTTCCCAACCCGAGGATTGAACCCGTGTCTCTTGTGCCTCCTGCATTGGCAGACGGGTTCTTTATTGCTAGTGCCACCTGGGAAGCCTGTAGACTGAAATAAATCACTATTGAATTGGCATCTGCCCATCCCACTGAAATATTTCATCATGTAAGTAATTTCCACATCTCTCCTTTATAATAAACTAATGATGGCACCCCGAGCATGTGGAGAGCATCTCCAAGACCACCCCAGGTTCAATGGCATGAGGGGGCTCACAGGATTCAGCACATAGCTGTACTCATGGCTGTGACTTATTATAGCTGGAGGATACAAGCCGGACAGCAAAGGGGAAAGGCACGGGGTGATAGTTGGAGGAGACCAGGTCCAGGCTTCCAAGAATCATCTCCTGGTGGAGTCACGTACGATGCACTTGGTTGCTCCAGTGACACACAGTGAAAGCACATGTGAAATGTTGTCCATCAGGGAAGCTCATTAGAGACGCGCAGTTTTTATCGAGGGCTGGTCACAGAGGCACTTCCTGCTCAACGCATACCAAACTTCCAGCCTCTCACAAGGAAACAGGTGTTCAACATGAACCCCACTTCGTGTATGAATAGTTCAGGTGCAGATAGTCATTCTTATCAATTCTGGGAATGGTGGGAGCAACCCGCAAATCCGACTTCCCAGACACCAGCCCCAGGCCCAAGTTTCTCAGCAGGCTTCTCTAAGGATGCGGGCTCTGGCCTGCTACGTCTGGTTTGCACAGCCTGCTTATCCTTTGCTCCTTAGGAAAAGAGTAAGAAATTACTGGCATCGATATGGGTTTGGAAATGCCCAAACTGTCTGAGCATGTGGATAAGGGACCCAGTGTTTTCCACAAATGTTCCAATGCCCAAGTCCCTGTGCGCCAAGTGTGACATTTCTTTTCATCTGTTTCAAGAATTGGATTTAAGCAGCAATTAGGCACCATGTCCGGAGAAAGCAATGGCACCCACTCCAGTACTCTTGCCTGGAAAATCCCGTGGACAGAGGAGCCTGGTAGGCTGCAGTCCATGTGGTTGCGAAGAGGCGAACATGTCTGAGTGACTTTACTTTCACTTTTCACTTTCATGCATTGGAAAAGGAAATGGCACCCCACTCCAGTGTTCTTGCCTGGAGAATCCCAGGGATGGGGGAACCTGGTGGGCTGCCATCTATGGGGTCACACAGAGTCGGACACGACTGAAGCATCTTAGCAGCAGCAGGCACCATGTCAGCCAAGAACTTCTTTGGCGGGGTGGCAGCTCTTTTAAGGGATTCCAGGCCTACCTGGGGACTGGAAAGTCACCTCTGGAAGGGGGTTCCGTCAACTACCTGACACTGTCTTGATGGTTAACTTGCTTCCAGCCTATTTGAGGCTTCCAGAACATCGCCAAGAGGAGGTCATTCTTGTATTCTCCAAGGTTTCAGGATGCTTCTGTTGGAAACTGAGTAGAACCTAGGCCCCAAGAAGTCCAGCTTTGGAGCTGTGTCACACTAAAAGAAACAGTTCAGTAAGGAAAATGCAGTTAAAATGAATTCTGATCTTTATTTGCATTTTCCAAAGAACATTAGCGACCACAGATTTGTTACCTACAGTGATACATCTTAAAATGTATTTCTGCACATATTTTTAAAACATTTTATTTTATAATTTTTAATTAAAAATTGTTTTTGGTGCTGAAACCTGAGAAAACTGTTTTGTTTTAGAAGTTTTCGATTTCCAGAAAAGTTGCACCAATAACACTGAGATGAATATATGCGTGCATGGCAGTGCGCATGCTCAGTTTTGCCCAACTCCTTGGGACCCCATGGACTGTGGCCCACCAGGCTCCTCTGTCCATGGGATTCTCCGAGCAAGAGTGCTGGAGTGGGTTGCCTTGCCCTCCTCCAGGGGATCTTCCCGACCCAGAGATTGAATCCAGGTCTCCTGCATTACAGGTGGCTTCTTTACCACTGAGCCGCCGGGGAAGCCCCAGATTACTGTATATTCCTCACCCGATTTCTCCTATTATTAACATCTTATATCACAATAGTAGATTTGTCATACCTAAAAATGAACTAAAAAGGAACCAGTGTTGACACATTAGTAACTGAAGTCCATATTTAATCCAGATTTCCATAATTTTTACCTAATTCTTTTTGTTTCAGGTTTCTAGTGAGGAAAACCTATTTAGTCAACATGTGTCCTTAGGGTTCTCTCGGCTCTACTTTCCTTGTTTTTGATCACCTTAACAGTTTTGAGGAGGAAACTGCCCTTTGGTTAGGGGCTGTCTGATGTTTTTCTCATGATAAGGCTGGGTTTTGCACTTAGGGGGAGGAAGACCACAGAGGTCAAGTGCAGGTCTCATCACATCATAAGAAGCCTTGCTCACCTGGCTGAGGTTGTGTTTGTTGTAAAGCCACCCCCCCCCCTACCAGGTCCAGGCTTCCAAGAATCATCTCCTGGTGGAGTCACGTACGATGCACTTGGTTGCTCCAGTGACACACAGTGAAAGCACATGTGAAATGTTGTCCATCAGGGAAGCTCATTAGAGACGCGCAGTTTTTATCGAGGGCTGGTCACAGAGGCACTTCCTGCTCAACGCATACCAAACTTCCAGCCTCTCACAAGGAAACAGGTGTTCAACATGAACCCCACTTCGTGTATGAATAGTTCAGGTGCAGATAGTCATTCTTATCAATTCTGGGAATGGTGGGAGCAACCCGCAAATCCGACTTCCCAGACACCAGCCCCAGGCCCAAGTTTCTCAGCAGGCTTCTCTAAGGATGCGGGCTCTGGCCTGCTACGTCTGGTTTGCACAGCCTGCTTATCCTTTGCTCCTTAGGAAAAGAGTAAGAAATTACTGGCATCGATATGGGTTTGGAAATGCCCAAACTGTCTGAGCATGTGGATAAGGGACCCAGTGTTTTCCACAAATGTTCCAATGCCCAAGTCCCTGTGCGCCAAGTGTGACATTTCTTTTCATCTGTTTCAAGAATTGGATTTAAGCAGCAATTAGGCACCATGTCCGGAGAAAGCAATGGCACCCACTCCAGTACTCTTGCCTGGAAAATCCCGTGGACAGAGGAGCCTGGTAGGCTGCAGTCCATGTGGTTGCGAAGAGGCGAACATGTCTGAGTGACTTTACTTTCACTTTTCACTTTCATGCATTGGAAAAGGAAATGGCACCCCACTCCAGTGTTCTTGCCTGGAGAATCCCAGGGATGGGGGAACCTGGTGGGCTGCCATCTATGGGGTCACACAGAGTCGGACACGACTGAAGCATCTTAGCAGCAGCAGGCACCATGTCAGCCAAGAACTTCTTTGGCGGGGTGGCAGCTCTTTTAAGGGATTCCAGGCCTACCTGGGGACTGGAAAGTCACCTCTGGAAGGGGGTTCCGTCAACTACCTGACACTGTCTTGATGGTTAACTTGCTTCCAGCCTATTTGAGGCTTCCAGAACATCGCCAAGAGGAGGTCATTCTTGTATTCTCCAAGGTTTCAGGATGCTTCTGTTGGAAACTGAGTAGAACCTAGGCCCCAAGAAGTCCAGCTTTGGAGCTGTGTCACACTAAAAGAAACAGTTCAGTAAGGAAAATGCAGTTAAAATGAATTCTGATCTTTATTTGCATTTTCCAAAGAACATTAGCGACCACAGATTTGTTACCTACAGTGATACATCTTAAAATGTATTTCTGCACATATTTTTAAAACATTTTATTTTATAATTTTTAATTAAAAATTGTTTTTGGTGCTGAAACCTGAGAAAACTGTTTTGTTTTAGAAGTTTTCGATTTCCAGAAAAGTTGCACCAATAACACTGAGATGAATATATGCGTGCATGGCAGTGCGCATGCTCAGTTTTGCCCAACTCCTTGGGACCCCATGGACTGTGGCCCACCAGGCTCCTCTGTCCATGGGATTCTCCGAGCAAGAGTGCTGGAGTGGGTTGCCTTGCCCTCCTCCAGGGGATCTTCCCGACCCAGAGATTGAATCCAGGTCTCCTGCATTACAGGTGGCTTCTTTACCACTGAGCCGCCGGGGAAGCCCCAGATTACTGTATATTCCTCACCCGATTTCTCCTATTATTAACATCTTATATCACAATAGTAGATTTGTCATACCTAAAAATGAACTAAAAAGGAACCAGTGTTGACACATTAGTAACTGAAGTCCATATTTAATCCAGATTTCCATAATTTTTACCTAATTCTTTTTGTTTCAGGTTTCTAGTGAGGAAAACCTATTTAGTCAACATGTGTCCTTAGGGTTCTCTCGGCTCTACTTTCCTTGTTTTTGATCACCTTAACAGTTTTGAGGAGGAAACTGCCCTTTGGTTAGGGGCTGTCTGATGTTTTTCTCATGATAAGGCTGGGTTTTGCACTTAGGGGGAGGAAGACCACAGAGGTCAAGTGCAGGTCTCATCACATCATAAGAAGCCTTGCTCACCTGGCTGAGGTTGTGTTTGTTGTAAAGCCACCCCCCCCCCTTGTCTGTACTGTTCTCCTTGGATAAAAGTCACTATGCACCACCCACACCTCAAGAGTGGAGGGTTATGCTCCACTCTCTTGAGGGCAAAATATCTGTATAAATTATGTAGACTTCTCCTTGGGAAACCTCTCAATTCACTTGTGTCTATTTAGTTATTCAACCATCTATTTGTGTTGGCACTGACTCGTATTTTGGGAAACTATCTCTCATTCATCTGGCAAGGGTTCTCATATCTCTTTCTGCTCTTCCTTACAAATAACTTTTTCCATTATTTTCATTTTTCTCTTCTTTCCTTTTCATTCCCATTAACCTGTTTTCCCACCCCCTTTCCTACTCCCCCTGTCTCTTATCTCATCCCTTCCCTTGAATCTTCTACCCTATTTCTCCAGTTGTCCTCCTGACTGGTCGATTGGTTACTCCGCATACCAAATAAAGTATCACCAAATAAAGTATAAATTAAATGAAATATCTAGAAAAGAGGGGGAAGGGAAGCAGGGAATGCTCATTAGTCAACCTCAGAATAGTTTAGCAGTAGAGGGGGCAGAAAGAGGCTGTGACTATTTCAAGCACTGACTATTTTACCCATCTTGCATGCATGTATGTGGAAATGGTTTCTAGAGAGCTTGTGTCGGGGATGGTGCTGATACATGTAGTATCTTACTCAAACTCACAACAACCTCATCATGCTTATTTCAGAGCTGATAAATCTGAGACTCAGAGAGATTACCTGCTCAATGTCAAGTCAAATGGCAAAGTGGGGTTTTTAAGCCACAGTTGACTCCAAATCTGGTGTGCTCATAGGGAGAACTGAGACGTATTTATAATCCTGGTTCCCTAGGAAATGAAACATACCTCTACTTCTAAAACCACCAACATGGAGTACAGAAACATGTGCACAGTCTCAGAGAGTCTCAGCTCGCACGAGGCTTTGGCTCTGTCTGAATTTGTAGGTACACCTCAATTACAGTCTTGCCCTTTTCCTCCATTGAGCTGGTACCTCGGCTTTCACCTCCTACAAAGCAGACTCCAGAGTGTTTTAGTCTTTTCTCCTCTGTGAGTTACTGTGGAGAAAACTGTTAAGGTTTCTGGATTCGTTTTCTCTTGCTGTGTCACAGGTTAACCACAAGCAACGGCTTAAAGCAATACCCACTGCTTAGCTCCCGGTTTTGTAGATTTGTGTGACAGCTCTCTGTTCAGGGACTTGATGGCCAGGCTGCCTTCCTTTCTGGAGGCCTCAGGGAAGAATCGGCTTCCAAGCTCATCCAAGTTGTTGACAGAATTCAGTTCCTCGCAGACTGAGGCCTCTGTTCACAGGGTGACTTTTGCCTGAGAGATGCGCTCAGCTTCTAGACCGCCCTCCACTCCCTGCCACAGTCTTTCTTCGTGTAGCTTCCTCCAGATACTCTCATGCTTTGAATCTCTTCCCTCCTCTGCCTCTGACTTGAGACCCGGATTTAAAGGGCTCATGTGATTGGTTAGGCCCACCCAAATAACGAACCCGCCTTTCCCCCCATCACCCCTTTTTCTTTGGCCACACCACGTAGCAGGCAGGATATTTCCCCAACTAGGGACCAAGTCTGGGCCCTCTGCAGTGGAAGCATGGAGTCCTATCCACTGGGCCACCAGGGAAGTCCCAACCTCTGACACATAATATAACCTAAAAAAAAAAAAAGTGAAAATGTTAGACGCTTAGTCTGACTCTTTACGAACCCATGGACTGTAGCCCACCTGGCTCCTTCGTCCACAGGATTCTCCCGGCAAGAATACTGGACTGGGTAGCTATTCCCTTCTCCAGGGGATCTCCCCAACCCAGGGATCAAACCCAGGTCTCTTGTATTGCAGGCAGAGTCTTTATCATCTGAGTCACCAGGGAAGCGCAGCAGTAACACCCCATCACATTTACAGTCTTAGGTATTAAACAGGCTGTGTAAACCACATCTTACAAGTCTGTCTACCACAGCTTCCATTCCTTCATTTATTCACACATCTCATAGTTATGTAATGCCTGCCCTGTGCCAGGCATTGTTCTAGGAGTTGGAGATACAATGGTGAACAAGACAAACTCGACCTCTTAAAGCTTACTATGTAGCATAGTAAGACAGATAGTAACCAAGGAAACAAAGAAAACTCCCTGTTAGCGCTGAAAGCTCTGCGAGTTAAAATGGGCTGGTCTTTAGGAAAGGGCTCTCTGTGGAGGGGCTGTTTTAGCTGCTCTGTGAGAAGATACTATAATGAAAAGTCCATGTGAAGATAATCTAACATCCACAAACCCAAGATGGAAGCCTACACGTTCCAGGGTTCCTTTTAATCATGTTTAACACGCTTCACAGAGAAGCCTTGTCTTAAACCACACCCAAAACCACTACGCACAGTGTCTTACTCATTCTGCTTCCTTGGCTGTAGTTGGTTTGTGTAGCTTTGAGCATAATCTCCCAGGTTCCCCAGCAGTAGCTGGGTTCCATGGCATGCCAGCCTTGGCCGGTGTGAGCATGTACTCCATGTCCCATAAACAAGCCCCTGTTTCTCCCTTCAGCTTTCTGCTACAGGCAAGCACTATCTTTTTAAAAAATTCTTTTTAAATTAATTAATTTTTAAAATTTTGGCTGTGCTGGGTCTTCGCGGCTGTAAGGGCTTTTCTCCAGTCACAGCAAGCGGGGGCTACTCTTTGTTTCTGCGTGCGGGCTTCTCACTGTGGGGGCTCCTCTTGTGGAGCGCGGGCTCCAGGGCACACAGGCTCAACAGCTGTGGAGCGCGGACTTAGTCGCTCCTCAGCCTGTGGGATCTTCCTGGACCAGGGATCAAACTTGTGTCTCCTGCGTTGACTGGCAGGCGAGTTCGTTACCACTGAGCCACCGGGGAAGCCCCAAGGCAAGCGGAATGTTAATTGAAGACTCCTGAGTGTGTAAGATGCATGTTTCCCAATCAGTAATAATATACCACTAGGACATGTTTCTGCTAAAAAATACACTTGACTGAATCTGCATTTCAAGTTCCTGCTTTAAATTTGCAGAACCCAAACTTTCGGTGATCTGAGAACTGCCTGGCATAAGCACAGTGCTCTCCACGTGTGCCCTGGGCACACCACTGTTTAAAGGCTTCCCAACCCCAGCTGGACATTTTCAAGGTGAGGAACGCCAGGCTGTGAGGTTTGGGACCTAGTTTATTTTCGTAAAGCACTGGTACCGCTGATGTGCTCTGAAGTACACACCAAACACTTTCTGGGTGTGACCATGAGCCAGGCACCATCCAGATACAAAGATGAATGGTTCCAGTCACTACCTTCAAGGGACTTCCAGGATGACACAGGAGAAATGTGCAGATGGGCAATTGTAATATAGAAGGCTTGCTTTAACCAACTGTCACTTAGTTAAATGACTTTGACTTACTGAGTGTTTACTCTGCGTGAGGTACTGCTACTGGTGCTACAGAGACAGCAGTTGGACAAAACAGACGTAAATCCCTCCCCTCATCAAGCTTATATTCTAGGAAATTCCCTGACGGTCCAGTGGTTAAGACTCCTTGCTCTCACTGCTGAAGGCCTGGAATTGATCCCTTGTTAGGGAACTAAAAGTCCCACAGGCCACATGGCACAGTCAGACAAGCAAATAAACAAAAAACTTACCTTTTAGAGGGGCAGACAGTAAAGAAATAAACTCATAAAATATATCAGGGGTCAAATGGTGATAATAAATGTTATGGAGGAAAGGAAAGGCTAGAAGGGTGCTAAGAAGTATAGAAAGAAGGAGGTTATTATTACTTTAAAGAGGTGAGAGAGGACATCGCTGAAAAGGTGACATTGACACGATGTGAGAGGGACGAGGGAAGAGAAGGAGCTGTGTTGGGTCTTGCAGGTCATTATAAGGACCGACTTTCACAGAGTGATCTGGGGGCCACAAGAGGGTCTTGATTAGGAGACTGACACGATCACCTCAGTTTTGTTTTGAAAAGGATCCCCCTCCTTGCTATGTGGAGAAAAACAGGGAGGAAGCCAGGTGAAAAGAGAAAGACAAGCTAGCTGCTTATTGTACACTCTAGCTGAGAAGTGATGGAGACTCAGACCATCACTGGATAGCCGTGGAAGTGGCGTATGTGGGATTTGTTGATGGGCTGATTGGACGTGGGGATATGACAGAGAAAAGCAGAGTCAAGGAGGTCTTTAATATTTTTGTGGCTTAGGCAACCAGAAAAACAGGGTTGTAATTATTCTCTGGGGGATGGTGAGAAGAAGAGCAGGATGGAGCCAGAGCGACCTGGAGTCTGGTTTGGGGCAGGCTGGGTGTACGTTGCGTGTCAGACATTTAATGGATGTGTCAGATAGACATCTGGGTGTGAGCTGGGCTTTCAGGAAAAGAGGTCAAGTGCTGGTGATACAGTTTTGTAACTTGACAGCACAGATGTGATTTGTAAAGCTATGAGCTAGTATTTTTGGTGTCTTTGCTGTCAGCGTCTTTGCTGCAAGCATTTTCGCTGCAAATTGGCCATGAGACAATTTCACCATGAAGGATATACTAACCGGTTGATAGTTTGGGGTTGGACAGTTTGGTTTCAATAAGTTGAAAAGCATTAGCATTTCTTCTAGTCAGTGACGTTATTGATCTCTTTATCGAGCTACCAGGTGATGTCTCTCCTTTACTTTTTGTTCTTTTAGCTTTTTTTCCTCCCATTGTTTTATCTTTTACAGCAAAATTGCCTATGGCCAATTAGTTATGAGGCAAAAATATGTGGGGCAAAAATGCTTGCGGCAAAGATACTTACAGCAAAAGCATCTAGCACCATGAGCTAGAACCGAAAGATGAAGGCAGTTAGAGGAGGAACAAGGTCCAGGAACTGACCTCTGGGACTTTTCAAACTTACAAGTCAGAGGGACGAGGAACAGATGGAGAGGTGAGAAGAAAATCAGGAAAGGAGGATCCTGGAAGTCAAGTGGAGAAAGTGTTTTAGGGAAGATACAGCGATCATCTCTGTGTATGAGAGGAGATGGAATCCAACACATTGGTAGGTAAGGGCTGACCCTAGATAGGAGGATCAATGAATGGTAATAGGAGGGAAGGCAGAGAGTCTGAGCATAGATGAAAGTGGGCAGCAGATGGCACAGTGCCAAACTTCTCTAATTTCTCCTCTGTTTTCTCTCAGCCATCGGTGGAAAGTAGAGAAAGGAGGGCCTGGAATTTAGAGAGAGGGAAACGTATGAACTGGTCATCTAGGAGAGTGAGAGCAAGGCCGAGAGAAGTGCAGTAGGATGGGTGAGCAGCAGCATGGCGCTTGTTGAGGCTTGTGGTCGTGAATTTTAAGTGAGACTTCTCGACGTGGCTGTGCCTTCGTCTCCGGTCATATGAGGCTGCAGGCAGGAGTAGGTAGAGGGTTGGACTGGCCAGCGTTTGGGGTAAAATAGAGAACTGAGCAGACAATAATTAAATGATGGAGTCCATGTGGGGCCTGGAGGGACTCCCATGGTGGTCCAGGGGCTAAAACTCCATGCTCCAGTGCAGGGGGCCTGGGTTTGATCCCTGGTCAGGGCACTGGATCCCACATGCTGCAATTAGGGATCCTGCATGCTGCACTGAAGAATGAGGACCCCACATGCTGTAGCTGTAGCTGAGACCAGGTGCAGCCAAAATAAATAAATAAAAAAGAAGGAAAAAGTTGGGTCTGGAGGAAACAGAAGACATGGGGGATGAGAGCAGAGAAAAGAGGTACACTGGATGAATGGATTGCAAATAAATCCCAGTCAAGTAGCAGGGTTGTTCCAGTTGGGATCTGATAGAATTAACCACAGCAGGGGGTGGTCAGAAAGTAAGATGCTTGAAATCTAGATTTGGGAACTGAGATAGTTAGTGTGACAAGATCTGGATAGAGGTCAGCATACTATGGCCTTGCAGGTTAAATCTGGGCCTGCAGCCTGTTTTTATATAACCTTGAGATAAGAATGGTTTTTCACATTAAAAAAAAAAAGAGTATTATCCTTTTAGCAAGAACAGTTGCTCCAAGAATTGAAGGTATTTCATGGCCCACAAAACCTAAAATAATGACTACCTGGCCCTTTATAGAAAGAGTGCTGACTCTTGGGCTAGACTCTAGGGTATCAATGGCTGTGTGAGTGGCTGAGGCCAGGTAGAGGACACAATGGTGAAGGCCAGGTGGCCAGGATATCTGCCAGGATCAATTACTTGGGTACAGAGCCCACCGGTCATTATAATGGTGGTGCTGGAGAGAGTGGCGGGGAACCAGAACTAACAGCCAGGAATGAGGGGTGTGACCTGGGATTGGGAGATGACTGAAAAGACCACAGCACGGAGGAGTCACACATGGCCTAGACTGATGATGTGAGCATCAGAAGTGAGAGTTTAAGGGAAGAGAGAGAGAGAGGAGGAGACAGAGAAAGCATGCTCTGGGATGGAAGGAGTTAGTGCGTTGAACTAGTTGGTCACGGATCCACCTCCCGGTGCCAGTGGTTTGACGGAGAAACACAGCCACCCTTTGTCAGGGTTGCAGAAGCAGCAGAAGGCTCACGACTGGCCTGGGTGATGGAGCTAACGGTGGCCTGAGCAAACACCACTGCAAAGGGACAGTGAGGTCGGCCCTGGCTGGCAGAAGAGGCTTTGCAGAGAAAGACTTTGGGTTGAGGCTTGAAGTATTAGCAGGAGTTAGGTAATGATGGTGGTGAGGGGAGAGGGATATATATGTGCAGGAAGGCGTGGTATCTTTGAACACTGACCTCAGAAAATCATGAATGAACTTGAGCACAGCTGGAGGTTCAGAATCAGTCCAATTAGGAGCTTTGGGTGAAGAATATTATTGTTTCTCCTTTAATATTTGCATGTGAGGCTTAGGGATAGTGAACACTCTGTGTAGATGGGTAGATGCTCTGAGTGAAACATGACATACATTGGCCTTTAAACTTGTTACTGCCCCATAGTATTGCAGGAAAATGTATTTTACGTGTTTACATAAGGATTTATTAATTTCTCTCTCCAGCATCTTTTGAGAGCATCTTGTCTGCCTGATGCTCTGCCAGGCACTGGGGATACAGTGGTGAACAACACGAATATGGTCATTCCCCTCTCAGAGCTTACAGTCTGCAAGTAATTACACTGAAGTATGGTCAGCGCTAAGAGAGGATGTTATTGGTGCTCAGTGCCTTGGCATCTAAATTAATCTGGGAGCCAGGGAAGAATCCTGGCAGAAGTGACATTTAATATGAAGGAGAAATAGGTTGTTGTTGCCAGAGTAAGGAATAGGTGGTGATAACTTCCCAAGTGAAGTGAGCGCATGCACTGGGTTGGAGGCGGGAGAGGACTGTTTCAGGCACTGAAAGACATTGAGAGAGGTGAGAGATGGGTCTAGAGAGACTATGGCAGCCTGGTCTGGAGTGGATTCTCCGTCTTCACGTGGCTTCTTCTTTTTTTTTTTTTTGGGAGGCTGCCTGGTACATCTTACAGGATCTTGGTTCCCTGACCAGGGATTGAACCTGGGTCCTGGGCACTGAAAGCATGGTGTCCTAACCACTGGATCACCAGGGAATTCCCTCCATGGAGCTTCTGATGAGTGTTCAGAGTTTTCCTCTCTCTAGACTGCAAAGTCTGAGAAAGTGAAAGTGAAGTCGCTCAGTCATGTCAGACTCTTTGTGGCCCTTGGACTGTAGCCCACCAAGCTCCTCCGTCCATGGGATTCTCCAGGCAAGAATACTGGAGTGGGTTTCCATTTCCTTCACCAGGGGATCTTCCTGACCCAGGGATCGAACCCAGGTCTCCCACGTTGCAGACAGATGCTTTAACCTCTGCACCACCAGAGAAGCCATAAGTCTGAGAAGGCAGGAACCAGATCTGTCCTGCTCACTGCTGCATACCTGCCTATGGAGTGCCTGCCTTTCGAGTCTGGCACATAGTAATGGTTTGTTGATTATGGTTTATTGAATGAATGTATAAACATGAACCTTAGTTTAACTTTAAAATTTATTATGTTCATCAGTACAAATAACTTCATTATAGCATTTTTGTAAACAATGAATGTGAAAGTATAAACTGTGAAACATGATACTTGTTTTAAGGCTGTGAAGTATTATGTTGCAAATATGTATAATGTAGTACTTCAGCTGTACCCTTAACAACTGTTTTTTTTTTTTTTGAGAACCTTATTTATTCCACTCAAGTCAGAAAAATCCTACAAAACACTGTATTAGAGAAAGTATCCAGTCATATACAGTATAAACGTAGCTTGATTAGGGGGAAAAGAAACCTTCATCAGCCTGATTACATCCTTTTGCCACTTCCTGAGTGGCTTTTAGCATTATTCAGGTTGCTTGTTTTCCACTAGTGCGCATTAATCAACAGCAAGTAATTATGCTTTTCTCCAGGCCCAGAATAGATCCCATCTTGTCCCTCTTTGTGTACTTGTCTATTTTCACCAGTGAATCATCATCTCTATGAAAGGAGGCATCGTGCTTATTTTTATCCCCAGTGTCTTACATTATGGCTGTTAGCTGGTACTGAATACCTGTTAGTTGAGTTTAATAAGTAAATTTATCCTGGAAATTGACATTATACCTTTCAGTTCAGTTCAATTCAGTTCAGTCACTCAGTCGTGTCCGACTCTTTGTGACCTCATGAATCGCAGCACGCCAGGCCTCCCTGTTCATCACCATCTCCCGGAGTTCACTCAGACTCAAGTCCATCGAGTCCGTGATGCCATCCAGCCATCTCATCCTCGGTCGTCCCCTTCTCCTCCTGCCCCCAATCCCTCCCAGCATCAGAGTCTTTTCCAATGAGTCAACTCTTCGCATGAGGTGGCCAAAGTACTGGAGTTTCAGCTTTAGCATCATTCCTTCCACAGAAATCCCAGGGTTGATCTCCTTCAGAATGGACTGGTTGGAGCTCCTTGAAGTCCAAGGGACTCTCAAGAGTCTTCTCCAACACCACAGTTCAAAAGCATCGATTCTTCGGCGCTCAGCTTTCTTCACAGTATACCTTTACTCATTCAAAAATATGGTAACAGACTCTAAATACTTTTCATGCACTTAAATGGTCCTTTGTTATTGCTGCTGCTGCTACTTAGTTGCTTGTCATATACGACTCTGTGTGACCCTATGGACTGCAGCCCACCAGGCCCCTCTGTCCATGGGATTCTCCAGGCAAGAGTACTGGAGTAGGTTGCCATTCCCTTCTCCAGGGGATCTTCCCAACCCAGGGATTGAACCCATGTCTCTTATGTCTACCTGCATTGGCAGGCAGGTTCTTTACCACCTGGGAAAAAGCCCTAATGTGGTGTTGCTGCTGCTAAGTCACTTCAGTCGTGTCCAACTCTGTGCGACCCCATAGATGGCAGCCCACCAGGCTCCCCCGTCTCTGGGATTCTCCAGGCAAGAACACTGGAGTGGGTCACCATTTCCTTCTCCAAGGCATGAAAGTGAAAAGTGAAAGTGAAGTCACTCAGTTGAGTCCGACTCTTAGTGACCCCATGGACTGCAGCCTACCAGGCTCCTCCATCCATGGGAGTTTCCAGACAAGAGTACTGGAGTAGGGTGCCATTGCCTTCTCTGTAATGCAGTGTAAACCTATGTAAATAGTTGCCAGTAACAAATTCAAATTAGGCTTTTTGAAATTTCTGGAACATTTTCTCCAAATATTTTCTTTCTATCTGTTGCTCTCTCTTTTAAGGCATTTTTTTTTTTTTTTTGGGGGGGCTGTGGGATCTTAGTTCCCCAGCCAGCGATTGAACCTGGACTCTCAGCAGTGAAAGTGCAGAGTCCTACACATTGGGCCTTCAGGGAATTCCCTTCTGAATATTTCTGATGCATGTCTAGTTGCATCTGAGAATGCAGAACTCCACAGGTGTGGGTGCAGAGGGTTGACTGTACTTTTAAAATAACTTCAGAGAGAAAAGGATGAAGATGTAGAAACATTGGATTTCATTTTACCTCCCAATTTTCTAGTATTTTTGTTTCAGGCCTACCAAATAATGAGCAATAATCATTTTACCATTTTCTTTGAGATATGACAATGGAAAGTTAAGAATGTTGGAAAGCTTTTTTGATACTTAGGTCAGGTTTCTTTTTATTTTATTCTGTTATTTACCTCTCTGGTCTACTGAAAAAGTTTTCTATCTATAGCATTTAAAAGCTATATTTGCTCTTATGTTTAGCTTTTTTTTTTTTTTTNTTTGAGATATGACAATGGAAAGTTAAGAATGTTGGAAAGCTTTTTTGATACTTAGGTCAGGTTTCTTTTTATTTTATTCTGTTATTTACCTCTCTGGTCTACTGAAAAAGTTTTCTATCTATAGCATTTAAAAGCTATATTTGCTCTTATGTTTAGCTTTTTTTTTTTTTTTAGCTTTTTTGACTTAAGTATCTTATACACAAATAAGTCTCTTGATCTTGTCCTATAAAACAGTTCCCATGGCTTTTTAATACCTACTGCTCAACTCTGCTCTTATTTTTTGAGGTGTAAGCTCAGGGTGATCTAATCATTTGGAAGAAGAACTCTCTGAAATGAATTAAAAAATTTTTTTTTTAGAATTTGCGATTCATTTTCTATGTCTGCATTTCCCAAATATTCTTCCTAGTGATAAACTTAAATAGAAAAACCTCTTTGCTGAGGCAGAAGGAAAGAGGGGGGAATGCTTTTTGTGTGTATATACTGTAGTTTTCTCATTCATTAATGTGGTACTCTCAATTTACACATCCCATCTATTATTGTGGTGGTGAGTTTAGTCAATAATTCTGGGTCTGACTCTTGTGACCCCATGGACTGCAGCCTGCCAGGTTCCTCTGTCCATGGGATTTCGCAGGCAGGAATACTGGAATGATTTGCTATTTCCTTCTCCAGGTCACCCAGGAATTAAACCCACATCTCCTGCATTACAGGTGGTCTCCTCTATTGTAGGCAGATTCTTTACCATTCGTTACTACAAAATGTGTAATAAATTTGCAACAATTTATTCCTCTGCTGCTTTCTGAATTTTTCTGAACTTATTTTAATTTTTTTGGTCAAGCTGCAGGGCATGCAGGATCTTGTGTTTCCCTGACCAGGGATGGAACCCATGCCCCGGCAGTCTTACCCGTTGGACCACTGCCAGGCAAGTCCCAGAACTCATTTTGAATAATTAATTAAGTTTAAATGGCTTCCAAGTTCTAGGTATAATGTTTGAACATTAAAGTTGTTCATCAAAAATAGAAGACCTGTAGCAAAGGGCTTGTTACAGAATTTTTTCATTAACACTTTTCTTAGGTTTGTGTGCAGTATATGCTCAACATAAAGGCGACGACAGTCCCACGTATTTTCAAATATTTTGAGGGTCTGGTCTGCTGCGTGTCTTTTCTCCCCACGCCAGACTGCTGTCTCCAGTATATCCCCAACCTTCAGGTCTTGGCTCAAAACGAGTTTTTTCTGAGGGCCCAGGCACTCTCTTTGTCACCAATTTTAGGATTTTATCTACATGTGAAAAAAGCCTGCTTGGTTGTTTAGTTACTTATTGCAACTCTCCTCCCCAGGCTAGTGCGTCATGTGACAGGTCTCCACTAGAGGTGAAAATCCTTGGCCTAATGTGTTCTCAATGCATTTGTGTTAAGCAAATAAATTCGGTATTTTAACTCAGCCAAGTCAGTATCGTTGTCTGGAGAATTCCAGGGAGAGAAGCCTGGCGGGCTACAGTCCATTGGGGTCGCAGAGAGTCGGACAGGACTGAGCGACTAATTTTCACTTTCAAGTCAGGTCATTCTCTTCCCTAGGCGAATGAAACTCCAATACTTTGGCCACCTGATGCCAAGAACTGACTCATTGGAAAAGACCCTGATGCTGGGAAAGATTGAAGGCGGGAGGAGAAGGGGACGACAGACGATGAGATGGCTGGACGGCATCACCGACTCGCTGGAGATGAGTTTGAGCAAGCTCCGGGGAGTTGGTGATGGACAGGGAGACCTGGCGTGCTGCAGTCCATGGGGTCGCAGAGTCGGACACGACTCAGCTGACTGAACGGAACCGAACTGAGGCGAATGAGACCGATTCTAACTTTGCAGAACTCCGCACAAATCTTATTAGAGGAAGACTGCGCTTTCTCGCCAGTAGTTCTAACCCAAACTGCATCTTTCTCACCCCTATTCTCACTCGAGGAGTTAGGGGCCTGAGAACCCTCTCCCCAACGTTTTTCTCGCAGAACCCAGAGGTGGAACCCGAGCGCCCGTCCGCAGCGCACGGCCGCCACGTCAGCCGGCGCGCGTGACGCCAACGCGCTTGCGCGCGGGAGGGGCGGGGCGCGCCCGGAGGCCCGCCCCCTACATCCGGGGCCTAAGCGGCGGCGGCGGCGCCGCCGCGCAGAGCGGGTCACGTGGCTCTTTCCTTTCCGTCTCTGGCCGGCTGGGCGCGGGCGACTGCTGGCGAGGCGCGTGGAGCCTCGCGCTGGTTCCCCTTCGTCTCCTCTCCCGGCCCGGGACCCCGAGGATTCGCTGACGCCGGGTGAACTGAGCCTGCCGCCAAGATGCCGGCCTATTTCCAGAGGCCGGAAAATGCCCTCAAGCGCGCCAACGGTGAGGAGGGGATCAGAGTGCGCCGGACTGGGGCGGCCCGAGGCCTCGGAGGTCGAGGGGGCCCGGGCCTGGGGCGCGATGTGCGGCCGCCCGACTGTGGCTGCACGGGAGGCCTGTCCGCCGCCGACCCAACCCGGGGTTGGGTATGGTATCCCTTCTCGCTCCAACCGACATGGGAGGTAGAGCGGGGAGGGTGGGAGGCACGGAGCCGGGAACCGTCTCTCTGCGGGGCTCGCTTTCCTCCCGCCGCCTCTCAGTGAGTCTCGGGGGGCAGAGTGGCGGCGTCGCGGCTCCGGAGAGAGGCCGACCCGGGCCGGAGCTCCTCTCTCCCCGCCTCTGCTGGGCACCCCCTCACTCCAGACCACGGGGCCTTGTGCGATTCGGCCCCGCGCCCCCGGCCGCCATCTGGGAGTGCCGGGGAGGAGGAAACATGGCTCCCTCCCGGGGACAATGCACGCGAGAACCTCGGCTCCACCTCCCGCCGGGCCGGGAGCCCCGGCAGGCCCACCTCCGGGCTCTCCTGCGGACGCCTCCGCGCCCCCGAATCCAGCGCCGCTCTTTGCCGGCTTAGGGTCCACTTCCCCTTCCGACCCCTCTTCTCCGCTTCGGGGACTCTGACCCCTTTAACTCGTTCCCTGTTTTTTAAATTTTTTTTTTTTTTTGGCATTGATTATTGGCAGCTGCGAAGCCTACTCGGAGTCACAAGGAAGTTGGGACAGAGTTAATACTATAAGAGGGACTTGAAGTTTCTCTCAAAGATTAGGAAAGTGAGGCCTAGGGAGACTGGTTTGCCCAAGGTCACTCTGGGAGTGAGTTGTTGAGCTAGAAGCCCAACACCAAGGTCTCTGAACTTCAAGATCCATCGTGGTCCCCCCCCCCCCCCCCCGCCGCTACTATTGCGCTGCTGCTGGCGATTATTTCCATATGTGTGCTGCAGTCGGCGGCACTGTTGGGAAAACTTGTGTGTGTCCTGATCTGTTCAAGTGGCATGTATTACGTTGTCATTACAGGGGGTGCAAATGTATTCTCTGGTCTTTGAATAGATTCTTATTTAGGGTTTATAAGTGTTAAGAGTGTCCATTGCTCTGTCATTTTCATGCTTCCTCACGCCAAACGAGTTTTGGGTCTTAGCCCTGTTGTGGATCGATGTACCGTGTCTGTTAACCCTTTTATACTTACGAAGCTTATTTTGTTAGTTCGTTTGAAAATCCTCTTAGGAGAAGGTCAGTTTCAATGTGTACAATTGGTACTACTGATAATCTGTTAGGGCCAGAGAGCTGTTTGTCCTATGCTTGTTATTTTTACTGTAAGTTAACAATTTCGGGGATAAGTAACCGTCTGTGGAATAGGATAATGCTACATTCTGTGGAATAGAGTAACTGTTCTAAAAAACAATGGAAACTACAACTTTGATCTAATCAGTCACTCTGATCCTCCATGTTAATAGTTTGAACAGGCAGGAAGTGTACACATGATTATAGGAAAGAAAATAAGATTGAGATGGAAATTTAACCCTACAAAATAAACTAGCAAATTTAGGGAAAACATTATTTCTCAAATGTTTTGAAACTTAAGAGAATTATATATTGTGGTATACAAATGGCTTGGGTGAAATTACTACTGTAAATCTGTTTTATAGCCCTTTGAATGCTTTACCAACACATTTTTTTCCATGTTAATTGGCTGAAGCCCTGTAATCTTCACGGCCTAAATACTACATATTTTGTGTTCAAGCCTTGTATCCTTCACTCCTCCCTTTTGAATCTATATGAACTTAATGTTTTAGTAACTTTAAAATTAGAAGTGATGCATGTTAACATCTTAAATCTTTTCTCACAATTTCTAAGTTGAAATAGATTTGATTCATGAAGAGCAGTTTGTGAAAATGTGAGAAATTCAGGTAGGCAAGGTAAGAGAGACATGGGGATGGGGACTTGAATTTGTTAGTGTAGTTTTTGTAAAAGGCCTTTTAAAAAGCTGTTATATGAGTGCTGGTATGGTAGAGATGCCTTCCCTTTCAAGTAGTATAATTTCTGTCCCTTTCATCTTAGATCCTGTCTTAGTATCAATGAGCAGAATGTGGATGGCATGTGACACTGTTGACAAAATTTTATAAATAGGGTAACCAGAGCACATTTTATTTTTAATGGAAATAATCTCATAACATTTGTAATATCAAATCACATTTAGATCTTATCCATTAGAGTATCCTAATAAGATGTGAATAAATTTAGGTGTAGAATGGTTTGTCAGAGCAATAGTTTTGGAAGCAATTGGAAAACAGGCATTCTGGAAAATGAGACCCGAGTCCCAGCAGTTACTGGCAAGAAATTTGCATACCCCAGAATCATTCAGAAAAAGCTCCTTTTCCAGCTCATATAGGTGATAGTGCCAGTTTTGTTGCTTCTGACTGTATAACGGCCTTTTAACTTACACTCTACAGCCAGTGTCTTAAAAATAAAGTTGTTATTAAACCCACAAATTATGTAACATTATAGCTTATCTACTTGGTCTGTTACACAGATAAACTAGTAAAATTGAAGAGCTGACCTAAACTTTACTAGAGGTAGATACATAGATCACTCACTGTGTCTTTAAGAATGCCTACCCTCCTAGGAATAGTTTGTAATTCCAGATTTTATTTTTAAGATGATATCAATCTGGAAATGAACGTTTCTTTAAAGATTGCAGTACAGCTTTTAGTGTGTGATAGTTTTCTATTGCATAGCCTCAAAAACTTGTTTTTTTTTTCCCCCTAATTAGATGATTGTTTTGGAATTTGAAAGTATTGAATTTGGAATCTTAATTTGACTAGCTGTTGAGGAAATGAAAAGTACTTTCAGTTTTATCACTAAACAAGACTTACTATTTTTTTTTAAGTGACATTGTTACCACAGTCATTTAAAAATAAGAGATTGGGAATTATGTTTTGATAGTTTGTTGTTTTGTCACCACATCATACTGGGGCCAGCTCTTAAATTTAACTCTTGGTGCCTATTTTGCAACATATTGACAGTGCTTATACACAGTAGTATGGGATTTAAATCCTCAATGTAAAATTTGGAATTGGATAAGTCATTTTGGTGGGCTGCTGTGATGTCCTTAATGTGAAGGATAAATGTAAAAACATTTACTCCCCAATTTTTGGCTGATAGAAGCTGTTTCTGTTAAATAGTTTTGGAAAAAATACTAAAATGTTGAATTTTAAAATAACAGATGTGTGCATGCTCCAGGAAGTTGATGAGTAGATTGTTCCTTTGAAACAGGGAACAGCAAAGTATCTAGTTGTATTCAGTGTTACATCTTTGATTGGGAGGGGTGTAATAAAATTGACCTGAGTGAAAATGGCCTTGCTCCCATATTGGCAGATTTGATATTGAGATTATTGAAGTATTGAAGAGGGGTTTATATTAATTTGCATGTGAGGAGTATGATTTGGTATAATATGGGATGACGTAGGATACTGTATTAAAAGATACTTAATTCAGTGTGTTTTGTGATTTCTCCTGTATAAGGTTTTAAAAATATACTAGAGTAGAAATATTGTTGATAGTTTTCCTGGAGGAAGGAATGTTCAGAGGCAGCATTCCTGAAAGATACGAACGATGATTGGAAGAAGAAATAAGAGTTACTAAATCCATAGATCTAGTAAATCCTTCAGATAAGAGACATTTTGGTCTGTGTTTGCCCTGGAATAATTATATCTTAGATAATAAACATTGTTAGGTTAATGCCTAAAATAATTATTTGTCAAGGATTTTTTTTAGAAAAATGAACATTGATTTTAAAAAACAAATGTTTTAACTTTTTTATAGCGTAAACTAGTGTTCTGTCAAATTATTTGTCAAATTTTCAGTGGAGAAATTTTTGTATGTGTGAAATTTGGCACTTAACTGAGTTTTAAGTTGAACATAACCAGAAAAGAACCACGTGTAGTCTGTTAAGTGTATTAAGAAAGTTAAAAAAAAAAAAAAAAGACAAATTTTAACTTTGGTCAGAAATGTAATAGAGGAGCTTTTGCTTTTATTTTCAAAACAAGCAATATACCCAAAATCTGAGGTTGGAACAGATTTTGAAATATTGCTACATACAGAATGCCATCAGATTTAGGCATTGAATTTTAAAGAATATACATTTGTTTACTCTACATTCAAATATTTTTTTCTCAATTAAAAAATAAAACTTTTAATTTTAGAAGTTTGAGATTTACAGAATTATTGTAAAGCTAGTACAGAGGTCACACCACACACAGATTCTCCTGTTAATAAATATCTTAGATCTGTGTGGTATGTTTGTTACAACTAGTGAATCAATGCTGATACATTATTATTAAGGAAAGTCCATACATTGTTCATATTTTCTCAGCTTTCTGTAATGTCCCCTGTGTATTTCAGGATCCCATCCAAGATACATTATATTTAGTTGTCTCCTTAGGTTCCTCTTGATTGTGGCAGTTTGTTAGGTTTGTTGATGGCCTTGACAGTTTGAGGAGTATTGATTGACAGGTATTCTGTCTCTTAGCTGGGATTTGTCTCAGTTTGTTTCTCGTGTTTAGATTGGGATAAATAAGTGGAGAGATACTTCGTGCTCATGGATTGGAAGACTAAATGCTGTTGTCGGTTCTTCCAAACTTGTTATATACGTTCAGTGAGATCCCAGTGAGCTATTTTGTAGGTATCTACAAACACTTCTGAAGTTTGTATGGAAAGGCAAAAGGTGTTACATAGCCAGCTAGTACTGAAGAACAAAGTTGGAGTACTCACACTACCTGACTTCAAGATTTTCTGTCAGGCTACAGTAATCAAGACAGTGAGGTATTGGCAAAAGCCTAGGCAGGTCAGTAGAGAAATGATCAAAATAGAGTCCCTAGATAGACCCACACAGGCAGTTGATCTAAAAGGAATCTAATTTGTTTTTTCTACCTCAAGTCTTAATACAAACTAGCAAAAATTGAATCTGCCAGGTCATTGTGACCGAAGTTACACTTGCTTTTTCTGCCTATTCAAGGGAGAGATTGTTATTGTGTCTTGAATTTCTGGAACGTTATAAAGTAACTTAGACATAACTGGTACATAGGAATTGAGTGAAATCTAGTTTTACCTATAGGTCGTATTTGAGATAGTATCAGTTTTTCATTTTTTTACCTTGGCATAGTGTTAGAAATCAAAAATAAATTGTGACCTCAAAAGAGATGGTAATAGGTTGGGAAATTAAAAACAGCCAAGTTAAAAAGCAAGATTTAGGTTTTTATATGGCATACATAACTAATTTTCTTCTGAATTACTTTTCCAGAATTTCTTGAAGTTGGCAAAAAGCAACCTGCTTTGGATGTTCTTTATGATGTTATGAAAAGTAAGAAACATAGAACATGGCAAAAGATACATGAGCCGATTATGTTGAAATACTTGGAACTTTGTGTGGATCTTCGCAAGAGCCATTTGGCTAAAGAAGGCTTATATCAGTATAAGAACATTTGTCAACAGGTATGAACAGCTGGGTTTTTATATTTTAGTAAGTGCTTTTAGTCATTTTGGGAGGCAAAATTTACTGTTTTATACCATAAAGTTTGCTTTTAAAATATTTTTTGGTTTGTTGGGAGACGAGTTTTATTTATTTATTTATTGGCTAGGTGAACATCAAATCTCTAGAGGACGTTGTTAGGGCATATTTGAAATTGGCAGAGGAGAAAACGGAAGCTGCTAAAGAAGAGTCCCAGCAGATGGTCTTAGACATAGAAGATCTGGATAATATTCAAACTCCTGAGAGGTATGTGGGCTAAATTGCTAAATATATCTTTCTCATTGTTTTTCTTCACATGTGTGTCCATTGTCCCCATTTGAAGTAAATGTTTATTAGAAAGAATGCTTGTCTTTGGGATTTTAAATGTACAGTAACTTCAAGTCATGTACTATTCAGAGTTCATAAAAGTGAAAAATTAAACCATCCGTTAGGGTGTATACTAATTTAAATGACTTTAATACAGATTGAGAATTCAGATACTTGGACTAAGTGATAGCTTTACAGTATGTTCAAAGTTGTAGGTAGGATTTGAACTATTGTATAATGATCATTGTTGGTTTTGGTTTTATAATCATATGGCAAAGTAGGAAACCATGTCTAAAATTGTTTTCAACATTTTTAAATATTTTTGTAGTGTTCTCCTAAGTGCTGTAAGTGGTGAAGACACTCAGGATCGTACTGACAGATTACTTTTAACTCCATGGGTTAAATTCCTGTGGGAATCATACAGACAGTGTTTGGACCTTCTTCGAAACAATTCTAGAGTAGAGCGTCTCTACCATGATATTGCCCAACAAGGTAAAACAAGAACTGATTTGAAAAGTTGACTTAAGGATAGGTTTTACAAAAGATTTAACTGTTAAAATTAACCTCCTTTTCTCTGTAGTACTTATTTTACATAGTTTTAATTCTTTCTTTAGATGATTGGCATTCATTTGAATATTAAATAAGAAATTTGTTTCATTAGTCAAGGTAATTCTGTGTTATCCATTGATGTCTGAAGCACCTTTTAAAGTCATTTTGGAATTTTCTAAGTGACTGAAAAGATAAACGTTTTTATTGCTTTCTGGCAAACTTGATTCTATCAGTACTTTTGATTCTATACATACTCTTCAGCAAGCCACTTAACCATGTACTGGGTTTCTGAGGTCTTTTTGAGCTCCAGAATGTTATTGACTATAGAACTAAACCTTACTGAAGACTCAGGATCATCATAAAAAGTATCCAGTAGTTAACACTCCATGCACTTTTAATCTCAAGAACTGTATTAAGTGTGTTTTCCTAATCTTGTCTTTTTGCCTTACTGTTGCAGCTTATTTTCCTGTCAGTGCAACCTTTTAACTATATATGACATGAGTGGCTCTTGGCTTTTTCTTACTTTTAGCCTGTCACCATTCTTTAATATGGTATTTGTTTTTGTTTATTCAAGTTTTAAGTGATTATGTGACTAAGAATAGCTTACTAGGAGTATTAGAATCTGTTTCGTTTTGCCCACATGGCTAGCATTTAACACAAGTCAACTCTTAACTGTTTTGATAACAATTGAAATAAATATTAACTTGTAGTTAAACTGCATCCTTTTGTTGCAGGCCTATTGAAATAGAAATACTCTTTTTTAAGGGGTTGACAAAGGACGTTCAAAGAAGTTACTTTAGTATTGTATGTATGATAGTAGAGAATTATGTGTTTTAATGATAGAGCAAATAGTTCATTTATACATCTGTGCACAATTGAAATTAGATTACCATAGACCCCCAATTTGTATTATTCAGTTTCAGTTAGTGCAGAAGCTTTGTTTTCTAGTAAATTAGGTAAGAGAGTTAATTGTATTTCAGACCAGAATTGTTTTGCTCTTTTAGGGTTTGAAGTGATAAGTGTTTGAAAGGTGAGTCCCTCTTAGACCTAAACTTAAATAGCTTCCTTAGCTCTCAGAACCATTTCAGTCATGGACCAGGACTGATGACCATGTCTAAAAGGTGCTCAGGGCACACGAAGTGACTTGTAACTGATCATTTCTCAAAACTGATGCTGAGTTTGGTAAATCTTGTTAAGATAACCGACCTTAATACATGAAATAGAACCTGTTTAAATACAAGTTTATGGTGGAAAATACCTAATATATTTTACAATTATGCTTATAGCTTTCAAATTCTGCCTCCAATACACCCGGAAGGCCGAATTCCGTAAGTTGTGTGACAACTTGAGAATGCACTTGTCTCAGATTCAACGCCACCATAACCAAAGTACAGCAATCAACCTTAATAATCCAGAGAGCCAGTCTATGCATTTGGAAACCAGGCTTGTTCAGTTGGATAGTGCTATCAGCATGGAATTGTGGCAGGTATTTTGTGAACTATTTTGGCTTTTCTTTGTGGTAATAATAACCCATATTACCTTTTTTTCTCTTAATGAGTATCTGCATCTTGGTATCTCTTGGTTAATTTCAATAGCTAGGTAACAGATTTGAGGTTGTCTGATGGAGAAGGAAGAGTTTGGGACAAGAAGTCCCAGTTTTTTTGGTTCTTGATGTCTGCTGTCAATTCCAAGCCAAATCATCTAATCTCTTTTTCAGACCTCAGTGCTCAAATTGTGGCTCAATGCCTGGAGAGTATGCATTTACAAAATTTTGTAAATAATTTCATGGTAACTTTGTCTCTGTTTACCCGGATTTAAAAAAATCAGTTTGTCTTTCCATCTTATTTTAATAGTAATTTATTGTACTTTATAAAAGTATTGATGGCAACAGTTCAGAAATTACAAACTGTCCTTGACTGCAGAGAGTTGGAGAAATGCAGCGCTAGACTGTCCCCTAGATTTCTCAGTGCTGCGTAGACTTAGTAAGCTCGCACAATGAATATCCTGCATCAGAGATCTCGGTAGTGGGCATTTTGTTGTCAACATGGACTTTTTTTTTTACTCTAAGGATTCTGCAGACATTTTCTCATGAGTTATTTTTATATATTTGATTCCCCCACCAAATCTTACTGAAATTGCCGAGGAAGAAACTAAAAATTGGTAGTTTTCAGCCAATGAAAATGTGATCTGCTCTCCCATATTTTCCTTTTCTGCAGGTACACCCTTAAGATACCTGAACTAAAGGAAAAAAGTTTAATAGAAGACAAGTAAACATGCCTAGTATGGAAAAAATGGATAAGTGAAAGGAAGAAAATATTTATCCATTATCTTAACATTCAGAAATAGTCTTAAAAAAAAAAAAAAGAAATAGTCTTTATATTGTGTTTTATGTCCTTCCAGATTCTTTAAAATTATATTCCCCCAAGTGGTATGATCCCACTTAAGCACTCTTGCCTGGAAAACTCCATGGGCAGAGGAGCCTGGTAGGCTGCAGTCCATGGGGTCGCTACGAGTCAGACATGACTGAGCGACTTCACTTTCACTTTCACTTCCCTGCATTGGAGAAGGAAATGGCAACCCACTCCAGTGTTCTTGCCTGGAGAATCCCAGGGACGGAGGAGCCTTGTGGGCTGCCGTCTGTGGGGTCGCTCAGAGTCGAATACGACTGAAGCGACTTAGCACCAGCAGCAGCAGCAAGTGGTATGATACTCTTTAAAGGCTTGGGCAGTCTAAGAAATTGTGTTAGTTTTCTGAGAGATAGTTAAATTATGAATAAAAAGAACCACACATGAAGGTATTTTATTTGCCATTTTTATTCTTAAGTGTAATATATTTTAAGTTTCATAGATTTTTTTTGGTTTTTTTTTTAGAATATAATGACTGTAATTTATACCACTAATTTTAGGAAGCATTCAAAGCTGTGGAAGATATCCATGGGCTGTTTTCCTTATCTAAAAAGCCACCCAAGCCTCAGTTGATGGCAAATTACTATAACAAAGTCTCAACTGTATTTTGGAAATCTGGAAATGCTCTTTTTCATGCATCTACACTCCATCGTCTTTACCATTTATCTAGAGAAATGAGAAAGAATCTTACACAAGAAGAGATGCAAAGGTAAGAATCTCATTGTTGGATAGTACTGAGATATAAAAGAACTGTCTTGTAAATGATATGATAATGTTAGATTAGGGTTTCTCAGCTGCACTGTTGACATTTGGGGCTGGTTATTTTTTTGTCAGGGGACTGCGTTTAGGATCTTTGGCAGCATCCCTGGTTTTCCCACTGCTTGCCAGTAGCATGCCTTCTGTTAACTACCAAAAAATCTCAGTGGTATTTTTGGGCAGTATTCTTGGTCTTCGGTAGCTTTTATCTGGTAACCAACCCTCCAATTGAGAAAATGGAATGTTAGGAAAGGCAGTGTTAAGGTATTAGCTTCCTTAACTGAGTGTAGGTATTTAGAATTTAGGAACTAATTAAACCCCCC